>CM040243.1:277716956-278110220 GCA_022545495.1 Chrysanthemum lavandulifolium
CCAAAACTTGATGCGAGGTTTTATCGACTGTGTCTTAATATTTATAGTGTCTCGCTATACCTAAGGTCTACCTAATGCACTAACAGGCGGTGCACCACCGTCGTGTGTAGTGTAGTAAATGGTAAAGCCGAGGTCGTCCCAAGAGCTATGTGTGTTGAATTATTACTAAGTCTAATTGTCACGAATAATAATGGTTTTGATAGGGATTTAATTAATTAAACTACTAATGCGTAATATAAAAGCAAATAAATGGTAAAGGAAATCAATAGAGGAATAGTGGTGCTAACCTAGTCAATCCTCCTAGCTAGTTATGTCTACGTCTACCTACTTCCAATTACTTGGTGGGGTCAAATTCGAGAGAGAGCATTTGGTCAATTCGCCTAACCTATCAAAGAAAGATGCCACCAGAGAAATCAAAGCACCGTCATAAGTCTGTTGTTCCCGGTCCCCTAAACCGAGTCATTAAGTACAACTACATGCTAGATTCTAAATAGTGAGTGCCCGGCCGTTAGGAACTTAGAAACTACACCCCGATTCTTAATTTCATCCAAACGAATGGTGATCGGTTGGTCAAATCGCACAAGTAGAAAGGGTCGCCATTGGTCATATCTTACCCTTACTGTCTCGATCCACTCACCTAGGGTCATTGGTCATATCTCCTATGCAATTGGCCTCTATCGTCATTCAAAACTACCGAACCAAGGGTGACTACCAAAGAACTATGCATGCATACACTTAGAAATAATTGTACGGAAGTAAAGGTAAACATAAACAAAACAATTAAGGAATCATAACTAGGCTAGCACCAAAGGGTGCTTAGCCGCTCATATTAATCATGTAAATCAATTCAATATTCAAAGGTACGAAATACATGAATTGAAAGTAAAATAAAAATAAACGCTAAAGCCTATCGTAATGGTGTGACTTCTCCCTGGAAACACTCCAGTATGCTCCCTAGACCGCCTTGAGATTTTCCCACGTTCTGAGTGTTGTGTGTGGAATGGGATGCTTTGAAATGTCAGAATTAGTCGGGTATTTATAGGTTGTGTCGGGTTACGGCGTAACCAATAGAGGAGTTACGCCATAACCTTCTATTTCTTTGTAAATGCTCTAGATCCGCTAGTTTCGCGTAACCTTATAAGTGGTTACCGTAGTCTTCAATAAACTCGCCACGTCGTAAGTGATGCGATGAGTTCTGGCGTAAGTATCGGTGGCGTGGAACCTCTTTTGACCTAATGGACTTACGTCGTAACCTTTGGGAAGAGTTACGCGTAACCTCTTGATAAGTTGGACTTACGGGTCACGCAATAGTTACGGCGTAATGTGAGACGAGTTACGCCGTAACTTCTTCAAAATAGGCATCTTGTGATAAATCTTTAGTAATGTTTCCATTTCCACGTCTCTTTAGCTCCAATGCTCGTAATTTACCTGAAAGTGGAAAACAATGGAAAACAAGCGTAAATCCATATAAATAATATAAATAACGAGCATTATCGGGGGAAATTGACACTTAATATTCAGGACTATTTGATGAAGGTGATGAGGTGAGTGAGGATGACGAATGATCGTGGATCATTCTTTGGATTGTGATTTCAAAAACAATGCTTATTGTGTGTCGAACAATATTATCTGTATCTCTATCTCTTAACTAATTTTCTTTAGGATAATTATCATACTTTGTTTATTTTTGTTTTAAGTAGCGTTTGGATTGTTTGTTTGTTTTGTTTTGTGTATTGTGCATATTTTGCAGTTTTGTTTGCAGGAAGGATGTGACGAAATCTTATTGTTGGTCAATATTTGGATTGGGATAACTCACATGCTTGCTTATGACCCAATATGCATATTGCATATTCTATCCCGTGGTATCTTTTTGACTATTTCTTTTTCCCATTTTCTTTACTTTGAAGTTCATTTTATTACATTGAGGACAATGCAAAACTTAAGTATGGGGGAGGGAAGAAAATAGGAAAAAATTATACGATTTTTAAAATTTTAGTTTTTAGTCTTATTTTTTATTTTTAGGTAAAGTTTTTGGATTCAAGTAATTAGTAGAAAATCGCCCTTGGTTGTCTAGTTGTTTTCACATGTTATTAAGATATGTTAAAAGAACAACTTGGGTATTTCAATGGTAAAATGAGGTTTTTGAAATTTTTTGATCTGAACCAAATTACGAAAGTAATTCATTTTGGATTCGATAGCTAGCACACATTATAGCCTTTTCCAATAATTGTGAGGTTTCTTTTTGTATAAAACACATCTTTTGTTTTATATTTGCTATGAGTGTGCCGGTGATTATGTCGATTCTAGAACTTGTACTTGTTATGCCTTACTGTTAAAATCACTCTCGAGGCATCGTAGGATTTAACCCAAATGGCCTTCCATTTTACATTTAATGTTTTTTGCTAACCACATCGGTTAGTTAACCACCTTATATGGACCCATTTTTTAGTGCTCATTTTTAGCACTAGATACCCTTTGTTACACCCTTCGAGCCAATCTTTTTATTCTTGATTAAATCTAGAAAAATACAAAAATATTTTACACCTTAAACCTTAGCCAACCCATGTCATGGCTATTGGTTTGTTGCTAGTTGTTTGGAGTGTTGGATTGTTTTTGATGATTATGAAGAAGCTACACTTTGTCATTTGTGTGTACCATTCTCCAACAAGATGAAGGAGACGTCTTTCTCGCTTGTATTTTTTGTGGTGTATGCTTATACTAAGTGTAGGGGAGTTAAAAAAAAATAATAAAATAAAAAAAAATAAAAATAAAAAATAAATAAATTATGGTTATAGCCAATGTGATATATGAAGAATATTGACGAGCCAATGAGCTAAATTGAGTTATATATGTTTGGAGATCGATATGTGAAGAAGAGGAAAATATAATCATTTTCGGGATTGCGGTTTGTATGATGGCTAGCAACATGGAGGTTTAGACTTGACTTTTATTTTTCTTTTAACACCAATTTCATAAACCATCCCATGCCTTATCCATACCATTTAATAACCCGAAGCCTTAACGTTATAACCCGAATAAAAGCCCTCTTTGATGAATTTATTTTATTTGTTTTGATACTTGTACAAGCTTATTGTAAAAAGCATTGATCATGACTAGGCATTGAGTGATTTACATATACCCACCTATATGAGTGTTGAGTGAATTCTTAAATCATTCGTGAGGTGTTTAGTTGTGTTATCTAAAGTTATTTGGTTCATTTTAAAGTTTTCACATATTAACAACAAATTAACAATCATTTCTTTTGAGATGAGTGTTAAATTTTCGAAACCACGGTATCGAGACCATTGAAATCGATTTTTGAAAATATTAGACCTACTCGAGGGCGAGTAGAACTTAAGTATGGGGGAATTTGATAACGCTCAAAAGGAGCATGTTTTTAGTGGCTTTATTGTTGGTTTTGTGTATAATAATCGGCTATATTTACTCATAATTGTTGCAAAAGTGCAAAAGATGCGTATTTGTATGTGAATGTATTACAAGCTTATGGTAATACATTTGTGATGAATTTATTTTATTTGTTTTGGTACTTGTACAATCTTATGGTAAAAAGCATTGATCATGACTAGGCATTGAGTGATTTACATATACCCACCTATATGAGTGTTGAGTGAATTCTTAAAATCATTCGTGATGTGTTTAGTTATGTTATCTAAAGTTATCTGGTTCATTTTAAAATTATCACATATTAACAGCAAATTAACAATCATTTGTTTTGAGATGAGTGTTAAATTTTCGGAACCACGGTATCGAAACCATTGAAATCGATTTTGTCAAATATTAGACCTACTCGAGGGCGAGTAGAACTTAAGTATGGGGAATTTGATAACGCTCAAAAGGAGCATGTTTTTAGTAACGTTATTGTCGGTTTTGTGTATGATAATCGGCTATATTTACTCATAACTGTTGCAAAAGTGCAAAAGATGCGTATTTGTATGTGAATGTAGCCAGGTATTGCAAAAGATGAAAAATGAAGATTTCATGCACATTTGGACAATTCCCGAGGAAGGAAGTTAAGTAAGGAAGCTCTTGGACTCAATGATTAGGAATCGCAATGATTTCTAAGTATCTACAACTAGTAAAGATCAAGTTTCATCTTGGAAATCAGTAGCGAAAACAAAGAAAAAGGCGCGAATCAAGAAAAGTCAACAAAAGTCAAAATTGGGAGTATGAGAGACGCCCAACCGATCCGTTGGAGCCCGCAACCGATTCGGTTGGGCTAATGGACAGCACGCAACCGATCCGGTTGCCAAACCTGGAGTTACATATTTTGTTATTTAATGTTGCCTTAACTCCCCATAATCATTGGAGTCCGATCATTTCCTGTTATTAACTTGTATGGGACGTTTTTAGCCTAATAGTTAAGGTTCTTTAGCTATACAATGAACCTAGACTTAGTAGTCTAGGTGTGACACAACCCAAAGGGTAATAGATTACACCAAAGCTATTACCAACCCTTATTATTCATCCCAAAAGTCTTGTTACTCAGAAAGCGTCCGGGAGGTTGGAGAGCAATTCTCATCCATTGTTTGATCATTCGGAGTTGTGCGGTTAGGCTAGGCGATTGGAGGCTTGTGGTTGCTATATTCTACAATTTCTAATTCTTGTAATCCAAAAGCTTAGGTATTCTATGGAGCTTGTTATGAATTTCTATTCTCTTGAATTATTTGAATTACCTTGTTACTACTTGTGTTTTGTTATGATTGTCATGGAGTAATTATTGAATATACTTGTGTGTAAGGATGTAGGAAATCATACTAGTGTTCTTATATGTGATGCATGCATATGATCTTGTTTAAATGAGTTTGTTAGAAAACTACTAGTCTTGTTTGATTCGTCGGTAAAACATGTTTTAAGAAAATGGACCGAAAGGATTTCTCTTGTGTTTTATTCCAAAAAGTTAAGTGACAAACTAGTATGGGGATATGGTGATTGACACCCACCATGTTTAATTATTGAAACAAGACTAGAAACATTTTCATCACGAAAGGTCAAAAGATTCGTAGGAACGAGTTTAATAAGAACATTTTACAAACAAATGGATTTTCTAAAGGATAATCATTAGGATAAGGACCGAAAGGATTACCTACATGTTATTGTTCTTAAAATGATTTTACAAAACATAAACCATGGTTGGAAATCATTTTCTTATGATTTGTGCATCACATCAAGAGTTTACACCAAGTTTTCATGAACACTTTCTATGATTGCCTATAGACTACACACAAGTATATGTTTCTTAATATTGATTTTCACTAAACCATAATTTTTGAAGAGAGCCTTGACAAGCTTTCTTGTTACCAATCTTTTAAAACAAATTAAAACGCAAATCTCTTAGGACGATCTCGACTTACCCACCTTTGCTATCGCGAACCAGTATACTTGCTCGTATGTGTTTATAGTAATTGCCGGATAATTCGTGTTTATAAATTTTTAAAACTTGCACAAGACAAGCACATCAAGTTTTTGGCGCCGTTTCCGGGGATTTGATTGTTTTTTATTTTGTTTTGTTTTTGTAAAATTGGTAATATTAGAACAGACTCGAATGCTCGTGTTGATGATTGTGTCCTACTGAAAGTGATCAAATTAAATTTAGAAATACAATTTTGGTACCTAGCACACATAACCTACTCTTCAACAGGTAAAACACTAATTTTCAGTTACGCAACAGCATTTGGGTAAACTTTAGGCTTTGGCTTCACTTCAACCTCATTCACACTGCGCACAAATATGGCATCTGATTCATGACTGCAAAACCAGATACAACCGTTAGTACTGAAGTTTATGCACAAACAAATACTCTAATATAAAGGTGCGCGGGAAATGAAATATTATGATTTCTCTCCCTCTTCATATGTATAACTGGATGCAACCGCCAATAATCGACCATCTCTGCTGAATGATAAGGCAGCAACACTAGTCGGGTACTTTGGATACTGAAGATAGATCATGAACCGAAGTGTTACCGAAAATGAAAAGTAATTTAAATCAAGGACAACGAATGTAGATGTGTACCTGATATGGCCTCTTCTTGTTGTTCCCATCCCATACAATCACAAAACCGTCACAACCACCCGTTGCAAATGTCCCATAGTTGCATAGTTAATGACTTTTTAAGAAATGATTTGAATTTGGACTCGTATTTTTAAATCGATTTTAAATGTTTGTATAGATAAATAGTCATAATACATATATAAGCTTCTACAGATTCAATCAATGGTTATCATTGAATATACTTCATGAAAGGGGACGTGTAAAACGTAAACTATATACAAATAAAAAGAGCTTACCTTTGGATGGCGATGCCATTTCTGAGGTATACAATGTCTCTTCACGCTTGATTACCTATGACACTTGAATGCATATTTGAAAAAGGTATAAAAGCGTCAATATATAGAAAAAATTACAAGTAAAAGTGGCTATGAGATGATTGTGTGTAATGTGTTTTTTATTCATCAAATGCATAATACTTTTAGGTCAGAGGCCTAAAGTTTTTATATCTTATTTCATTCCTAATTCGAAGATGGATACTTTTTGGATTGAGCCGCCTCAGTAAGCTCAAAAAACTCCATTGCAACACGACCTTCCACAGAGCTAAGTGCATAACCTGAAGAAAGAAAATATTTGGCTCAATTAGAATAAAAAGGTAAAATATTATAAATTGCTTAGTATAAGTTGAGATGCAAACCTGTTCCATTAGGATAACATCTTACCCATCTAGTTTGATATTTTAATGAGGATTCCCTTCGCTGTTCAGGCTGAGATATATTCCTTAAATCATAGACATTAACATGACATCCAGCAGTTGCAACCACTACACGGTTGCCAACAAGTGATATAGAATAAACATGTTCTGGTTGAGCATATGTGTCCCTACAAGAGCACGCTCCTGTGCACTAGAGCCTCTTGGATCCCAACACTTTAGAGTTTTGTCCCTGTTGCCAGTAATCACTTGCCCTGCAAACAGTATCCACAAGCATAAATTTAAACTTAGTAAAAATACCTTGTGTTGACTAGTAAAAAAGAGAAAGAAAACTAGTATATCCCTTCAAAGTGTATTAATTTAACTAAAGAAATAAGATAATAGCTTTTAATTGTTTACTGATTAATTAATGATAGAAACGAGAACAAACCGGTTACATAAGAGTATTCGATATAGCGAACAGGTGCATCATGGAGCCCCAAAATATCCTCCATTTCATTGTCGAAAACAAGCCTGACATAAGACAATAGTCATATGAAAGTGAGCTTAAAGAAATAAAGGGCATGTTGACGATATGCAACTTATAAATACATGGAAGGCTTCTATTCATCCTTTCCCATAATGAATGTCCATCATCTAGAAGGTAATATTTATTGGGAAGATGGAAATGATAGTTTCCATAATAGATAACAGGCGTCAACAATAGATATACACGCAATTATTGCTTTAAACTTGCCACGAAAGACAATGCAATTAACGAGCAGATAATGTGATTTTTGTGGGATGAGAGGAATCGGTATCTTGTATCACGTAAAAAACAAAGCAAGTACAACAATACCATCTGGGCATATCATATCCAAAGCAGCAAAGGGCATAATTATGAGCTGTGTATTGACAAAATATGACATCGAATATAGCAATAAAGTTGTCGCATACCTTCTGATAGTATTATCGCCACTAGCACTGAAACCAAATGTATCATCATGAAAGAAGCAATCAAGAACTGGACCTCCGTGCAGGAACTCTCCTCTCAACACGTTGGCACTCGCATCATACAGGCGAACACGCTATCACAAAAAAAATAATAAAAATAACAGGCAGCGATCGTTATTACCAACATTATGAAATCAATTAAGCTTCACGTCTATTTAAACACATAAAACTCTATTATATGACCTACATTCCTTTTATGCCCTTCATCACCTTCTTTCCCATCCTTATGCTTCTTCTTCTTTTATTACATTGTCGGCCTTCTCTGCGACTTCCACAAATGGTTCATTCTGAGGCGATGAGCAAGACTAGCAATGACCAAATCACCACCATTCGGAAGAACAACATTCCTCAACCACTCGGCGGTGTCTTCTCATTCGACTTCCCATGCTTACTCAACTTCCCTTACTAATCAACTTCTTCTTAGTCAAAGCAATAGGACCCAACCCCCATTTCCTAGGATAAGTATCTCTATTCATCACAACCCTCTTAATCTTAGCCACAACCCCATGATCACAAGTCGCCATAACAGCAGTAGCCATCTCAGCTATCCCTAACGCAATCGCCTCCCCTTTAGTTGTCATCAAAACAACCTCCTCACCATTCTCAATCTCATTCTCAAACTTCAACAACCCAGGAATCATCAACTTAGCACCATAAAAAATAGCATTCACCACACTATCCTTTACAACCAACCTCTTATAACTACTCAACAAAACCTCAAACGGCATAATCACACGCCTCAAGTACGTCTCATCCCTATAATTATCAAACATCCACTGCCCATCCATAACATCATGCATAGTAACCATATTATCCTTCTCACCCATAATACCCGACCTGACCCTCCTCAACTCCTGCATATGTATCAGCAAAATTTTTACCGAGCTATAATGATAAAATAAGAATTACGTCATTGTGTAAATGCATGTTGTCAATTTCAAGAGACCATATGTATGTGTATGTTTATGCAAGCAAAGGATCCAACTTACTTGAAAAATCAACCTAATAACTATTTTCTAAGCTCTTGAGTCCTTGACAATCTATAAAATATAAACTACTATAATTATGCGTATGGTCCTGAACTACCCATCTCACTACTTGAATATTCTTCACTCGACATCACCGTTTTCTTGAACTTCATTGTCACACTCTCAAAATAATTTTTTGCGTGAATGGAATTCTTGGGGATGGTGTCATAGCATCACGATTCTGATTATATTGAGCGACCTAAAGTGTCGTTTAGAAAATACATCGTTTGATATAATAAAACATTCGAGTTGACAAAAGATAGGTCCCAAAAAGATAGTCAACATTTGCTAAAATAAGTTTGTTACAATCCAAACGATGTTTTAAAGTGCATAAAATCCATGTGAGACAGCGTCGTCACTGCGACTCTATGATAAGTCCTTATGCATGCCATGAAGTGTATGCCTTAGATACCGAAAATACATTGCTAAAAGTGTCAACACAAAGGTTGAGTGAGTTCATAGAGTTTATGTAAATGTTTTATCGACCACCACAAGTATAAGTTATGTATGACAAATATGTCACATAAAATGATACAATTGCTATAAGCACATGACACCAAAGCTAGATCGATCATGATGTTAGCTAACAGTGTTTTGCCAAACAACTCAAATAATGATAATAAATGAAATGCATTCGTTTGACCAGTTGGGACCACCAACCCGGATGGAGGAATCACCCTCAATAGATCTATTCACTCACCCTCGCTTCTTCCGTAGGTTTGAAAATAAGTATAAACATGTACAACGGGGCTATGAAAACTCACTTGGTACAACGATGTGATGGCAAAAGTGAGTACATTAAAATGATGCGCAAATCTCTAACTGCAACCTATTATGAGTGATATGACCTTATATAAGTCATGATGTAATGTTATGCATGCAACTCATATGATATCTATACCACTTGTGAATTTTTGAAAATAAAGTTTATCGTCGAAAAAATAAGTTTATAACGTATTGTCAAGTTATAAATTACTTTACGAGTATTTATGTTGAAATGATATCCTACGATAGTCATTTAGTGATTTATTATGAAATTATAGTTTTTCGTCGCAAAACAATATAATTTGACAATTCATGAAAGTGACTAAATGGCCTCGAAAAACTAGTCGTAAAATAGCGAATATCGAGTGTTAGGAAACAAACTCAACGGCTTTGGAAAGCTTGTAACATTATCTCAAAGTCTTAGCTTTTAAATTTTTATCAAAGAGGTCTCGATCATGGAGAAAAACATAGGTGAAGTAGGGTACTTGGACTAAAAATATTGTTTAAGGGCAGTTTTCGGCAAAGTTTGAGTGACCGTATTTTATTCGTTAAAACTCCGTTTGACGAATGGTTGAACATTTTGGAAATTAGGCTAGGTGAAATTACTTTTACTAGAAGACATCGTTTTCTAAAAAGTATTCTATCAATGTTAAAAACGACTCCCAACATGGCCACTCGCGACAACTAGTTTGGCTAATAGAAAATATATATGTAAGTGTTTTGTACTTATGAATAATAGTTACGACAACCTTATTTAAACACGTGTAATTTAGTTGTTATAAGTCCGTTTTATACGTTTTATATGTCCTTAGCTTTGTGTTAAAGTATACTAATGTATTTTTGATAAATCGACTCATATAGATAACGCTTAAAACTCATTTTTGACCCTTAAAAATTCTGGACAGCATGCAGTTTTCCGGAAAATATAGTTTTCGTCGTTAAACTCGAAAATAGCATAACTTCTTCGTTATAAATCCGTTTTAACCCGTTCAAGCGACCACGTTTTCGTTTTAAAGTATATTTTCTGAATATCTAGCCCAAAATAATTTATAACCTGTCGGAATTTCCAGATTTCACAAAAATGATCAGACCTCATTTTAAAGTTGTCGAAAGTGATTTTTCTTGCGTAATACTTATTCTAACCACTTCAAATCAACACCAAATCTATTCTAAACCTACCATACACCTTCTTAGGGTGTCATGGGTTCCTAAACATCATCAAAAATGATATGTTTCAAGGGATTAATTATAGGATGATATATACTAATTATAAGTACTAAAAACAATAAAAGTGGTATAGATACACATGAAACTTGCATGTTTCTTTCAAGCATGATAAAAATAACCTAAGTATGAATATGAAAGATTAATAAAAATCATGAAATGCTTACTAGTATGACGATGAGGTTTATGGAACAAAGTTTTCCTAAATACTCTAGGTTTTTATTTCAAAACCTAAATAAAGAGTATACTAGTGTTTATGAAAATACTTGTTTTTGAAAATCTTGTGTTTTCTTCCCTTTTTTCTTCTTGGCTGGTTCTAAGAGATGAAGTGGGAGAGAGTTTTATTTTTTTTCACCTTTTGTATGTGAAAACTATGTGTTTTGAGTGAATAATATCTAATACTTAGTGAATATCTAGCAAGATATGCATAGGTGTACACTAGTAGGATTTTTACAAAATAAAAATGGTGTGTCATAGGGGAGGTCGGCCAAAAGGAATAAATGGGGAAAGAGTTGGATGAATTTTGCTAAGAAAATGTATTATTTGATAAGTGTAGTGTGTAGTTTGTAAGTAAAGTTAAGTATTTAGTGTAGCGTTAACTAGGAATCGATTTTTGCGGAACAAAATAAAATATATCGAAGTCATGAAAATTATAAAAATACATTTCTTACAAGAATTGAGTGAATAAATAATTATCGAGTTGAATTTACGAAAACCGTCGTAAATATATATATAAAAATTTATATACAAAATAAATTGAAAACATCGGGTAAACTAATAATATAATTTGTATAGTCTTAAAATGAGTATAAAAATATATTAGGATAATTTTTGGAAGTGTCGGATCAATTATTCAAAATAAATGATTATGCGATAGCGTTTATTTAATAGGAAAATATACGTTTAATGAAATATGCAAACCCGTGCATGAACTAATATAATGATGATGTTACTGATGATATGTAGACTAAATCTAGTCTATATGAAATGTCCTCAACGATTTTTCATGAATTCGCAGCAAAACCCTTACGGTTACGCGAATTTGATACTCGTAAACCTAGTTTACGATAAATGATGAATAGTGAAGCGTGAATAGTGATTTTTCTCCGGGAATGAATAGTGTTTCATGAATAGTAAAATTTTGAAATACTTTCTCAGAATATCAAATCGACTTAAAAAACGATGAATAGTAAAATGATGAATAGTAACCGATGAATAGTAAATTCCCGAGATGGATAGTAAATTTGAGAAATGACCTGAAATTATGAGTTGTCACATTCATCATGTCATCATTGTAGGCCCTTCTGTCGTAGGCTCTTGTTTCGCTTATGTTTAATGTCAACCCTTCTCTTGCTGTCTTCTCGTCCAAACTTTCTAACGATGCATTCCCTTCCAACGCTCTTACAATCTAGTATTTCAAGTGAAATACATATTAGTAAATATGTACACTCAAGTGGACCTACAAGCTACAAAGAACTAACCTGGCTCATCTTAGGTCGCCTCTCGAATGAATGATGAGCAATGAGGCACAAGAATCCATTTGTGCCATCTCATTGTGATCATAATTATCTTTCAAATGTGGGTCCACAAGCTCACTTTAGTCTCCATCTTCCTTGGCTTTGGCAATGAGCGGCCTTCCCTGTTTATTGATTTTATAAAAGTAACAAAACAAATCATTTACACTCTCATATAAAACCATTATTAAAGTTAAAGTTGAAAACATTTAGTTACGAACCTATTCTACCAAAATTTCATCCATGTACTCAGTTGTGGGATCAATCTGTTCCTTCCAGTCACAATCTCCAACAACTTGACCCCGAATGAGAAGACATCAGATTTATCTGATAGTTTCCCGCTTGAAGCATACTCTGGAGCCAAGTACCTATTATTGATTCGATAGACTTAAGAAATTTATTTGCAGAAACAAGAAGTTACATGTAAAACTGGTCTTTCTGAAGAATCAAATAGTTACTCGAAAGTTCCCATCACACGAGTTGACACATGAGTGTCATTCTCAGATGTTAGTCTAGCGAGTCCAAAATCAGCAACCTGAGTTCATTACATTTTAATAATATGCTCATAATAACTTAAAAGAGGCCTTAGAATTTATAATCTTATGAACACTTACCTTCGTTTCAAAGTCATTATCAAGGAGAATGTTAGCAGATTTGATGTCCCGATGGATGATCCGAGGATGGCCTAAAAGTTTTCTAAATATGTTTAGCAAATATATTATAGAGGTGTCAACGTCAACCCATTTATGTATAAAATGGGTCGATTTGGGCTATTTTATATTTAAAATAGGTCAACTAGGTTAAACATCACACAATCTTTGTTAGCCTTAATAATATTTAATAGAAGTGATGGTCATTCACATTTAGGAACTTTGTAACGTGTGTTAGATATCGTATTAGAATAGTCAACGGGCTCGTGGATTGGACTAAGCTAAATGGCTAATAGTTATGTTAAGCTAGCCTTATGTAAGTTATTATCCAATCCAAGTCCAATCCAAGCCCAAGCCCAAGCCCATAAGGGTGATATGTATGGAAGTATAAATACCCCTCAAATGGTCATTTGAGGGGTGTGCTTGAGTGTGTATGTGTGTGTGTTATCTTTGAAGTAGTACAAGTTTCTTGTTTCATCTTTTTCTCTCCAACACATCGAGTATCATCAAGTCACCATCTTTCCATACTTCTTTCTTCATGTCTACGCATAAAACGTTTGTGTTTTACGTATGTAACTTGTGTATTAAGGTTGGTATTCGTGATAAAGTTGGGAAAAATAAGGTCCTACAATTGGTATCAGAGCCTAACAATGGTTTAGGAGTGTTGTGTTACGTTTTTGGTTAAAGCTTTTCAAAAAGTTGCGTTTTTTACATATAATGTGACCTTTTTGTTATAAAGTTTTGATTTTTACGTAGTTTTAAGGTTAAAGTTGTAGTTTTTATTGATCATTAAGTGTTTTGGAAGAAGTTTGTGCAAAAGAAATCATTTGGAAACGTCTTTTTGGGTGAAAAGTATTGTTTTTGCAAAAATCTGGGCATTCTACGCGTAAGAAAAACAAGTACAGAAAAGTCAAAACCCTCTTTTCCTACGCTTAAGGTATATGCGTAAGAAGTGAAATCCTATGCTTAAGCATTTGGTGACGTTTCTTAGTGCAACAACGGTGACTCAGTGCTTCCCTCACTTGGATAAGTTTGTGGAACACTTTGACTTGTGGATATCTTTTACACTTGGACGAGTGTAAAGGATTTTGGTTTTAAACCTAAACTTACGCATAAGCCTAAAAACTTACGAGTAAGCACTTTTACGCCTAAGTTAATTCTTACGCGTAAGGTACTCTACTTATAAGAGTTTAGTCTATGTACAAGCTTACGTTTAACCTAAGTTTACGCGTAAGGTAAAGTTTACGCACAAGCTTCATCCTACGCATAAGGAAGTCTACGCATAAGCACTGCATCCTACGCATAAGAACAAGGTTTATGAGTAAGATTTTGAGCAAAACTTCAAACGGCCATAACTTTTGAACCGTAACTCCGTTTTCAGCGTTCTACCCATCAAAACGACCGTAAGAACGAGGAGAATGACACGCCGAATAAACTAACCTTCAAGTCCTAAAAACGCTCTGAACATAAGTTATTGAGGTTTTTAAGTTTTGAAACAAATTTTCACTAATCTTCATCAAACACAACTCCTTTATCGTTGAATCGATCCTACATCAACTTTATCATCAAATAACTTCATCAATGGCTACTCAACAAGACATTCATGCACCGATGCCAAAACCGTCCTCTATCTTTGGAAAAAGGTGGATATCTTCAATGGACAAGTCGTATGCTCGCTACATCAAGACCAAACCTAATGGAAAGCTCATGATTCAATCCATTACGAATGGACCCTTCAAGCCTCGACAAGTCCAAGACACTGAAATCGATGCAACACCTCCTTCCCACCATCTTTTCGTGTTCAATATGAATCGAGAATACTTGAAGAGGATAACAAGCGAGTTAAAGCGAGCGACATGGCAATACACATTGTCCAACTAGGTTTACCAAGAGACATCTTTCTTCTTGTGAGGCGGTGTGAAACCGCTACGATATGTGGGAGCGTGTTAGGCGGCTATGTTATGGAGCGAAATTGGTCAACAAGACATGGAGAACAAGCGCTAAGCGAATGGGAGAAGTTTACATCAACTCGGAGAATCCATTGAATCCTACTATGGAAGGTTTTGCACTTTGATGAATGAGCTTATCGAAACAAGTTGGCACCGAACTATCATGAGTAACATCAAATTTCTCAACAATCTTCCAAAAGAATGGGGACGATATGTCACTAATGTCAACCAAACAAAGGACTTACATCAGGTGAACTTTGATCAACTCAATGATTTTCTGAAACAAAACCAAGCTGAAGTCAATGAAGTTAGGAAAGAAAGATTGGCAAAGAATCATGATCCCTTGGCACTAATTGCAAAGACTCCAACTCCAGTGAACTCACAACAACAAGCTTCATCATCTTCCAATAATAACAACTTGCAGCAATACATTCCTCAACCACAAGCTGTTATCCCTCAACAACAATTCTATCCACCAGAACAACAAGTCATTCAACATCAACAGTATCCACAATACCAGGAACAAGGAATCACTGATCTTGAAACTGAACAAGAAGAGGCTTTGTGAAATGCATTTGTGTATTTGACTAAAGCATTCAAAGGTCGCTATTCCACACCAACTAACAACAACCAAAGGATTTCATCAAACACTCGCAACAGGCAAATTGCAAAGCCGGGTTCGAATATGGGTCAACAAGGACAAATGGTTGGAGTTATTGGGAATCGGCGAGGATATACTCTTGGATTTCACATGGGTGTCGAGGAAGTTCCGTGTCGGTGTCAGTTGGGTGAGAATGTTGGAAATCGATTGGGTCGAGAATGTTGGAAATAGAGCGATGGGTAATCCGAATGGGAATGTTGTAGCTCGATCGTTGGGAATTATGGAAATGTGAATCGAGTGTCGAGGTTAAGTGTTACAAGCGTCAAGGAGTGGGTCACATTGCAAGGAATTATCCACTAAGCGAAAAAGATGAATTTCGAGTATCTTTAGAAAGCAATGTTGTTGGCACATAAGTCTCAAGCAGGGATGCAGTTGAGTGTAGAGGAACATGACTTTTGCTATTATGGATGAATTTGAAGACCGAGAGGACATCAATGCAAAGCGCATCTTCATGGAAAATCTTGAGGAGGCTAAGTACGACCGACTACGCACCTCTGTTTATGACGCCAATGCGATGTCGAGGTACCAATCATTGATCCATGCTATAACAATGTCATATTTAATATGTTTACTCATGACGAACAACATTCTGTGACACCAGCACCTACTTTTGATACATACCTAGACAATCTGAGTTGTAGCAATACTAACTCTGAAACTCCGGATGTGGATCCTAATGTAGGCTGTGTGGCACAAAATATTGAGACTGATGAGGAAACACGTGCCTTATTTGAAACATTAATCAATAATTGTGGCATTGAAATTGAGAAAGTTAAAAAGGTCAATCGTGATGTTAAGGCCGCGAATGATAAATTGACCACTGAGCTTGAGAGATACAAGGAGAATGCAAAAGCCTTTGAATTTCACAAAAAAAAGGAGTCAGAATTAGAAATTGGTTATCAAAATTCCATTTTAAAAGAAAAACAGTTGCAAATCAAGTATGACACACTTGATGTGAATTTGAACTTGAAAATAAAATCTTTAAACAAGGAAATTTCTGATCTAAAAAACCAACTTTCTAAACAACAAGCAACTTCTTACGATCTTGAAAAGAGAAGAAAGCAGGTTGATTCTCGATTTTCAAAACGAGAAGATTCTCTTCTTGAGAAAAATGAAAAAATCAACAAATTGGAAAATTTGCTTGTTACAACGGGTCATTCTCCTCAAACTATCAATATGTTAACAAATCAAACAAATTCGTATTTTCATACAACTCAAAAAATGGCTCTTGGTAACAAACCTCTTTGTGCACTCAAGAAAGCTCAGAAAGAACAGAATGTTTTGTATAATGGAAAAGCTTTGTTAGATAAACATGAACCCGTAGAAGTTCGTGATTCTCATGAAACGTTAGAATTCACCAACGAGAGTAGATCAAAAATGAAACAAACGAATCCATTAGTAAAACCAGTCGACTACAACAAATGGAACAAAATTTCTGGAATTACTTTTATTCCACAAAAAGAAAAGTCAAAGTTTTCCATAACCCCCATGTTTCAAACAAATGTGTCAACACCAGTTCAAAACACATTGTTGTCTCACAATCTCTTTCGAAAATCGAACAAATGTCTTCAAACAATCCTTTTAACACAAGTGATGCTAGAAGCATTTTAGATACCGTTAAAACTAGAATTGGGAGACTTCAATAGGCAGTTAAATCTAAAACCAATATTACAACTAATATCCGGTTTTCTAGTTTTGATGATGAAATGAAAAGTTTTTGAAACTCAATTGCCCTCCCAATTTGAATAATATCAGTGCAAGGGTAATTCATTTTGAACAAGCCTTTTTGAAAGAAACAATTGACTTTGTCAAGGACCATAAATCCCTGGTAAAGAAAGCTAATGAAAGTGTTGAACACATCAAAGTTTTGGAAACTTTAAATGATTCTCTCGTCGAAGATGATTAGACTACCGATATCATGTCCATTGTTTTACAAACATATTCTGTTGAAGATCATAAAAGACTCCAGTCTGAGACCTCCAAAATTGTTTAAAAATATGAAAATGCTCTTGCAAAACTTGAAAAAGAAAATGTCTCATATTTAAAACAACTTGATCGAAATACTGAGGAATGCAAGTATGACAAACTGTCGTATGAGCGTGCCTACAAAGACATGAAAGAGCAAAATGATCTTTTGAGGGCTCAGCTGGAATGTCTAAAAAGAAAGGCGGTGGATACTAAGACTACAAAACCATTGACTGAGGAGAAAGAAAATGTTTCGAAATCGGTTTTTAAACAAAAAATGTCTATTTCTCTGCCTCCTCCAAAATTCAATGAGAAAAAAGACATGTCAAAACAAGTTACTCCACCTGCCTTATCAAAGCAAAAAGTAATAATTGTTGAAAATGAAAAAGCGGTTATCGAGAAACCAAAAGTTTTAGCACCTGGCCTTTTTAAGATGAGTACCACTAATGCGTCTTCCTCCACATCTAAACCATATGGAACAAACGACATAAGTTTAGACAAGCACTCTAAAGAGACTAGAAAAGCTGAAACCACTTCTCTAGATAATAATGTGAATCCTAATGCATGTGCCTTACCTTCTACAGGACTAGAAAGCACCTCTTAGAGCAGCAGACTAAAGCCTAAGAGAAATACAAGGAACAATAGAGTCTCGCATGCCTCTAAGAGTAGTAGCTTGAATAAAGAGAAGAAAGTAGAAGAACACCCTAGGAATTTACCGCTTTGTAATAAGAAAGACATTTCATCTGAATGTAATGAACCTATGAAATATGCTAAGTTTAATGAATGTGTTGAATCTGTTTGTTTAACTTGCAAGAAATATTTAACTAATATTCATGATGATTGTGTTTCTAAGAATGAGAATGTTAAGCCTGTTCAGAAGAACATTCCTAAAAGAACTTATGCTAAACCAATAGGAAGACTAGTTGCAAGATTTAGGTCTTACACTACTGATAGGAAGCATACTCTTTACTTTAGGGATGATATTTGGAAACCAACGGGTAGAATTTTCACACTCCAGAATGGTAAAATGAGTGATACACCAATATACCCAGTAGAAAACTTCTATGAGTGTGATTAGGATTTTACCTCTAGCCCAAAGGAACCAAAATCAAAACGGTTTCCAAAAACATCTTCTTCTGTCTTTGGCAGGTTATCGAAATATGTCTTTGGATCATCGACTCGGGTTGCTCCAAGAACATGACCAGGAATCTAAAGCTGCTGATCAATTTCGTCTGGAAATTCATTGGAACCGTACACTTTGGAAATGATCATGTAGCAGCTATCATGGGTTATGGATATCTACCTTTTGGAAATTATTTGATCACTCGGGTTTACTATGTTGAAGGGTTGGGACACAATTTGTTTTCGATCAGGCGATTCGTGATGCGATTTAGATGTTGCTTTTGGAAAATGCTTGCTTCGTTAGAAACTTGGATGGCACTAATCTCTTAACTGGGAATCGTGATACAAACTTGTATGCTATCGACATTAACCAAATGGCCTCTTCATCACCAATATGTCTTATGACTCGAGCATCTGGAACAAAGTGCTGGTTGTGGCGTAGAAGATTATCCCATCTCAATTTCGACACTATCAACAAGCTTGAAAAAGACAACATCGTGAACGGAATTCCAAAGTTCAAATACACCAAGGATCACTTATGTCCATCATGCGAACAAGGAAAAAGCAAAAGAGCATCATATAAACCCAAACCCGTACCTAGTTCGGAAGCAAAGTTACATATGTTGCACATGGACTTATGCGCCCAATGAGAGTTGAAAGCATTAATGGAAAAAGTATATTCTTGTTATCGTCGATGATTATTCAAGATATACATTGGTTAGGTTTACGAGATCAAAAGGCGAAGCACCGACCATCATCATCACCTTTACAAGCGTATTCAAGTACTTCTTCAAACTCTAGTAAGGGTTGTAAACAGACAACGACATAGAATTCACAAATAAGGAGTTAAGAACTTATTTTGAAGATGTTGGAATCACACATCGGACATCGGTTGTTAGAACTCCACGGTAGAATGGGGTAGTTGAAAGAAGAAATCGAACTCTTGTGGGCGCTCGCACAATGCTAATCTATTCTAGTGCACCGTTATTTTATGGGCGATCTTTGTTGCCACGCTTGTTTCACTCGAATCGATCCCTAATCCATCCGAGATTCAATAAAACCCGTATGAGCTAGTGAACAACCGTAAACACGATATCTCTTACCTTCACGTGTTTGGCGCTTTGTGCTATCCGACGAACGACGAGAGAAGATCTAGGAAAAGCGAAAGCTAAAGGTGATATTGGAATCTTCATTGGATATTCGAGATAACTTGAAGGCATTCGGGGTGTATAACAGGGAGAACTAGGAGGATCATGGAGCGATGAATGTGAATTTTGACGAACTTTCACGGATGGCTTACGAGAGACTCGCTCTAGAACCCACGCTTAATCCGATGGCTTCTAATCAAAAGCAGTAGAACCCGCACTGACCATGAGACTTACGGACACATCGGTTCAGGACTCATACAACAAAGAGCTCCATCAACTTTTGTTGACACACCTCATGAACAAGAATGGGAGAATTTCTTGAGTTAATGTTCGATGAATACTATGGTGGAACTTGACAAATGCATCAAACCATCATTCAGCGCACCCGCTCAAAATCATCCACCACCACCGAGAAGATGCATCTACTACGGTCGAAACCAATGCACCAACTCCATCAACATCATCTACATCGACTTACGCAAATCCTATTCTTGAAGCAGTTTTACCAAAGGTTGATGAGCGAAACCAAAACATATCATTTCAAGAAGAACCTTCACAAAACCGAACGATGCAAAGTTAGATGAAGACTTATTTGAAAACATGTTTGCTACGGAATCAGCTGAATCATCTTCAAGCTTACGAGAACCATCTAACTCGCATTCGTTTAACCAACGGTATCCTTCTACTCTGAAGTGGAAAAAAGACCATCCAATTGAACAAGTTATTGGTGAACCTTCATGGCAAATTCAGACGAGACGCCAACTTGACACAGACTGCGACTTATGCATTTTCCTTTGCTCAATTAGCAATATTGAACCGAAGAACATTCGGGAGGCAATGGCAGACAATGCATGGATAGAAGCAATGCAGGAGGAACTTCTCCAATATCGTCTACATGACTCTTGGGATTTATTTCCAAGACCAATTGACATTCGCGTCATTGATCTCAAATGGTTATGGAAGAACAAAAGGGATGAAGAAATGAGCGTAATTAGCAACAAAGCTCGTCTCGTGGCCAAATGATCTGAGATAGGAAGAAGGATAGACGTTGAAGAGTCATTTGTGCGGTAGCTAGACTTGAAGCGATTAGGATATTCTTAGCCTATGCGACTCACAAAACATCACGGTTTATCGGATGGACATTAAGACCGCGTTCTTGAATGGAACTACGAAAGAAGAAGTGTCGTGAGTCGATCGGAAGGCTTCATAGACACGGAACATCCGGACTACCTCTGAGACTCAAAAGGCGGTCTATGGTTTGAAACAAGCTCAAGGCGTGGTATGACGAATCTTCTTTCACGATTCTAAACAATTTCACCAAAGGCTAGCGATCCTACCTTGTTTACACAAAAATGTAAAATGACATTTTGATTGTTCGATTACGTGGGCGACATCATCTTTGGGTCCACTAAACCGAATCTTTCAAAACATTTGAAAATCTCATGAAAAGCAAATTTGAAATGTCCATGATGGGGGAACTAAAGTTTTTTCTTAGTTTACAAATACATCAATCCCCACATGGAATTTTTATTAATCAAGCAAAATATATAACTGAGATTTTAAAAAATCATGGTACGGATAATTGTGATTCGGTCGGAACACCAATGGTAACTTCACCAAAAATTGGAGCCGATTTATTTGGGAAACCCATCGATCTGAAGAAATATTGGAGCATGATTGGTTCTCTCATGTACCTCACTGCTAGTCGCCCGATATTCATTTTGTTGTTTGCTTATTAGCACGGTTTCGGAAAAGCCTACCGAGCGCACTTCAAAGAGGTTAAAAGGATCTTCGGTGCACGAAGACATCCATTCACATGGGACTTTGGTATCCGAAGGAATCCGGATTTGATCTAATTGCCTTTTTAGATGCGTGCACGCGGTGATCAAGTTATAGCAAAAGTACATCGGGAGGAGCACAATTTTGGGTGAAAAGTTAGTCGGTGGTCTTCAAAGAAACAAGATTGCTTGCACTTTCAACCGTCAAGCGAGTGTATGTCTCTATTTGCGTGTTACGCTCAAGTTCTATGGATGAGACACAACTCACAGATTATGGCTTTACTTTCGATAAAATACCTATGTATTGTGACTCGAAAAGTGCCATAGCCATATCATGCAATCTTGTTCATCACTCAAAGACTAAGCATAATTCGTGTCCACTACCACTTCATCAAAGAGCACGTAGAAGAGGGTACTATTGAATTATTTTTCGTGAAGATTGATTACCAACTCGCCGATCAATTTACTAAAGCCCTTCCGAAAGAACGGTTTGATAATTTAGTTCGACGAATTGGAATGCGAAGCCTAACTCCTGAGGAGTTAGAACGTCTTCTCGAATCTTCTTGAAAATGATTTTCCAAGAAGCTTCGCTGTAAATATTTTTGAAAAACAAAATACAAAATTTGAAAAACCAACAAAAGCAAAATATATAAATATAAAACTTTCAAAAAATACAAAAACAATATAAAATCAAAAATCCAAAACTATTCTTCTCACGACATGTCTCTCGTATAATCGATATTACATGCGTTTCTAGAAATGTCATTCAACAATGATACTGGACATGTACGGATGCTTGGCGAGAGTTATTTAAATGTTTTCTAAAACATGTCGATCCTCAAAATTTCTTCAAAAATGGCTTTCGTATACTTGATGCGAAACCGGAATAAAACGATGACTTTTGATTATTTCAAATCAAAACTCTTGTTTTTAAAGAAAAATCAAGTGTACGCTTGATGCACTACATTTAGAAAGGGTCGAAATCATCATCATCTTGAGCACCTTTTCAATATTTTCAAAAGATTTTCAAAATCTTTCAAAATATTTTTTGCTCAAGATAACTCCTCTAAAACCCTTTAATTGATTATGCTTTATTAAAGGGGGAGTATAAAACAAAAATTTTCCAAATTCATGCTTAAATCAAATCCGTTTGTCTCCCCAAAAGATTCTAAAAATGATGTTTAATCCGTTGATATAAAAAATATCACGAATATGCTATTTTTTAGGGGGAGAAGACGTGATTAAAATGTGATCAAAAAGTTTAATGATCGTTGTTTGAATCTCAAAAGAGCTCGACTCAGTTGAAACCATTGAATTGACAAGGAATCAAAGTCAGTAAACGTACCATTTCGAGAAACTCGTGATAGACATGCATTTTCATGGGTCTAACCTTCTTTTCAAGAAGAGTTTACAACTTCAAGGTAGTTATTAGAGCTAGTAGTCACCTAAAAGCGACAATGGAACTCTTTAACTATGCAAGCGTAACCATGTCTCGTGAGGAATTGTCTATCATGAGCCGATCAATACAAAAATGCGAACTCTACCCTCACCGTGCGGTTACGTCAAAACTTATAAGCACATGTGAAGGGGAGTGTTTCGAAAATATAAAACTCTCGGAGTGTTTCAAACATATTTTCAATCATAAACACTCTGAGAGATTTTCAAGAAAAGGTTTTATGGCAACATGGGACAGTCATGGAGTTATAAACTAAGGATAGGAAAATTCGTCCTATGATTCGCCAGAGCTGGAGGGATCTACCCAAGGATAATACCCATAGTTAGTATTAGAAGTCCTTAGGTATGATTGAAAAAAAAAGGAGTAATGTGAGAAAGGAGAAAGAAGGGGTTGAAGAATTAAAAAGAAATGTAATGAAAAAGGTTGTCACTTAGATGACGCTGGTATTGAAGACAAAGATGTCATGGACCCAGTGACGCACTGCACCTAACCTTCTAGCCACTCAATTCCTCTTAAAAGAATTTGTTTCATTCTCACTGGGAACCCTACATAATCTATCGACTTTCTCTTAGAGATCGTTGGTATTGAAGAAAGAGACCCTCTCTCTAGTCTCCGCTTAGGAAACCAAAATGCACTAATCGAGTCTAGAGCCACGAGATTCATCAAAAGATCTCTTAGGAACACTTGACATTTCATCTCTTGTTGTTCAACAATAAGGACACAAGTGATACATTCTAGAGTCCCTGTGAGATCTTAGCAATCTTCCGAACATTTGTGAGAGGATTCAACTGTGACTCTCGATGATTGAATGGAAACTCCTAAAAGGGTCAACATCAAGCGACCACGACGGCAGTCGCCGGTAATTCTTATGGATTACGCTTAGTGTGTCTAATAGGTCTGATCGGGAAGTGATGCTTTGGTGTACTTGACGACTCACGACTGTAGATATACTTGGTATCTCGTGTTACCCTTCTTCGTGGCCTCCGGTTTGAGAACGACCTTTGTAAGAATTAGAGATGTGTTTCACACTATGTTAACACCCTCGACATTCGAACACTGTAATCTTGTAAATCCCGCTAAGGAGATTCCTTTCATGAATCGAATCACGAAGATGTGGGTCGTTACTTGAATTTATTCAATGTAATGCCAGCTGTCCCTTATGGGATTAGGGACGGTGATTCGCCCGACCAAGGTGAATGGAATCAAGACATTCATCAATTAAAACAATTGTAGTAATCAATTCTTTAAGAAAAGATTACAATGATCAATTAGTGTTCGTGGATTTGATCCGGGAAGGCTGCGCTAATGGATGCTCGCGGGAGGAAGAGATCGTGCAGATTCTCCACATGCTCATGCCAACAACATCACAAATGAAGTTCTCGTCAAATTCAAAGGCAACACAAAGTTAAAGATGATTCTTCATCAATGTCAAAGAGTCTTCAAAGTTTAAAGACTCGAGAACTTCATCATTGGAAACTCAAAGTCAAAAAGAAGTGTGAGCATGGTGGAGAATGACGTGGAGACACCTAACCAAAGAAGTTGACGTATGGCAGAATACCACATTAACTGATCACAAAGCATGAAGGAACAAAAAATTAAGACTATTCTATATCTACACACAAAGTTCAAGCTCAAGGAAAGTAAAGACCTAATCAAGTGGAGCATCTTTGAATGACCACCCCTTAGGGGGAGATTGTTAGCCTTAATAATATTTAATAGAAGTGATAGTCATTCACGTTTAGGAACTTTGTAACATGTGTTAGATATCGTATTAGATAGTCAACGGGCTCGTGGATTGAGCTAAGATAAATGGCTAATAGTTATGTTAAGCTAGCCTTATGTAAGTTATTATTCAATCCAAGTCCAATCCAAGCCCAAGCCCAAGCCCATAAGGGTGATATGTATGGAAGTATAAATACCCTTCAAATGGTCATTTGAGGGGTGTGCTTGAGTGTGTATGTGTGTGTGTTTTCTTTGAAGTAATACAAGTTTCTTGTTTCATCTTTTTCTCTCCAACACATACGAGTATCATCAAGTCACCATCTTTCCATATTTCTTTCTTCATCTCTATGCATAAAACGTTTGTGTTTTACGTGTGTAACTTGTGTATTAAGGTTGATATTCGTGATAAGGTTGAGAAAAACAAGGTCCTACAATCTCCATGGAGGTAAGCAAGTCCTTTCGTAGACCCCAAGTGCAATACGCATTCTACTTTGCCAATCCATAACCACTTGACTCTTTCCTACAAATAAAACTTCGATTCATGATGCATTCTGACCATGCACGAATAATTCCTACAAAAACATAAAGTTATCTTTTGTGTAACTAGTACCGTTTTGATTTAGTCAACACGTATCAATTTTGAGGTCAAGAGTAAAACTCACCATGAAGATGAAACTCCAATGTATTATTAGGAACATACTCGTACACAAGCATTCTCTGCATATCACTAATACAATATCCAGCCAATGAAACCAAATAACGATGGTGGACTCTACTAATAATCTCAACCTCGGCTTGAAACTCTCGTTCACCTTGACCACTTCCTGCTTTTAAGCTCTTTACAGCCACTTCTACCCCGTTTGGCAACACCCCTTTATGCACATACCCAAACCCCCTTGGCCCAATAGATTGTATTGTGTGAACCCTCCGGTAGCAGTTGCTAATTCATCATATGAAAATTGACGTTTACTAGATGCTAGCGGCATATTTGGGGATGCCACTGACATTGTTGGCCCTGAGGAATCATTACTAAATTTGACCACATGCTCTGGTTTACCATTATAATAAGGTCCACTAGCATTTATCCCCGGGGCTTCTTCATGTATATAGTAAGGCTTTTTCTTTTTTCTGTTGCAAAGAAAACAAACGATAAAGAGAGCAAGAAACACCACAATGGCAACTGCTATACCACCTATAATTATTGGGATATCGTTAGTACTAGAATTTGATACATCTGCGTCAGGTGATGGTATAGGGGCTGATTTTCGGCTTGATGAGTTGGGCAACTTGTTGGTAGGACCTTTTTTAGAATCATTACCATGTTTTGGACGGATGTCGGGAGGTGGTTCTTGTGGAGGGGTTATGATGGGTGGCGGCGGTGAATATTCTTTATTAGGAGTTGATGGTGGTGGCGGTGAATATTCTTTATTTGGAGTTGATGGTGGTGGTGGTGGATATTTTTTTGGAGGTGGAGGTGGTGGTCTAGAAACAGGTGGCGGTGGAGGAGAGGCCGAAGGCGGTGGTGGTGATGAAGAATAATCATCAGATGGTGTTTCGGGGGTGGAGTCAGGGGATGGGGTTTTAGGTTCCGGAGCCATATGTTTAAGATAAACTTTTTCCGGCCCTATGAATTAATAACACTACGCCGGAAAAGAATCAAATCTTCATGTGTAACTGTTTGTCACCCCTGTAAACAATATATTAATGAACATACAAGGAGAATACTAATTGGGAACTGTAATTGTTATTTCATTATGGAAACCATTAAGAGATATCATGAAATTACATCCGATATACCAAATCATATATTTGATACACCGATGTAACTACAAAACATATATATTTATCTTCTTATATAAAGCGTTTAAGTTGGCCCACAAAAAATTAAGATAAGGGCCGAATCGTTCGATGACGTGTGTAAACCTACAACTAAAAATAACAAAATAAAGAAATACAACAACTAAAATAAGTAGGCCAATAATGTTATAGCGTATCGTAAACCTTAACTAATTAATCACCTTTATTTTTAAATTTAAATATCTTTTAATTCGTTTAATTTTTTATGATCTAATTTCACCATATTTTTATAATTTTGCTCTTTAATTCAACATACGTTTGATATATTTTATAAGTTTTTAGTTTTACATTTTAGTAGGTTTATTTTATTTTATTAATTTTATAACTTTAACCTTTATTTCAATCATTAAACTTTATTCATCAAAATCATTTCTTTTGGGAAAGTGTTTGAAGAGTAAGAGATTGTGAATGTCTTTTTATATGCGGAATAATGATGTCGCGGAAAGATACGGAAACCCAAACAAACAAATCAACTTACATGCTCGTTTGGAGTGTTGTGAAATAAATTCACTAGCGGGTAGGGAATTGCGAGAAAGTTGAGTTAACAATTCATTTACTATATTTATTATATAACTATATTTATCATGCATACAAGGCGGTATCTAACTAGTATACTGTAACATCTAATCAAAACCACTAAAAAGTATCAACAAACTTTCGTTTTCTAACATATGTAAACACAGTTAACATAACAATTACCAAGCCAAGCCCACCAACTCCCAAAATCAACCCCAAATGAACACACAACGTCCTAACATACGTACCCGCCTCACACGAGATCCAAAACACAACCAAATGCTTCTCAGCATCATACTCAAGCAACTTACTCTCATAAATAGTCCTAATCCTCAGCTGCCTCTTAACAGTAGAAATCAACGGAGGACGCTGAAAAACCGCTCCAGTAAGCGTCTTAAGCGCCCGCGCAACCTTTGCCACATCCGGAACATCCGCCTGCAACCTAGCAACACAAACATACTCCTTACCAGCACCTTGCTGACTCTTAACTAACCTAGTAGATCTATCAATACAAACAATCAAATTCCCAGTAACCTTAGGGTCTAAAGTACCAGAATGCCTGGTTTTTTCTACACATACGCTTATGGTAAAAATAGACAAATCACATTTAGTGTCAACATATAAAGCAAGTACACATAAATGATTGTGATACAGAAAAGAGGGGTAGTCTTACACGAAGAGGTAACATTCTTGAATTGTACCCTCTTATCACAAATTCCTTAATAGCCTCCTTACAGTTGCACTCACTGTTACACACAAAAACAGTTCATGTAATGATTAAAACTTGGTAAAAGGTTCATGGTTTAGTAAAATGACTAACTAACCTGAGACTATCATATGGCTCCCAAGTGTCATGCTTAGAAGTATAGCCTTTCCATCGTACCTATAAATTGCAAATGTAATTAAATAACAAAAAGCTAAAGCAAAAATTGATCAAATATATTAATCAATAAATAAAATTTTATGTATTCCGCAAAAAGAAAAACTTATAATAACAACTCACAACTTACTGCCAACAATCAAAAGCCCATTTTTTTCTTACTGCTAAAACTTTAATTTATGCTGCTGCCTATTAAAAAATCAAATTAGTATTTTGGTTACCGACTTAAAGTCAGTTTTCTATTGCTACAAGAAATTTTTTGGGCCATAGTGCTTCAAAAGCACCTCAGTGTTTTGAGACCAAGTTCGAACGGCTCATGAGCGTTCCTGCTGCTCTATAGGCTGCTCCTTGGATGTAGCTGCTGCTCGTTGTCACTTATTACAGCTGCTAGTTACTTTTTAATGTTGCTACCTCTATGCTTTTACTGTTAGTTGTTCGAAAGAAAACTTACCGTGATTCTGTTACCCCATGCTGGCATTGCCATGGAAATGTTACTAAAGTTTAGTCAACCGCTATGGATAGCTTGAATGGAAGTGTTACCAAAATCCCTATTTTTTTGAAATTCGTTCTGAATAATTGTATACATCTACTATAAGTTGTATTTGCGTTCTAAATAATACCTGAAATTCGTGATTCGTACATCAACTTGAAGAACTTGGTGTTTGAGGGGTCTCGACACTAGATGTTAAAACCTGAAAATGATCAGGGGAAAAAAAATTAAACACCCGATTTCACCTCAAAGTGTCACCATCATCATCATAATATTAGATATGCGAGCACAAACAGAGGTATTTTTAGTGTGTGTTGGTTGGCCAGGAACAATTTTTGGCCAAAAAGCAAGTGTAAAAATGATTGTGTTTTTGAATGATCATTGCAAAATTGTAGTACCTATATATAAAATGATAAATTTTTGAATAAAATGATTAAGAATTTCAATTTTATCCATTAAAGATACACCTTGGGCGAGATTCCTGTGACCCATTTACAAGGTTTTTTGAAAGGCCGTGACCATCACAAGTTGCCCATGTACGAATCACGAATTTCAGGTGAGTCTGTTTTGTTTTGTGTGGGTGTGTAATTTTTTTTTAATTGAAAATGTAAAATGACGAAAATATCCTTGTGTACAAATACAAGTTGCCCAAAAATATAAATTTGCCCAAAAGCCGTCTGAAGTTCTTAAAAAATAATCCTTCTGATACATGACATATACTTTCAACATATGTACTTTTGTCATAGGTTGTCGGACACATGACATCCATCGATTGGCTCAAGAAAATCGATGGGCAATGGTCTATTTTCATAATGCAAAAAGCGTGGTGGGAAAGTGATAAGCTGGTAGCATGATCTATTTTCATCATTTTCCTTATAACTATTATGTATAAGGCAAACTGCCATGGACAACTATTAAAACAAAACTTCCACAAGAGTGAAGAGAAGCAGAACTGCAAAAGCACTTCTCAAGAGTGATGACCGCCATCAACAGAGTTCCGCAAAGGATAGAGCGTCACCAGTTATAAGACTCGGGATAAAAAGGATAAGAACAATTGACAATAAAAAAAATGTACTCGAATTTACAGTTTTTAAAATTTTTGTAATTTATTTTGAAATACATCAAATGAATAAAAAAGTGAAGATTAGCTACCTTCATTGTTTTATTTTATAAATAACTTCATTTTGATTAAGTGCATAAAAAGCGCAAGCACAAAGATTGGGCACGACCCAAATATGTTATTTCCGAATAACAAAGAGTTATCATGAATAACCGACACGTGAACAACATAATCACCAAAGTACATAAGAGGTATTGCAAGCCCAGTACTGGGAGGATAGCCCAAAAATTATCCAAAGATTATTACAAACGTGCATATCCGTATAACGTTAAAAATATCACCGCACAAATAAAAAGAGATGTGCGCAAAAAGACTATTAACTATGTTTATATCCGTATAACGTTAAAATAGCAACACAAAAGTAACAAATAACATACACAAAAAGTCTTAGAACTTGCATAAAGAAAAAGTCGTAGCATAAACGCAAAGTAAATGAACAGCATGTGGAAATGCAAACAAAAAGCTGCACACAGCCATCAGAGGAATCATAAGAGAAGCAAAGACAGACATTGTTCAAAATTGTACAAAGCATTTAAGAAAAACTACGTCCGCATCAGGGCAGCCGCACTCGCTTCAGGCTCAGACAGAACAGCAAAGACCTCACTAACTCCAGAATACCGATCATTCGCAATTAGAGCACTAGACCCACCAACATCATAATCATCAATAGAAAGAGGCCTCACAGAGATGTCGGAGGCACGGGCAAAAAGACACAAGTGGCAAAGTAGTACAAGCCAAAGCTAACTCAGCGGTCGAAGATGCTTCCGCCCGCAACATTACGGGCGGACAAAGGATCAATGGATGAACTATAAACATTGGCAGCAGATAAGCGATGAGAAGCAGGCGTCTTTAACACGATCAACTCTCTTTGAACCACTCCCAAAGAATGAGACAAAGAGTTGTGCCAACAATAGCATTATCATCCTTATCATAAGCGGGGAATGATAAGGCGCTCAAGATCTGGCTGTAACCCTGCAATCATAGGAGCATATGTGGAAGACCCATCAACACGAAGAAGATCCATAACCTCCGCAATACCAGCATCCTTGCTGGACTTAAGCACGGAGTGTAAGGAAAACTCCACATTCTCAAGGGCTTTCACGGCGGAAAGTTATTGGTCCTCCGCAGAAGGGTCATATACAACAAGCTCTATTTTTTCCTTGCCATGAATGATACCCGCTGCTAAACCTTCTTGCATACCCTTATCAATAGCATGCTCAATAACTTCTGCCATAGCCGCAGTATACTCTGGAGAATTCAGCACTTAAACACATCAAGGCTCATACCATTAGTTAACAACCAGCGCCGGCTAGATAACAACGTAAGGAATCAAGGATAAAACTCCTCATCAAGGTAACTAGCCAAGGCATACAAATCAGCAATGGCCGAGTCAACCTTCTGCAAAAGCACGACCATCTTAGCATCCTGAATCTTACAAAATTCTTCCTCCAAAGCAGCAAGGGAAGGAACTTGGCTGTGGAGCTCAGAATATGACTCCTCCAAGATACGTATCTGAAAATAAAACAAAGTCAGAAGACAACGGGAAAACAAACAAGCGGAACAACTAGCCAAAAAGACACGGACGCACACCTGTCTGGAAAGATTGGAATTCTGAGACTTGAGAACAACAACTTCAGCTCTCAAAGTGGATGACTCAGAATCCTTCACATCAAGAGGTGATCGAAGTGCTGTTACCTCAGCTCGAAGAGAATTTCGCTCTTCCTCAAGAGTAGAATTTCGGTTCTTCAAAGACATAAGTTCCGATAAGTCGCTAAGGATGAAAGCAATGAAGGCGTCTCGGAAAGTAGCATCAACAACCTTAGACTTCAGAACTGAAATCTCCTTGTCCCTACTCGCCAACAAAGACAATAAGCGCTTTCGCTCCATCACATTATACACCAAACGTAGACGAACTTTAGAACTAAAGCACAAGTGTCATGCCACAGCAACATTAAATTCACCAAGGAGGCGCTCATAACCTATTTAAATTCACCAAGGAGGCGCTCATAACCTATTTCATGAATAGAGGTATTCATCAACATTAACACGGTATTCATCAACATCATCAAGAAGCGAACTCTTGGTAACATTCCACTTTGGAACATGAACACCAGACGAAGAACTGGAGTCCGAATCATCAACAGTACGAATGTCCCTAGCCGAGATATCAAGACCCGTAAGGTCATCAAGAATTGGATGAACACTACGAACAGGACAAAAACTGTCAGGAAGAGCGGAAGGAACACACCTTGACCTTTCCTCTTCTCAGCAGAAAAAAGGCGGTAGTAACTGTGACATTCGTCATAACCGCGAAGGAGGCGCAAACAAACAAGGACAACAAGTGAGCGGAAGGAAGGTAAAGTAAAGGAATCACGAAAAGACAAAAGCACAAATAACAAACCTGGGGAGAACCATCAAAATGGAGCAAACCAAAATCGATTCGATGAGCGTTTCGACTTCATGAAGGGGAGTAATTGATAATGAAAGAGAAGAAGAAGAATGAGTGGGCAAAGCATTTAAACAATATTCAAGAGTTTGCGAACTCTGAGTTAACAAATTCTGAATGGATTCTGAAGACTTACCACCAGTAGAAGCCCTACCAGAATCATTGTAGTCACTCCTCACTTTTTTAGGAGGATGGACAAGGTTGGTGCAAGCTTTCCTCCTCCTACTCCCAAAACCGGAAGCTATACTACTATCAAAACCAATCTCAAAAGCCGAATAGTCAGGTCGCACAACAATATCACCATGTGGTCGATAAGCCCCGACTTCTGAACGGATAACTACATCACTAGAAGTAGGAGGGGCAAGAGAAACAGTCCGGATTTTGGTCAATTGTAGCAAAGGAAGTTCATTTCCTCCAGCGATCGGGTATCAACAATCAAGCGCATAGGGTCCTTCTTCTTAACCAAAGCGGCAAATCCATAGGCTGAGAAAATAGAAGAAGAAACAACAAGTCGGGAAAACAAAAATAAATTAACAGGAGAATAAGCGTAGATATGGTATACCCACTTGATTTGCCTAATCATAGAACACGGGTAAAATCCCCACCAGTATAATTACAACAACCCAACTAAACAAAGGAAAGGCTCAAAACTTTACAAAGGAGAAGCATTAGTAACAAGGAAGCAACATGTCGACATCAAACTCGGTATCCTAGGGTGGCATCCTTAGGAAGACTACCCCAACAAAGAAAGGATGAATAGTCAGACAAGCAAATGAGTCAGCCCAAAAAAAGTGATCGTTCCAACTTTTAAGACAATCAAGGGTTTAGTATAGCAAACTCCAAAGCTATCAACGCATTTACTAAAAGAAAGCCAGCCATGTTTTTGAGACAAAACATAAAAACACCTAAACAAATCAACTGAGGGTTCAATACCAAGAGCAAAACATAGAATCTCAAATTGAGAAACTTTTGCACCACCAATGACAGAAAGCTGTGATATATGAATGTGGTAGTAGTCAAGAATTAAAACAAGAAAAGAGGAAAAGGGGAGGCAAAAATTAGCATACTCGAAAAACGGGTATATACACCGATCTTCCCATCCGGTGCTTCCCGAATACTTTGGTCAGGATCAGGCAATTTCGGATGAACAAATTACGGAATTGAATAACCAATATAGAAACGGTCAAACGGCTTTTGCGATAGTTTAGATTTGGTAGATGAAAAAGTACCCATAACGTAAAAAGGAAAGAGAATCAAGAACCTTGGAAGGCAGATACGACCAAAGGTAAATCGCATCGAAAAGCGGCGTTTGCAACAAAAGAATAGTAAAAAGAAAAATGGTATTTATACAAGCGAAGCGGTGACCCCCAAAAAAACCCTAAAGAGGACACGCGTCCAATAGCAATCGATCCAACTACCCAAATAAAAAACACGGGGATAAAGATGGTGGAAGGCCAATGGCCTGAGTTAAATCAACAAGAAAATGAAAAGTCACTAACCGTCACGTTGTAAAAACACTTTCAAGAAAGGGGCGTAAAGAAAACACTTGAGAGTGCGGAAGAGGAAGCGACCAAAGAAGAAATAGTCTAAAGTAAATCCATCACACGCGACAATATCCGCACGCGATTGCATACTAGGCTGGGGGGCGGATGACGTGCGATTGCCTAAAGGTAAAGAAGCATTTAAAAAGCATAGCGAAATAGAAAAGTGCTTAGTCAACTCAAGTCTAGTAGCATCCACAACACGCGACAATATCCATGCGGTGCACATACTAGGCGGGGGACTTGATGATGTATAGTATGTATAACGGGACTACTAGGCCTAATCGTACTATACACATCTTGAGCTCGAGCTAATAACTATAAAATAACTATAAGACTTGGGCCTACGAGAAGCCCAATGATGAAATTGGCTATGGTCCGGACCTCAAGGCACGTAAGATACACATGGTGAGCCTTCAACCGTTAGACATCTTACATCCGCATCCGCGATTGACATGGAACCTTGTCCGCCAAGGGTCCGGCTCCGGCGACTAACCACTGCATGCGAGAATCTAGGAAACCCTAGCGGTAAACCTCGCCTATAAAAAGGGCTCTAATCCCCATACAAGGTACAATTTTCTCTCTCATAATTACACACACATACTCTTATTTCCCTCTCAAGATTGTGTACTTACTCACGCTAGAGTCTAATCGTGGGGTCCGTCCCCACGGTAAGACTAACGGTTTACCTTTCTTGTGTGGGATATCATTCAAACTACTTGGAGTAGTACAAGATCAACCCATTAGGAGCTTGTTGGCCTAGTCCCACAGGCGTATTCATACTCATTACAACCCGTCACACTTTTTGTACTAACACTCTTGATCATCAATTCCACTTTGTTTACTAACACCTTCATCATCCTTCTTTCCAGCATCACTAGAAGGTTGTTGTTCATCATTGCTAACATGCTTTGAAGATGAATATAATAGTGAACCATCTTTCGCAGTTGCATCAGAAGGTAGTCTTGACTACACCCTGTCTCCATGCTAGATTGACATGCACCAATACTATCTTTTGAACCTGCAAAATCATTAGATTTTGTACCTGCAACAACTAGCACATAATTCATTTATTCTGTTAGAACATCAATATCAAATAGCCACATAGGTCCATCTCCTACAATAGTAGGCTTATTCTCCAAGAACTCAATAAGCAAATTTTCTTCTACTTTCCTAGTTCTAATGTTGTATACCCTAAAAGCCTTACTATTCATATAGTATCAAACAAAAAATCCTTCGTCAGCCTTTCCCTCAAACTTTCCCAAATGATCTATGGCATTAAGAATGGTAACATGACATCCAAATGGTCTCATGAAGCTTGGAGCAGGTGTTCTACCTCTAAATAGCTCATAAGGGGTCTTGTTATGAGGCTTAACTACTAAAGCCATGTTCTGCACATAGCAAGCAGTATTAACTACTTCAGCCCAAAATGTAGTAGGTAACTTAGAGTCAGCTAACATGGTTCTAACAGCCTTAATTAATGCCCTATTTCTCCTTTCCGAAACACCATTTTGCTGAGGAGTTCTAGCTACACTAAATTCCCTCTTAATACCTTTCTTTTCACAAAAGTCATTTATAACTCTATTCTTGAACTCTGTTCCATTGTCACACTTGATGATCTTTACTTTCTTATCAACTAGATTTTCTATCTTAGTAATAAAGCTCTTAAGAATGCCACTATTCGATCCTTGGTTGCTAAAAAGAAAACCCAAGTAAATCGCTATAATCATCGGTGACAACAAGACAATATTTCTTATTCATTAAAATTGCTCACAAAAGTTGGACAAAACAAGTCCATATGGAACATGAATAATGGTTGAGTAATAGAGTTCTTAATCTTGGACTTACAAGAGGCTTTGTGTTGCTTCCCTAAAGACAAGTAACACAAGTTTGGTCATTTTCAAAACTTTTAAAGGTAAAACATCTCACAAGATTTTCCTTAACAATTTTATTAATGGTTTTAAATTTTACATGACCTAGCCTCTATGCCATAGCCTTGATTCATCAAGTGTGGCCTTTGCAACAAAACAAGTTAAACTCTCTTTAGGAACAATATTCTTTATATCAACACTTTACATATTGTTCTTTTCGGGAACTATAATTGAAACCTAACTCTCATCGAGTTATCTTAAAGTTAGGAGATGGAACAAAACATTTAGTGTTAGTAAAAGAACATTGTTCTTTTTGTCACACATCTATGAGGCGCTAAAAAGATTAAACTTTAAATCACGAACAAAGTACACATCCTCAAAATCAAGCTTACTAGTCTTAATAGTTCCTTTACCAGTAATCTTTCCTCCCCTGTCTCCTCCACAAAATGCAACATATCCTCCATCAAATTCCTTGAAGTTTGGTGATAGGACATGTTCCTGTCATGTGCTTTGAGCATCCTTTTCAACATATCCACGATCTTCTTTTGTGAATGACCACGCACATAAAAATAAGGAAATTAGTTTCCTTTGGGGACCCAAACCACTCTTGACTTGGATCTTCCTCGTGCATCAATATAATTATATTTATTCAAAGTAATTGATGCACTATTGAGTTTAGTAGGTCTCAAACCCAACATCTTGAGGCCTTAACAACATTAACTGATTCACCCTAATAGCATTAACTAGTGTTGAATTTGGTCTACTGATGATAACGTTTTAGCTAGAATTTTTGTTAGCTAATGCTGTTTTGTTTTGAAAGGGCCTATTTACAGTTGATTGTGCTATTTTAGAAAAACGTGACATTGGTCTAGCACTATAAACTGTAGTTTTGGATGGCTTGATATATGAGCTGATAGTATTAAGTGGTCTTAGGCGGTTTTCATTAAAAGCGCTCTTGGAGCGAGTTTCTATGAGCACTAGGGTGAGCCTTTTTATCAAAATAATTATAATTCACCCTTGTATAAGCATTCCCAGATACCACCCTTTCCCTTTGATGATAATTGCGGTTTGCTGCACATGGTCAAAACTTCCGAGATAAAACAAGCTTTATTGTACATCATAAAGTCACTTCTAGTCATTGGGACTTTTGATTATTCGCATTCTTTGATTTCCACTAGGACCATGGGATCTGTACATTTCAACATACTTAGCGGTTTCCTAACATTTTTCTTGTTGTTTAAGTCTAACTGATCCTATCTTAGTAATAGTAGGAAAAACAGGTTTCTTCTCTAACTTATTATCTAACACCAACTCCTCGACCAATAGGGTATTAGAAGATTCCCTAACCTCATTAGAAATATTTTCACTAACGCTCTTATAAGTCTTAGGTCCAAAGCTTCCAATCTCAAGCTCTTTGAACTCCTTTATACCAGTATTGAACAAATCAAGCTTTGAGGGGCAAATAACCCTGTATAGGGACGTGGAACAGCAGTATATGCTAAACCTTTCTTGAATTTGTCAATAACCTGACACTTTATGATTCTGTCTATACTTTTAGATGAATGTTCAAATCTCTCTATAGTAACTTGAATGCTTTCTATTTCTTGCTTAATCTTTTCTAACTCGCTTTTAAGCATACTAATTTACGAGTCTTTATATGAGATATCTCTTTTTAGAGCGGAAATATCCTCGGTAAAATAGTCTCATTCTTTTGTAAAAGACAAGTTGTTTTCTACAATTGCTAGCTTGTTGGGAATAATCCGTTACCACGGATAGTTGTGGTTTACAACGCTCGGATTAACACTAGCGGTGGAAGCGTATTACTGTTGGTACATTATTACTGCTGCTATTAGATAATGTTTAGTTAAGCATCTAGATAAGTATATAATAGATCTTGTATATATTCTATAATGTTAGCTTTATACTTATCTTGTAAAGGACTCCTTGTTGTATAAAGGAGGTCCTAGGTTATTATCTTGGTACTTGTCTAATTACCTACATTATTACTCATAAAGGCTTGAGGTGTAACCACTAGTGATAAGCTAAGATCACTCGTATTATTCATCAATAATATTAGAGCTTAAGTTTTGTGTTTAATCTGCGTTTACATACAATACATCATATAATCCATCTTCTAAGTATTACTAAGTAAATTCCACTTGCTTAACAATATCATACAAAATATCATTGACACAAGGTGTGTGTCGGATCCATCAAGTGGTATCGAGGCGAAGGTTACGATATTTTGTTTTAGAAGATCCAAGGAATTAGCTTAACCTACTCGCTCGATTCAATGGAGATGGAAAACAACCAATCAAACTCTTCTACACCAAGGCTACCTAGGCTCGAACTAAATGAGTTTGAGATGTGGAGGATCTTGATTGAGCAATACTTTCTCATTCGGGACTATGCTCTTTGGGAGATCATTCAAGCGGTGATTCTTTCGGATCTGTGACTAATCTTGTGAGGGTTGGTGACACGAGATGTTGTGAAAGTTTTTGTGCCTAAATCTAGTGTTGAAAAAGCTTGCGGGAAGAATGATCTTAAGGCTAAGTTTGTTCTTGATGACTCTTCTTAGAGATCGAGATCATTGCATTCGACAAGCACAAGGCGCTAAAGAGCTGTTTGAAGATATTTGCTCGGTGTTTGGTGGTAATGATGCTACAAAGAAGACACAAAGACATTGTTGAAACAAAGTTATGAAAACTTCTACTTCAACAATGACTGTGATAACATCTTCACCAAACTCAGAAGATTGTTACACAATGTTGTGTTTGGCATTGAGGTGAAAAGGAAGACCTCGATTTGAAGTTTCTAAAGTTTGCCTTGAGTTTCAAACCAATGTTCTTGTGCGGGAAAACAAAGTCGGGCAGTAGAAACAATGAAGCTCAATGACCTTTACAACAACTTCAAACTAATTGAGCAAAGGTTGAAGAAGGCAGGGAAACTTGGTACAAGCTCTAGTATCTTGGCATTGTTGTCAACCTCTGTTGACAGTGATGATTTTGATGATGATAGTGATGATGACGTTGCCACTGCAGGTTCTAAAGTTTCCACTGGTAATGTAAATGTTACCACTGCAGGTTCAAAGAAGATGGTTGCTAGTATTGGATATCCTACCTTTTATGCTTTCATATCCACCTAAGTTTATGGCTCTGTCTTAACTCATGAAGACATGGAGCAAATTTATGAAGATGACTTGGAGGAGATGGATATAAAATGGCGATAGCTCTTCTTAGCATGAGGGCTAGGAAATTCTACAAGAAGGCGGCAAACCTATTCACATCAATGGTGATGAAAATCGAGACTTTGATAAGAAGAAAGTGGAGTGCTTTAAGCGCACAAGTTTGGACGAGTTGCTAGAGAATGCGAGAAGACCAAAGACCAAGGACAACGAGTCTACTTGGTACAAGCAAAAGAAAGGACCAAGCGTGGAAGAACCAAAGGAAATGTTGGCTATTGATGGTGTGAGCTATGATTGGAGTTTCATGGGCGATGAACAAGAAGAAGAACATTATGATCTTTTCTTGTTGCTCACGAATTTGCTCTCATGGCTTTCTCGACTCAGGGTACAAAACTTTGAAAGTTGTTCTAAAACATGTAGGGTTTGCTAAAGAAGTTGAAAGGCTTAATAGGTTATATTTTAATGAAAGACAAGAGTTATATGCTAATTATAATGTGTCTAATCTTAGGAGAGCTATGGCGGTATTAGAAAAGAAAATAGAGCACTATCGGAAAATGAGTCAAAATATAATGATGATATGATTCTTCTTAGAAGAGAGGTAGAACACACTACATTTGTGAATGAAGCATACAAAAGGAGTATAAAAACTTCAAAAGAAAAATAAAAATGTCAATTTAACTTTAGACACATGTTATCATCGGTCTAAGTCAATTGATAAAATTTGGAATGCTCAGTATATAGTAAAGTTAAGTCGGTATGGGTTATATCTGATTGCCTCCACCACTAAGAGGTGTTCAATCACCCAGGTATAGATTTAGCTCATACGAGGCTTAGAAGAGTTTGGGACCTTGAGCGAGAATATGGTCCTTTAAAGGACACAATGGTGAAAAGTGAGGAAGAGATTAAGCGGGATAATGATGTTTTGAAAGTGCTAGTGACTCATACATTGTTGATGAGAGTGTTAAAAATGTAGAGACTTCTATCCCAAAGTTGTTAATACTATTACGGAGGAACCTAGGAAACCGGTTAATAAACCTAGATCAGCTGTAAGGTATCTTTGAGATGTATAGGAACAAGCCTCTGACTCTAAGGGGTAACGGAGGAGTTGGAATCATGTTAAATCTCAACAACTAGGTAGTGATTTTGTGATGTACAATAAGGCATGTTATATCTGCGGTAGTTTGATCATTTACATGCTCATTGTGACTACCATGTTGGGAGAAAGGAAGTCCATGGGAATAAAGGGTGAATTCTAACATGTTTCAACATAATGTACACCTAATTCACATTGCAAAATGGTCCCAAGCGATTCGACTAAGTGGCCTCAAAACTTTTACCAGCTGCAAAAGCGTGCTAACTTGCTCACTTTAAGTCACTTGTTAAAAGTGCAAAGTCCAAAACAACTTTGCAAAATCTGCACAAATAGGGAAGGAAATTTTCAAAATAATAAGGTTCATTATAACCAACGGTGGGTGCCTAAATTGAAACCGGCATTTTCCATTGCTCATTTAAAAGTTACCACTTTGCAAGGGTTGTAAACAAGAAAAGGGGGACATGGGCAATCTTTGTGAAGGCCTCGGCCGTTGGGAATGGAAACCTAAAGGAAATACCTCAACAACCAATCCCAATGGTGTATCGGTGACCTTTGATAGATTTAACTATATTGATCTGCGAGGCGGATCAAGTCGATCATGGCTTGGGTCCCCAAAAACTAACTCTTTACTCTTGTGTGCGGGAACATCCAGGACAAAAGATCGGATCAAGGATATCGAGATAGTGGGTGTTCAAGGCACATGGTGGCAACAAGTCCTATCTTTACGATTTTGAGCATTATGATGGACGGTATATCGGGTTTGGTAATGAAGTTAATAGAACAACAAGTATGATGCAAGAACTTTAATGATAAAGGAAAACATGGATCATTATTATTATTTTACAAAACTGCAAACAGAGTGCAGTAGTTACATCCATGGAATACTGATTACATGCATCATTACATCAACTGGAAACCAACTACCAACTACCTACCCTAGATACAAGCTTCATAACCCATTCCCAACCTAACCACAATCTACCATCTATGGTTTCTTTGGGAAGCCCCACCTTGGCATAACCTTAGGAGCTCCACGCATGTCAATCCACTCCTATACTCTAGGGCATGCTAACCCCTCACCAACTTCTCTGGTGGTGGAGGATGATGAAGGACCGGTGGTGGTGGTCTTTGCTCTTAAGGCTTGCGTTGTGCTTGAAGCTCTTCATTAGGGATTATTACGACAAGGAGGTACGCTCGAGGCTCTAGTAGAAGTCTCATCATACGTATCCTCATAGGGAGAAATATAAGAACTTATTTAACTATCTCCCTTGGTGAAAGCATCTTGAGGTGGGTTGATTTGATGGACCAACAAATGATGGGGTGATACTCATGGACTTATGAGATCTCTTCTGGATGACACTTCTTGAACTCTTCTTTCTACTCTGCTTGGGTTCTTCAACACAAAGTCATCCCATGCACTATCGAGAAAATGAACTATCCGAGGAAAGATTGATTGGATTGGATCGGCTCATGGTGATCTTTTTAAAATCTCTTAAGAGAAAAGTGTTGGTGTTATAGAAGGTTATGGGTGCTTGGTTCTTTAATACAAGTTTAAATTTGGTTTCGATAAGTTAATGAGGGAAGGTGTAAGTAGTTGAGAAGTAAATGGAGTCTGTGGCCTTGGAAAGTGTATTAGTGTCTATGAGTTGACTTAATTGAGTATAGCCTGCTATGTTCATTCCTTTATATACAAACAATGCGAACCTCATGATGATTCGGTGTTTGGTTTATGTTTGTGATTTGCATATTTGAAGAATTCTTTGTTTACATTGAATGGTTACTCTTTGGTGTTTGACTTTCTAGTTGTCCGCGATGTTTATGCGAAATTATTTTTAACGATGGGATCTATATTGCAACAGTGGTAACAAGCTTGCTTTTACAATGGAAAAAGAAAACAAAGGAACTTCATTTCATTAATAAAACATGATTCATTACAACCAAGTGAAAGTACTTCTAATCATCAAAACACAAAAGGCGCAACCTAGCATCCTACACTAACTTGACTACTCCATTGGCTTCTTGCCTTTGCCTACATAGTCATGCTTGTTTTACGTGCCCTCTTCCTTTTGTTCTCAAAGGTGGATTGCATTCTTGGACATGGAAGACCAAGAACTTGTGCGAGGAGGCTTTGGTAGCATTGTAGGCTTTGTTGGGATGGATATACGCTTCATATTGGAGATAAGCTGTTTCTAGTGCTATTGAAAGAGCTTTTGGAAAATCTTTGGCCATGGAATAGGTTTCATCATTATCCTCATCATCATCTCATCATCGATGAGTGGAGTAGAACTCGAGATTTTGCGGTTTAAGCTGCGACGCCTGTTTGCTGATTTCTTTGGTATACTTTTTGGAAGAAGTGCGACCCACGGTGGAAAGTATCAAACCATCACGATGCCTCGAGGAAGTCTCGACTCGATTACATATTCCTCTTACGAATCGGAGGAGATGTCAATGGTGTTGGAAGGATTGCTCATGATTATTTTTAGAGATATTGTGTTTGAATGTGCTTTGATGAATATTACATAAAGCCAAGCCTCCTTATATAGACAAATTCGGTTGAAAGGGTTAATTAATGAGTATATTTACTTTTTCCTATTTTGGTAGGTTAAGGAGTAAATATAGATATTATCGAGTTGACTTTGGAAGATATTTTACTTGGGTAGTGGTTTGGTTAAAGGTAACTTTGGTTAATAACAAGTTGGTTATTTCAATCTTTTACAGATACATAACCAAGCTTTGATGGGAGTTGAATTTAAAAGGTGTATATCTGAGATACACAACAAATGGTTATAGATTCACCATGTCTTATCCACATAAGAATCAACTAGTCCGAGCAAGCGACTCTTGGTAAGACTTGACAAATCCGTTTATGGTTGATAGTTTACCAAAACTATATGGTTATCAACTCACCATATTCTTTATGATTAAGAGTTGGCTAGTCCATAGCAAGCGGCTCATGGTAAAGACATATCAAATCCGTTGATAGCTGGTAGTTTGCTAAAAACTATGATAAGATCGATCTTGTTATCACATGATTTTATTTACCTTTGCTCTTTGAAATTTTTGTGAAAAATTACCCTTTGCTAGTTCACAGTTTCCAGCAGCGGTGTTATTTTACCACTCTTGTTCTAGCCGTTACAAGCGATTGTGTCACTAACTTATTTTTTTACTAGCCGTTGAAAGTAACCACAGTTATATATATATATATATAGGGTTAAAATTTTAAGGAAATTATCTTCTTTCCATATTGTGATAAATACTTTCTAAAGATAATTTTACTTGCGCAATAATTCTAAACCCTAACCCTGTCTTCTTTCCATATTGTGATAAATACTCTCAATTGGCTAGTTATTCTTTCAATTCTTACTGACATAATATCGTTTTTCATCAAAAGTTTCTATGGCACCTTTAAACTTTGCAGATGAGCACAACCTAGTGGCCTTCCTACAAAAGTCTAACGAGAAGAGTGGCCCTGTTTTTCATCAGATTGTGGACTTTCTCAATACCTCTCATATAAGGTATGCTTTGCTTTTAAATCCCACAATCTATATCTCTCAAATCAAATAGTTTGGACTTACTAAGTCCATAACATGAGATTAGAGATACATGAAGCGATGGATGCTCTAAGAGCCACTATGGATGGGGTAACTATTGATGTTCTTGAGGCATCCTTGAGGAGAGTACTCGATTGGGTGATCTCAATGGTCTCATCACACTACCTATGCACGAAATTCATGATACTTTATCACCCATGGGGTATGATACCAGCGACAAAAAGCCTACTTTTAAAAAGAGTGGTTTTGTCCCCGATGGAGATTTTTGATTCATACTACATTGCATTGTCTCGGTCAAAAAAACATCTTATGAGAAATTTAGTTCAACCATGGCTTATCCTTTGGTTTGTCTAGTCAGCGATAAGATTTTTAAGCTGGTCAAACTATATTTTACAAGTATGAAGGCAATGTCTGAGTAAAACAAAATATTTAATGTATCCAAGGTTTGTGCAAGTAGTGCTAAATGATTTTCAAGCTATGCAACCCCATACTAATGTTTATAAAATCAGTTGCCTAAAGCCTAAAGTTTTCAAAATTTGAACAAAGATGGCAATATGATTTTTACCTCTACTTCCTCAAATGCTTGCTAAGATTACAATGAACAAAACACACCCATAATTAATGTTCCAAACATTGATTATACCCACCGATTTCAAACACCTATGAGAGAAGGTCTAAACAATCAACTCCTCTCATTACAACACAACAAGTTTACGAACCTTTTGGTCTAGGAACAAGCGGTGGTGGTTCTAGACTTCAACCTAGTCCAATTAGGGAGGAATCGAGCCTTTGCCCATGATTCACCTCTCCCAACGGTCGCACGGTTGGAAGTGATGAGGCGGTGGGCAACACTTGGAATTGATGGTTTGTGTATAAAGTTAGCCAAGCGGGTTGAATCTCTGAAGGATTTGGCGGATGTCAAGAAGCATCATGCCAAGGATGTTAAATACTTAAGGAAGAGATTGGACCTTAAAGGAAGAGTTGCGAGGGGTTGAAAAAGCCCAAGAAGGCGCAAAGTTGGTGATTTCATCTTCATCCTCACCCCCGATGGTGATTCGGTGATCATGATTTGGGAAATTCTCCCAAACGGGGGAGGAAAGCAGTCTTGACACTAAGGGGAGGCAAATTGATTTTGATGATGAAGGAGATTCATGTAAAGGAGCAAGGAAGCTAATAATCAAGAAGAGCAACTTGATGATCAAGACATTTACGTACTACAGCGATTTTACCAGATTCCATTTCCTGCGAGCCAACTATTGCCACGCAGTGAAGAATTTGATAAAGCGAAGAAGACAAAGGTGGCGGGTTATGGAAAGTGCGAGCAAAGCGGAAGAAAGATTTCAAAGAAACAACAAGCAGTTGCTCTTGATAGAAATTGCTAAGAAGATTCTTGAAGAACAAGTTCTTTGAAAAGAAAAAGCTTGAAGAAATGGAAGTTGCAAGCTTTTGGAGACTAAAAGATTGAATAGAATGGAAGATTTTGTTGAAGATCCACTTTCCACTATTCAACCTACAATTCTTAGAGAGAAGACTCGAGGAGTTTAGTTATGTTCCTACTAAAGAAGATATTGAGTTCTTGATTGCTAATAATCAAATAATCAAGAAAAAGGCAATTGACACAGTAGGCGATGCATCATGGCGAAGAACAAAGAAGCGCTCGGTTGAAGGATTTCATTCGGATGAAGAACAATCAAGCACTTGAAGATGTGATCAATTCGGTCAAAGGGTCAAAGAAATCAAGACAACCTACCAAGGCACAAATTCTTTCATATATGAAGACTTATTGTTGTCATGTTGGTGGTTGGAAGAAGCATCAATTCAAAGGAATGTCGATGATCAAGTTGAAAAGGATTACTCTGAGTTTTAAGATATGATAAAGCTTTTATTCCAATGGGCTCTAAAGAAGAAGCAAGAAGGTTTCCTCGATTGAAGAAAGGCCAGAAAGTGATTCTCAAGCGTAAGAAGACTAAGGTTCTTTGAAGAACAAGAAACTCCTCTTGATAAATTCATTGAAGAACAATTGGTTGGAATGGTTGTGATTGAAGAAGAAGATTTTTATCGAGAACAACGCAAGTTCGACATCTATCATTGATTAGGAAGTTTATACTACTAGCAATTTTGCTCCAACATGGAAGATCACAAGGCTAGGTGGTGAAACTTCATCATTCATTCAATTTGAAGATCTTATAAAAGCTTTTGATATAGATGACCTTGATACACTATGGAGGTTAGTTCAAGAAAGGTTTAATGCTCAAGATCTCAAAGACATGAAGGAGATGCGGTTATGGGTTAATCTTAGAAGGCTCTATGAACCAAATGTTAATGATGATTTAAAATTCTCATGCATGTCACAGTACTATGGTTTTACTATGATTCATGTGAAGTTCATCATGTTTCTACGACAAATGGAGAAGATGCATTCATGCTTCTGAGAAAGAATATCCACTCGGTTTGGAACTCTCACTATGGTGTTATGTACAACAATAAGAGTTCATGAAGACAATGAGAAGGTCGAGAGCATTGTTACATAGGCTTCAAGATCAATGTTTGTTGGGAATTATGTGAAAGTCGATTATCTTTGAACTTAATGCCGAAGTGTTTCTCTTGAAGTGAAGTGGATTCTGAAGACTTATTCTCTTGAAGAATAATAGTGATTAGTTTGTTACTGCGGAAGTGTTTATTCCGTGTTTAGTTTATTTAGTGTGGATATACATGAGCTTTATTAGGAAGTGATTGTGTATATCTTATTTAGTTTTATGATTATCGTTTCTTGGAAAGCGGTTTAGCGATATTGTTTAGGGTTCCTTATCTATAAAGGAACACATTAGAAAAGGTTTATGTACCGATTGGAAAAACTCGGTTTTAGTTAATATAAAGATCCATAGAGGATCAAGAAGTTCTTAGTTATTTGTTACTTGTGTTTATATTCGATAAACATTAGTAGTAGAGATTGTCTTTTATTGTGCTTGTGATTACATAGGCATATATAACGATCCACGAGCTCAAGATCTATCAAGGTGCGTATGCTGTTTCAACAAGTGGTATCGAGCCTCGTGAGAGTCTCTACGATACTAAGGACAAGCTTTTCTAAACACCCATACAACCATAACAAAATCATCATGCACGGTTCGGATGTCGATCTTGAACTCACCAACAACCAAAACTCCACCCATCTGCGACAACTAAGTCTCTCTAATAGCAATGCTAAGTTTCCTTACCTTAAAAGGAGGAATATGATCTTTGGGCTATGAAGATGCAAAGCGGATCTCAACATTGATTGGAATCTATGGCGGGTAATTTTGAAGGGAGCAGTTTGAAGAGAACTACCACGGATCTTCTTGGTAATATGATGAATGTTCCTCCCAAAGCTGCTTGAAGAGTTCTTTGGCGATTCGAGAGAGAAACAAAGGTCGAACTATTCTTACGCAAGCTATTCACGAGGATCACTTGAGTGATTTTCACTTCATGCAAGATGCCAAGGATATATGGTTAGCTATTAAGGCGAAGTTCGGTGGGAATGAGGAGTCGAGAAAGTGAAGAAGTCCATGCTAAGACAACAGTTTGGGACTTTCGGATCTCGAAGAGGAAGGAATTCACAAGGGCTATGATAAGTTTCACAAGATCTTAAGTCGGTTGAATCGACTACGAGGCAAAAGCGGATAATGATATTTGTAACTCTAAGTTTCGAGGTCCTTACCTCCATCCACGGCTACATGTGAGCATAGCTTTAAAAGCTAAAGGTGGTTTGGACATGATGACCTTTGATGAGTGTACAACAAACTTAAAGCTCTTGAACATGATGTTAGAAGCCCTTTTCGATCATCTTCTCTGCTAGTCATCTTGCATTTGTTGGAGCCTCTACTCCAAAGTCAAGCTATTTTCAAGCTCATATCCATCATCATCTAATCTTGCTCCTTCATCAAGCTCTCTTCCTAGATCCGGTGGAATTATGGAAGATGTTCTTGGATCTTTCTTTCTTGATTATGATCCTCGGCGGGCGGCTTATGAGGATTTTGATCGGTGGACCACTTGAATTTGAAGAGATGAAGGTGAAATGGCAAGTGGCCATGCTTTCCATGGATATCAAGACCTTTGGCGTAAAAGGTGGAAGAAGGTTTGGATTCAAGGGCGTGATCCGACAAGGTTTGACAAAAGGAAGGTTAAATGCTTCACATGCCAGCAGATGGGTCACTTTTCTAGAGAATGCAAAGGCAGGAAAGGCGGTGATGAGACAAGATACACTACTTATCGTGATGTCGAAGGAGGCGGGAACTTCAAAGGGATCAGCTGCTTTGGTCACTCTTGATAGCAATGTGGTGGAAGCAACATGAGGAGTCGATAATGATGGTTACGATAATGTTGGGTTGATTGCAGGTGTACTTGAGGAGGATAGGCATGATCAGTTGCCTTGATGGGCATCTCGGTACAAAGCTGTTTGTTTGGTTGTAGTGGCGTTATAATGAACTGAAACAAGCTTATGATATTATGGAACCAAAATATAATGAATGCTATGTGGAAGTAGAAGCTTATAAGCAGGCTTTAAAAACACTAGAAAGACAAAAGGTTTGGTTACAAAAGAATGAAATAGCTTATGGTGAGAAAATAGGTGTTTTAGAAAGAGATCTCGAATGTGCTACAAATGAGTTAAAATGGTGCGAGAAGTTAAGCGGATGTAGAGTCGGAAAATCTAGAGCTTAAGGAGAAAATTAAGGAGGAAATTGCTAGGAATAATGAGTGGATGATGAATGGTAATAAGTTGGCTAGTCTCATTTATAGCGATCAAGCTCCCAATTCTCTGGTGGCTTTAGGTTTTAAGAAATATGTAGCCTAGAAGCTAGGGATGACACACGTAGATCTACACCGTGAGCCTAGCTAATTTTGTGAAAGAAGGTGACCTACATCTTTGTTCGTGGACCAATTAGAGGTGAGCACATGCCCATTGACCTTTCCACTATTAATGACTTTGATGGATCACACCATCGTATGGCAAAAGTCAAAGACTTGCGGACCTAATACTTCTACTAATGACTTTGTCTCTTGTGTTATGATGACAAGTCCTCCAAGCAAGGTCTGAGTGTGATTCAAATGACAAGTCGACCTTCCCAGTCGACCTTCCCAGTCTTCACCCACACTGCACCCAAGACTACCAATAAGCATAAGCGAGTTCTTTGCCAAGGAATGCCCTTCAAGGCAGTTGCCTCACGAAGACTTGCTTTTAATTCTTTGCATAATAATCTTGTTAAAACAATTCTTTTCATGGTTTTGGTTTGAATACTTACGCTTGTAAGAATACTTCTTTTGGTTTGAATAAATCTTCTCTTGGAAGAAATGTTTTGTGTGTGGAAGTAAATCTCATTTAATTAAGGATTGTGATTATCATGAGCAAAGAATGAGTAGGTGTGGTGATTCTAGGAAATCTAGACCAATGTGGACCAATGTTAATGATATACCACCTTATGTTCCACAAGTACGCTAATTATAATACTTCTTTTCCTTGGAGAAGATCATTTGGAAAACCATATGTTCAACCAACGGTGAATATTTTAAAATGGTTTTGGCCTAGATATGTTAACCCTATGGTGATGGGAGAGGGTATTGGGATCTCTTGTCAAGACCTCGGTGAGTTGTTCTTGGAATAAGCGAGACCTAAGTTTCATTGGAAACCCAAGAACAATAGTGGATCTTATACTTCTACATGGCACAACTCATATGATCCATAAGGCGAGGTTCAAGTCGGCAATGACTTGAGCCTCCATAGTGTACTAATTCTTTGTATATTTTTGTTGTTGTAGGATCATACCCTTAAGCATAAAGATGTTGGAATTGTTGGCGATGGTTGTTCTAGAAGTATGTAGGAAGCAGGGACATGATGCATAACTTTATACCTATTGAAGGTGGAGGCAATGTAACCTTTGGAGGAAGTGATGGACGAATTACAGGAAAAGGGACCATCAAAACACCTCGGTGGACTTTGAGAATGTTTATTATGTCAAGGAACTTCAACACTTTAATTTGTTCTCGGTCTCACAAATCGTGACACTAAGAACAAAGTACTCTTCAGAGGATGAATGTCTTGTCTTTGTCTAAGACTTCAAACTCCCGAAGATACTTCAATTCTCTTGAAGGTTCCTCGTAGTCATAATTTGTATACATTCAACTTAACTAATGTCAAACCGTGGTGACTTAACATGTTTGGTGGCTAAAGCATCGTGGATGAGTCCACCAAATGGCACGAAGGATGGCCCATGTCAATTTCAAGACCATCAACCGACTCTCTAAAGTGGGCCTAGTTCAAGGTCTTCTGCCAAAGTATTCACCAATGATCATAAGCGTGTTGCATGCAACAAAGGAAAGCGACCTGAGCCTCCTACAAAGGTGTTCTATTCAGTGGTAACCATTATTACGAACCTCTTGTTTACTTCATATGGATCTGTTTGGTCCAACTAAAGTGAGAAGCATTGATCATAAATATTTTTGTGCGGTGATCGCGATGGATTTAGTAAATTTTGTTGGGTATTCTTTCTAAGGACCAAAGATGAAACATCGAAATATTGAAAGACTTCATTACCCTTATTGAGAATCGGTTGAACAAAAGGTGAAAGGAATTAGGTGTGATAATGGTGCGAGTTCAAAAATGCCATTCTAATAGAACTCTGCTGGGTTAAAGGAATCAAAGGGACTATAGCACTCCAAGAACCCCTCAACAAAATGGGGTGGCGAAAGAAAAATAGAACCTTAATAGAAGGCGCAAGATCAATGCTAGCGGACTCTAAACTTCTACCATGTTTTGAATTTGAAATTTGTTAGTACGACTTGTTATGTACTCAATAGAGTGTCCATTACTAGACCACATCTTAAAACACCATATGAACTTCTCTTTGGAAAAGTTCACATTATTCATTACCTTAAACCGTTTGGTGTCGGTGACAATCTTGAATACCGGTGATCCTTTGGGCAAATTTGATGAGAAAGGCGATGATGGCTACATTGTGGGGTATTACGCTCATAGTAAGGCATCTGAGTTTATAATGTATCTGCAAAGAAAATTGAGGAGACATTGAATCGAGGTATCTTGAAGACAAGCCTAATGTTCAAGGCCGGGGTCATGTTTGGTCATTTGATCTTGACTACTTGGTGATTACTTGGGTTATGCTAGACATAAGGCTGATCAAAATCTGATTGAAGCATCTCCAACTCTAATCTGAGACACTTTGGATGCTCATTCGACGGTGGGTGCGATGATGAACAACCCATTGTAGTGCCTTCCTTCTCTCTAACAATTTTGTAGGTGACACTTCTAAAGATTATCTTGATGTGGGTGAAGATGAATTCTATTATCTTTGAGGACCTTGCGGATGAAGAAACAAGAGTATCGACCAATTTAGATCTTTGAGAGGAATGTTGAAAATAGGTTCAAATGAAGCTCTCGTGAAACTTCAATTCTGCTTTGAAGATAGTTCATTTCTCCTCACCTCTCCAATTCGGTGAAAGACATGGTGACACTACTCCTATTTTACTAAAGTGTCAGCAGATCTTGGTGAACCTTATACAAGGTTTCCAAAACCTTGGATCTTGGTCATCATCAACCTAAGCGGGCATCTTCAACACACCTTCCTATGATCGACTTTGAACCTACTATGACTAATCTTGATTCTTCCATTGATGTCAACACCACCACTACTACAAGGATCAACAATGTTCATCCACGGTCTAATATTATTGGTGATCCTAATGCACTGTTAGAACAAGAAGCTTGTGGCGCGTTCTAAATATGGACGGTGGCTTTTGTCTCTTATGTCTCAAATCGGGAGAGAGACAATCACACGGACTATCAACATTGTCATTTGCTTGTTTTCTCTCACAAGTGGAACCAACCGGTGTTACTCGGGCTCTTGAAGACTCAAGTTGGCTTGAAGCAATGCGAGGATGAGATGCAACAATTTCAAAATCGGCGAGTTTGGATATTGGTACCACTACGATGGTAAGTATGCTATTGGGACAAAATGGATTACGAAGAATAAGAGATGCTAGAGGTGTTGTCATTAAAAACAAAGCGAGTTAGTTGCGGGGTTATAGACAAGAGGAGGATAGATTATGATGAAGTATTTGCACCGTGGCAAGAGTTGAGGCTATCTGAATTTTCTTAGCTTATGCATCCTATATGGGCTTTATGGTCTATCAAATGGATGTTAAAGGAGCCTTCTTGTATGGTGAAATTGAAGAGGAGGTGTATGTCACTCAACCTAAAGTTTGAAGATCCGGATCATCCGAATCATGTTTATAAGGTGGTCAAAGCTCTCTATGGACTACATCGGGCACCAGGCACGGTATGCTAGGCTCTCACATTTCTTTGAAACATGGTTCTGAGAAGAGGTGCAATTGATAAGACTTTTTCCTAAAGAAGAATTCCATGACATTATTCTTGTGCAAGTGTATGTGGATGACATTATCTTTGGATCCACAAAGGAAGCTTGGTGCGGGGAGTTTGAGGAGCTTATGAAGGAGAGTTTCGGATGAGTGCAATGGGAGATGACTTTCTTTTGGGTCTTCAAGTTCGTGAAACACGATGGTATCTTTATCGGTCGGGACAAATATGTGAGGACATCTTGAAGAAGTTTGGTATGGAGGGTGTAAGGACTGCTACTACACCTTATGAAGCTCAAAGTCAAAGACCAACAATGAAGGTGATCCACTGTGAATGTTCATTTATGCGGTCTATGATTGGGTCTTTGATGTATTTATGACTTCGGGCACGATATTACTTTTCTTTGTGAGTGTTTGTTCGCGACATCAAGTTACTCCATGACTTCCCATCTCAATCTTGTTAAGAAGATCTTTAAGTACCTTAAAGGCCAACCTTTTCTAGGTCTTTGGTACCCAAAGAGTCTCCTTTTAAGTTGGAAGCTTATAGTGATAGTGACTATCTTTGGTGCTAATCGGATAGGAGGTCCACCTGCTGGAGGTTGCCAATTCCTTGGAAGAGATTGATTTCTTGGCAATGCAAGAAACAAACTATTGTGGCTACCTCATCTCTTGAAGCGAGTATGTGGGCTGCTTGCTAATTGTTGTAGACGGGTTCTTTGGATTCAAAATCGGTTGTTGGATTATGGGTATAATTTCATGAACACAACAATTTTTATTGATAATCAAAGTACCATATGCATTGTTAAAAATCCAGTTTTCACGGTCGAACAAAACATATTGAAATCGAGGCACCACTTTATAAGAGATGCATATGATAAAATTTGATAAATGTGGTCAAAATTCATCTTGATGATAATGTGGCGGATCTGTTAACAAAGGCTTTTGAAGGACCAAGGTTTCAACACCTTGTGGTCCATATTGCATGTAACCCATAGCGCAAAGTTTAAGGGAGGCATAAACCTCGGGGAGGCATATGCCTCGGGGAGGATTGTGTATAACTTTGCATTTTGCTATGTAATTTTGTATATTTGATAGATTTTAACTAACTCTAAACTTTGCTAATGTAAGTTTAGTGTGTTTCTTTGTTGGTTTGTGTATGTTTACGTGTTTGTTTTGCGAGAATGGTTGTCCACGATCGGTTGAGATATGGTCATGAAAGCTTAAGCTGGTTTCCTTTGAATTCATTGTCTTTGAAGTGTGCTATTTGTTTCCTCGAAGTTGAAATCTTGAAGTTATATGATTCAATCAAAAGAAATGCGAAGCAAATAGATCATTCATTCATTCAAAAGCAGTTCTGACTTCTGATTACAGTCTTGGCAACATCAAAAGCATCTACATGATCTAATAGTCCTAATCTATTACATATCATCTATTCCAACATCTAAAGATGAGCACGATGAGTATGGTTGCTCACATCTTTCACACTAATAGGCATTGGATATGCGATCGCTCGCATCTTTTGGCACTATATGATGGATATTTGGTGTGATAAGCATAACCAACTCTAACGGATGCTAAGGATCAAAATGGAGGATGGATTGATGAAAGCGAAGAAGTGAAGGCGATTGTGGCGAGAGAGATGAGGCGAAAGATTTTCATTTATGCATCATCTACTCTTTCAATCATACATCAACTTACATCATTTTCCTTTTCCGTTCCTCGATACGATATGTGATGATGCACCAAAACATGATGCAAAGAGACCAAGCACCACCTTTCTTCCCATAGGGAGTGGTGGATTTTGGCTCGTGGCCTTCGTTGAGGCCTAGGTCTTTGAGGGTTGGGAGTAAGATGTTCCCTCATTATAGGATTCATCGGAATCTTGACGAGATACACTTGGTTTCTCAACACTTTCATCTTCGATGAGGAGAGAAAGGTGACTTCTTTGGTAGTGGATATGGTTTTGGAAAATAGTGAAACCATGAATTGGTATCTTCACTAGATGATGAGGATGATGATGAGGATGTTGTTGTGAGATCTATGATCTCGGGTTTGGTACTCATGGTTATTATGGTTAATTTTGAAGGATTGAAGGAATTAGGGTTTGAAATATTATTTGGGGATTTTGATGAAAAGTCTATGTGCATTGGGATTGTTTTATAGCGGGTTCAAGTGGTAAGAGAATTAATGCGTGTGGGTGAAGCAGGTAAAAGATATTCTTGAAGCTTGTGAGTAAGTCTTACATTTTCTCTTGATTATTCTACTTGATTGAGAATGGTTCTCATTTCTACGAAGTTATAAGTAAATTGAGTAAAAGTAGAAGTCCCGTCGACTTGGTCAACCTTTGACCAAATTTGGGATATTTTCTATTTATATTTTCTCCACATTAAGTTTCTTGATTCATGACTTCCTTTGAAGTGTAAAGTGACTAAAGAACAATATCAAAATCTCTGGATTGTTTCAATTTAAGAATATCCATAAGAAGTGTTGTGGCTAAGTTTCTTCAAGATCGGTATGTTTCGATTTGTCTCTGAAAGGAAATTAGAACTTGATGCATTCTTTCCTACGATTCTTGATGATCAATGGGATGGTTATATTTCTCAAGGTGCTTGATCTGATCTAGCAAAACTTATCTTAGGAGATTCCTTTAATGATGATGATTTTGTGGATAAAATGGTGGCACTTGGTAATCAAAGGAAGAAGAATCTGCTGCGAAGAAGAGCTCTTATTGATCGGAGAAATAAAGCAAAGAGATAAACCTATGGTTTGTTGCTCGGAAGAGGAATTATATGAGGAGAGTTGTGAAGAATCTTGCTATGTATAATTACGGTATGACTATGAAGCAAATCATGACTTTATCGATGATGCTTTGATTAGACGATATCATATGGTTATGAAGTTCTCTTCTTACGGTTCTACTTCTTCTCATTTGGCAAATAGTGCTTCAATGTCGATGTTCCTCTGACGAGAGGCGAGAAAGCAGTTGAAATTGTGGATAGTTTTGATGATGTTTTGCCTTGGTGGTATCTCCGGTTGTTTCTTCGATACAACATCGATGTTATTACTTCTTACGCTATGGTTGTTTCTTTGAATCTTCTTTGGTTTCTTACGAAATGTTGTCAAGTGTGGAGTTAAGTGATTCTCGATTGGGACAGCGATCTGACGATCTTGATAACATTGTTGATATGGGAAAGCGAGTTTGGTTACAAAGTTCGGATAGATTGGCTAAGAAACATGCTTCTAGGAATACTTCTTTAGATCTTAAGGTGATGAATCTACATTTATTGAGGTTGGATCATTGAAGCTTTTCTGAAGGAACTCATGTGGTTTTGGTTAATTGGAATTTGGAAAGCTTAACACATGTTTATAATTTGGATAAATCTGTTATTGAGTTTAACTTCTTGAAGGATATTCTTCATTTGGTGAATAGACATGATTTGAAGATCTTTGTATGAACATGTCATTCGATATTATAAGTCTCATCAAACAAGCGGTTACGGTTTATATTTGTTGGGTGATCTTGAGTTATGTTTGATTACGATTCTCCACATGGTAAAGGGTATTCTATTTGGAAGAATTCTCATAAATGGGAGATTGAGAGTTGGAGATTTTATCCTCGCCTTGTGTTCATGTAGTTCGGACTACATGTGGGATGATTTTGTGTATGCTATCGGATAGGCTTTATCCTTTATCGATACTTTTATGGAAAGATTCTTTGAGACACAAGTTGGAAGTGCCTCTAATCCGGTTGGCAATGCGCATGCTACTCAATGTGTTGGTTTGATTAATCAACTTGTGTCACTTTAAGGTTCATCTTGATTGTAATATTTTGTAATTTTGTTTTCTTTGTTTATTAGTTAAAAAAAAAAAAAAAAAAAAAAAAAAAAAAATGTTTTGGTTTTATCTAACTTTTCTTGCGGGTTTGTTGTATAATTTTGGTTATTGACTCACGATATACTTTGGGTATGTCAAAGAGTTAGCTAGTCCAAAGTACTGACTTTGGTAAAGACACATCAAATCATTGATAAATGTAATGATTTGCTCAAAATCATAGGGTTTGCAACCACCTATGCTTTATTCTTTGAGTGTTGTATGGTTTCAATTCACCATGGTTTATTCCTTTTGGAATCCAAGAATTGGCTAGCCCACTTGTATATGGCATGTGGTAAAGGCGGTGGCATTCCATATTTGGTTCTCAATTCACCAATTCTAAGAATTGACTAGTCTGAGCAAGCGGCTACGGTAAAGACATTTCAAATCCGTTTATATGGTTCTTTGGTTTGCCCATAAATCGAGATGGTTATCGGTGTACCATAGTTTCTGACTGAAACATATGGCTACTCCGGTAGTGATGGCTATTGGTAAAGAGACATCAAATCCATTTATTTTCAATGATTCACCTCTCACGAGGAGTTAACACATCGGATGTGATGAGAATAGTATGAAACTAATCTGTTTTGATGTACCTTTTGTCATTTGTTCTTTGCAAAGATATGGAGTTTGAGTTTCTTCATCATAGAGATGTTCTTTGGATTCTTTTTTTATTCTTTGTTGTTCGTGTACAATCCTCAGTCTTGTAAGATCTATCAAGCTGGAACTTAACAAGTCAAATTCGGTTTAGGGGAGGATTGTTGGGAATTATGTGAAAGTCGATTATCTTTGAACTTAATGCCGAAGTGTTTCTCTTGAAGTGAAGTGGATTTACAGAAGACTTATTCTCTTGAAGAATAATAGTGATTAGTTTGTTACTGCGGAAGTGTTTATTCCGTGTTTAGTTTATTTAGTGTGGATATACATGAGCTTTATTAGGAAGTGATTGTGTATATCTTATTTAGTTTTATGATTATCGTTTCTTGGAAAGCGGTTTAGCGATATTGTTTAGGGTTCCTTATCTATAAAAGGAACACATTAGAAAGGTTTATGCACCGATTGGAAAAACTCAGTTTTAGTTAATATAAAGATCCATAGAGGATCAAGAAGTTCTTAGTTATTTGTTACTTGTGATTATATTCCGCTGATAAACATTAGTAGTAGAGATTGTCTTTTATTGTGCTTGTGATTACATAGGCATATATAACGATCCACGAGCTCAAGATCTATCAAGGTCTGTGTCTGTTTCAACAATGTTCCAGAGCCATACAGAAGTTAAGGAAGAAGTGAAGTGTTTAGTTGAATTCCCCAAATCCTTGAAGATAATTAAGACTAAAGAAACTTATTGATTTGCAGAGAAATCATAAGTTTAGGGGAGGATTGTTGGGAATAATCCGTTACCACGGATAGTTGTGGTTTACACTGCTCGGATTAACACTAGCAGTGGAAACGTATTACCACTGTTGGTACATTATTACCACTGCTATTAGATAGTGTTTAGTTAAACTCGTCTAGATAAGTATAGAATAGATCTTGTATATATTCTATAATATTAGCTTTATACTTATTTTGTAAAGGACTCCTTGTTGTATAAAAGGAGGTCCTAGGTTATTGTCTTAGGTACTTGTCTAATTACCTCGTATTACTCACAAAGACTTCAAGGTGTAACCTAGTGATAAGCTAAGATCACTCGTATTATTCATCAATAATATTGGAGCTTAAGTTTTGTGTTTAATCGTGTTTACGTACAATACATCATATAATCCATCTTCTAAGTATTACTAAGTAAATTCCGTGTGCTTAATAATATCGTACAAAATATCATTGACACAAGGTGTGTGTCCAGATCCATCACTAACCCTCTTTTATAATTAGATAAATTGAACTCAGATTTGTTAAAGTCTTTTCTTAAATCATCATATTGAGTTTTAAGAGTTTCAATGATTTTTAGACTAGTTTTTGAACAAGTATTGTTAGTATGTACCTCAGAATCTGAAAAATTCATAAGAGCCATGTTTGTAGGGACTTCATCGTCTACCATATAGCTCCAGTCAAAACCAAGCCCATCAATGGCTACCATGGCTTTGGAAGAAGTTTCCTCCACATTCACAGTTCTTTTAGTGCTTTCTTGGTTCCTAGGTCCTTTGCTTTCTTGATTCTGTTTACGCTATCACGGTTCCTAGGTCTCTGCACACTCCACAAAGTGTCCCAACTTGTAGCAGTTGTAACACTCTACCTTGTACTTGTCATATCTAGGCTGTATCACTCCTATTGATAGTGATCTTTTACTAGTTTTCTAAAAAACCTTTTTGTCCTCATGCTCAAAAATGCTATGACCACTTCAAATCTATTTCTTTTAAGTTATCTTCATGGATTTGTTCAAGATCCTCATGTACAAGCTGAGACCCATTTGATTGATCAACCAAAATGCATAAACATTGGCATCACTTAAGTTAGCATTACTAATTTGAGATCTAGAAGTACTAACGAGTGCAAGCAGTACTAACGAGTGCTAGCGTGCCTCCACAAATTGTATTAACTTCATCGTCGCTAGTGCTGGGAGATGACACAAAATCCATGTTTTGAGGCGGAGATTGAGCTTGAGCTTGCGGTTCTTTTAACCTCTTGTTCAACAATCTTTAAATTGTTGTAGAGATCATCAAAGCTCATTGTGTCTAGATCATGTTTATTCCTCTAGACCACAACATGAGCATTCACTCAAAAAGCGATTCTCAAAAATTACAAATTGAGGTCTTCTTGTGAAATATTTTCACCCAAGATAGCCAAGCTGACTTACAATATTCTAAATCTATTAAAAATAGAGTCAAGAGACTTTGTACTTGGAGCATTAAATTTCTCATACATTTTCTTGGAAGAGTCTTACGAGTCTTCTTTATGGCTTCATTACCACCAAATCTTGTTTGTATAGTAGCAAACAAGGTCTTAGCATCCTTGTACTGATTAAAAGTCATAAAATGTTCATTGGGAAGTGCCATCAGTAGCATACTTCTTGCCTTCACATCATTCTTCTTTTGGGTCTTTTCTTCAGTAGTTACAGGACTTGGTATTATTGTAGTTGTGACACCATCAGTTGTTGTTTTTTAGCTACTAGTTTGAACGAGTTATCATTCTCTATGACATCCCATAGAGCATAGTCTTGTATCTGAATGTATTGCTCAATCCTAAGCATCCACATATCATAATCACCCTGTTTGAGAATGGGCAATTTTGTAGTAGTAGTGGTTTGAGCAGATTCTAGATCTATCTCTTCCTTGTTAGTAAAGATTTCTTCTTGTTAGTTTCTTTTAGATCAATGTTTCAGAACACAAGCTTTGATACCACTTTTTGATCCCAAACACACGATCAATTCCTTAGCTTGTAAAGGTTGAGTTACTTTGGATAAATCCAAAAAAAATATGTTAGAAACTTTGTGAATACTAAAGAGTATACAAAATCTACTCTTTAATACTTAGAAGAATATTAATGAAACAGTAAATTGTATGAACAATGATATTACTTAAAAGCTACAATATTATTAGCAATAATACGAGTACTCTTTGTAGTACTAGCGTTTACAACCTTGAAGCTATATATCAAAAACTCGTATGAAACACCATAACCTAGGATCTCCTTTTATACACTAAGAAGTCCTTTACAAGATAACTACAAATCTTCTATAATATTAATCTTATCGTAGCCTTCTAACTATATAGAATATACTTATCTTTCTAAATATATAGAATATACCTTTGAATAAGTCAATACAAATCCTTGACACATCTTTATCAACTTTGTAGCAGTCTTAATCTTCATCATGAGTCTTAAGTCCTTCACGGTCTTAAGTTAGTACTAACTTACTTTAGCGACACTAAGTGGTTAGTCTTGGCGGTTGTGATCTTGAACCACACTAACTCTTGGCAAGGCGTTACTAAGTATGAAGACTTTAATTCCCAACCTGACATGTGAACTTCTTTCCTTAAGTCTACTTTAATGGCATTGAATATATCATTGAACTTGTGTAGTTCAGAAATCATGCTCAACCATAGTGCGGTGAACTTGGTGGTTCGTTTCCTCATCGAGACCATTAAGGGGTATGATCGATAATAGGGGTGAGCAAAAAATGAAAAAACCGAAAATCAAAAACCGAACAAAAAAACCGACCTAAACTAAAAACAATGGTTAAGTTTTACTTTTTAGAAACCAAAAGCGGTTCGGTTTTGGTTTTAGTCAAAAACAAACCGTAAAACCGAACCGAACCGAACGGTTTTATTATATAATAATATCTAATTAATATAATATGATTAAATAACTAAATAAATCAAATTTATAAATTCATATTCATTTTGTGAGTGGATTTATAATATATTTATCTTAACATTTATATTTATATATGTGTTTGTCGTGTCACGTGTTTTGTGTTAATATATCAATACGTATTCGATAATGATTATACTACGTGTATGTTTACTTGTATGTGTGTCTCATTTATATGTTTGTAATTACAGAATTATGCAATAAACATTATTATGCTTAGATTGAAAAAAAGTAAAGAAAAATAACTAATTTTGTACATAAAACAAGTTTGTTAGTATAATTTGGTCATACCCAAATATTAACAGTTAGAAACCGAAAAAACCGAAAAACCGAACCGATAACAAACCGAAAAAACCGAACCGCCAAAAACCGAACGGTTTCGGTTTTGGGTTTTACAAAAATTGAACATTGAGGTTTGGTTTCGGTTTTACCCAAAAACCGACCCAAACCGAACCGTGCACACCCCTAATCAATAACATCTTTGATAAAAGCTAGCATTTTTTACCATTTCGTTCTTGTTTTTCCCATTTGGGCATTGTGGATGGAAACAAAAGTGCTTTTTATTTCAGCCATTTGGTTATTTTGGATGCCAATTGTGGATGAAAATGGAAGGTGTTATGGGGATGCGACATACTCATCGGCTAGTTATATAGGTCAAAATGGAAGTTGTGAGTGGCATGGTGGTTTTGCGGTACAAAGGCCAAAGGACTAAAATAGAATGTGTAGTTGGTGTACTAGCATTAATCAAATCGATAGTTACGGGACTAAACAAGTAGTTTGTGCTCTAGGATTATTTGGCGGAAAGCGGAAATTAGAAAAAACTACCTTATTTGAACCATTTAAGTACTTTGTTAGTCCCTGATGTGGAAACACATTTGCACGTTTCGTCCCTGTCATAGTACATGATGTGGAAATACAGTTGCATGAGTCGTCCCTGTCCTAGTCCGTTTAAAGAATGGCGTTTATAGAAATCACCAACACCAATTTAAAACACAATAGAAATTGGCAAAAAGGTTGTTGCTGCCACCAAATACCACAAGAAAATTAATGCACCCCCAGTTTCATCAAAAAAACCAAAATGTTGAAAATCCAGCCAAAGAAGAGGTAGGATAATAACGGTCATGCGGTATTTTTCAAAGGGTAAAGCTAGGTAAATAGTGGATACTCGGGAAGGTGGATAGGTGTCTATAATTTCGACACAGAAGTATATGAGGAAATTTGTTGAGGATGTGGGTGAGGATGAGGAATTTACACGTGGGCCATGGCTTAGTGCTGTTGACATTGTAAATGCAAATGGAGGGGTTGTGATTGGTTGTTTAGGTGATATCAATAGCTTTATCAATAATGGGAAAGTTGATCAAGTTGTTGCAATAATCAAGTCGTGTACTCCAAATGCACTTGGCGATCTTACAGTAACTCTCAAATATCTCTCAGGTTCATATCTGGTACAATACATCACAAAATCATTAACAAGGGGTTATGGAAAGGATATTCTTGTAGGAGTTTCTTTGATTCTTCATAACATTTTGGTGTTTCTCTAAATCATGCCATTATCTTAACATTACAATGCAAAACTTAGTTAAGGTATTCAACAAGGATACACTTCCTGGTGGTAGTGGAATTTTAGACGAAGCATAAATAATGAAATTGGTAGAAGAAGAACAAATGGCTGAATTGGAGTTGCATGTAGGTGGAAATGTTACTGCTGAGGAACATCCGGAGAGATATGATGAAGAAGCATTAGACCTTGCATTAAAATAAGAAGAAAGGGCAGGAAGGGCTACACAAGAGTGGTTGGCCAAGTATAGGAAAGAAGAAGAAATGGAGGAGGTGCATCAGAGACTGCTATGGGGCTTGTATGTGTAACATAACTAAAGTGCAGATATATTACTTTACTTTCACTATCTTGTGTATACATATTCAACCATGTAATTTGTTTCAGTTTAATGGAATGAAATCACTTTTATCACTTTTTTTATTCCTTGTTTATGATAAGACAGCTGATTATGGCAATTCCAAACAATATGCATCAGTTGTTAACCACAATACCAAACACTTTATACCACAGGTTCAGAACGAATGTTCAGGCTCAATACAAGAAAGCTCTCCACACAAGATGATGGCCATGATGTCTAGAAGTCTTTATAGATGTTCACATATGTAGTGTATATACTCTAGTAGCTTGTAAAATAGTTAGATTAGTGGTTTACTTTCCGCCATCTTCTAGTATTTAAATAGTTGTAACCTCACATTGTAATTCAAATGATCAATAATAAAATGTCACATTTCAATATGTTCTCTCATTTCTTTCTGGTTTATGTCTAAAAAATAGAAATTTTTGTTTGAATAATGAAAATCAAAGTGGTTACCTATATCTTTTTAGTCAAAGGCGCATTGAATGTGCTTTATATAAGTCTGACTAATGAAAGTCAAACCGATTACCTACTATAAAAAAAACAAGCTACCTCACCATTTAATCACACACTTGGGAAGAGTAAACACTAAACACTCACATAGTAACATAGCCCGATTAAACCCTAAAGATATAATAAGCACATAATAAGGACAATGAATTCCCCTAACCATCAGGTATTTATAGGGATATTTTAATCTATACTTTGATAAATATTTTGGACCATTTAATTGTAATTTATCTTATTTATCGATTAGAGGTTGCTTCTGTTAGGATTTAGTAAATCCGGTTATTAAAGTGTCGGTCACCTCAAGTATATGTAATCGTTAAGCTCGTAGTCGTAGTTATTTAATGTTAAGTAGTATTTAGTTTTGTAACACCATGGAGGACGGACGGGTCTTTACCCCTGAATTCACGATCCTGACCCGTAGGTGGCGTTTATGTAAGACTATAAATACCTCTACCTCCCAAGGTAGAGGTTGGGCTCATAATAATACTTTACTTTCTCTCACTAAGTTCCCAAACCTCTAACTCTTTCTCTCTTTAAAACCTCAAGTTATCGCCTAATAGTAATCATGATTTGATGTGTTTGTGAAATCCAATATGTTACAAATGGTATCAAGAGCCATGGTTTGATCATCTCTCTTACATATCCTTGGATTTCTAGTGGTTTTATATGGTTTTGGGTTTGAAAAAGTTTAGTGGTTTTGCATCATTGGATCATTTCTTGTGTTAAAATTTGAATTTTGAGTGTACTTTTGTGTTTAGAATCATTGTAAGTGCTTGGGTTTTGAGTTGGAAAGCTTGAATCTTTGTGGTTAGGCTTGTTTTGGGTTGAAAAGGGTGGTTTTAAGTTTTCTACCTAGCGACTTGGTTCTCGGATAAATTTTCTTCATGACTTGCTTCGTTATTTGGTAAAGACTTGTAGTTGAAGTGGTAGCGATTTGAGTCCTAGCGACTTGTCTATTGAGACAAGGCGACAAAGCAGTACAAAGTAGTGGAGACACCACTTGACTAGCGACTTGGTTAGCGTAGCGGCTTGTCCTTATTATTTCTAGCGACTTGTCATTGTTGTGATTAGCGAGTTGCTCTTTAGCGACTTGATCTCTTAGCGAGTTGGTCCTTAGCGATTTTCCCACTTAGCGAGTTGCTCTTTAGCGACTTGTCCATAGCGAGTTGCTCTTTAGCGACTTGTCGACCTAGCGATTTGGTGCTTTAGCGAATTGTGTTTAGCGACTTGGTTCATAGCAACTTGTACTTAGCGACTTGGTTCATAATGAGTTGAGCCTTTAGCGAGTTGTTACTTAGCAACTTGGTGATTTAGCGACTTGTCTTCAAGGATTATAGTGACTTGGTTGATTATTGTATCTAATATGGTTTCTCTTGATTTAGTAAAATCCGTGAAAGAATCTATTTCGGTTTAATCATAGAGCTATAAAATCCGTGATATCGAAAACATGTCTACCAGCGTACCCAATCATCTCTTACATTCTTTGAGGGCGTTCAAGCGGTGGATTAGACACTCGTCCACTTATGCTTGACATAGCGACTATGACTCATGGGCTCAGCGAATTAGGTTGTCTTGTTTGGGAAAAGAAAATGGAGTCAACATTCTCAAGTCGATTGATGAAGGACCGTATCAAGTTGAGACAACCCGAGACATACTCGATCTGATGCTTGATGGCACAATGATATTAGGACTTGCGGACCTAAAATGTATGATGAACCGGTGATAAGGAGAAGAAGAGATCGATGCGAGACATCGGGGCTTCTAACATCATACTTGAGGGCTTACCTAAGGACATTTACAAGGCGATCAATCACAACACTGAAGCTAAAGCGGGTTTGGGACAATGTCAAGATGCTTCTCGGGTTGAATTAACCAAGGAAGGCAGAGAATCACAAAGTATGATGAATTTGAGATTTTAAGATGAAACCGGAAGAAAGTGTCTATGAATATTACTTGAGATTCCACGAGGCTTGTAAATGACATGAGGAACATCAAAATGACCATGCCAAATATTCAATTTGAACTCAAAGTTTGTGAACAACATGAATCCCGAATGGCACAAATTTGTCACCTCTGTGAATCTAACCAAAGGATTGAAGAACACCAACTATGAGCAGCTGTATGCCTTCCTTCTTGAGAATGAGAGGCATGCTATGTTTAAACGAAGGATTCTTGAGCAGTTCAAATCTAAGCAGGGAGAAACAAGTTCATCAAATGATTCAATGACCTTTTAATCCAATGTTGGAATTACCACCAAAGCTTCTCAAGTCATACCCACGGGTAATGATAATTACAAGCTCATTCACGATCCGACATATAAGCCTCGGACTCAAACACACTCATGGAAAACTTCATCAATCAAGCTGTCTCTCATGGTTAGTCAAAATATGAATTCCACTCACACACCAACAATAACCTCGAGCGACATCCAATCCACACAATCAAGCTCTTGTCGGATATGGTAAGGTAGTGGTGCGAGAATGTGCAAGGAAGGCGGTATGAACAAGGAATGATTGGAGCGAGGTTATGGTATCTTTGGAGTAGGTGGAGGATATGTGGCTAATCGAGAATCGTGGAAGAAGCGCCAATCAAGGCAAGCAAATCCAATCAAATGCTACAAGCTGTGGTGGTGAGGACATATTGCGAGGAACCCGCACATCTCCAAAACGTCCACGAATGCAAAATACTTCAAAGACAAGATGTTGCTTGTGCAAGCTCGGGGTAATGGGCGACTTTGGATGAAGAGGAGTTGTTGTTTCTTGCGAAGGGAATGCTAAGACATATGATCTTGATGTAGATGAGCAACCAATTCGGAAATAGGTCACAATCATCAAAATGCCTTTCAAGTTGCAGTTGTGATGCATTTGAATCGATGTCGATGATGAACCTCTTGCCCAAACAATCTTCATGGCTAGCATCTCACCTATGGTCTCTCAAAGTTCTCTTCACCACAACAAATTTGGACCATCCAAATAATCAATCATCTCGAGGTATTAAAACTATACGATGAGGTGGATGAGCAAAAATACATGACAAAGTACAATCTCTTGAAACTTATGAATCGAGATATTGATAATGAGGGTAATAGTAATAATGTCCCATATGATCAATATGTGACACAAAGTGAAAGTGAGATTGTACCAAGTGATGTATCTTCTGCGATCAATAACGACTATGTTTTTATGAATACACCGCTTGTGCCTGATGATTCTGTTATCTACGGGCGAATGCCTATAAAGAACAAGTTGCTATTTATGAACAACGTGCTAAGTTTGAGTTAACTACCGTGAGCAAGAAATGGATGACCAAATGCGTACAATTATTAGAAAAAGTAATTTTAGAGAAGAAGTGTTAAAACAAGAGTTAAAATCCTTACAAGAAAAGGTTTATAAAACTGTTAAGCAAAAGCAAGAGCTTCAAGATAATTTTAAAGTGCTTAAACAAGAATTTAGTGCTAAGGAATCAAAACTTTTGAATGACTTTTCTAATCTAAAAACTTTGAAAAACAAGCTTGAAAATAAGTTGTACGTACAAGGGAACACCATTCAGACTGCTCACATGATCACTAAGCATAGAGACTTAAGCGATAAGCACAATATTCCCCTTGTAGAGAAACCTAATCCCGAGTATTGCAAAAGAGCTAAAGCGTTCCATAAGATTGTATATGATGGTAATGAGATCCTTAAGCCTAGGCAATCACCTTCATGTATTGGAAGCACGGAAGAGGATAGAAAATTAGGAGATGCCTCTAGGGAGAAAATGGATAAGAAACTAGAAGATCCTAAGTGTAAAAAAATAACATAACGATCAAAACACATGATTACACAAAGAAAATTGGATCTCCCTGAATAGGTTTAAGCCTCAAACTCAATTAACCACGGAACAAATTTTTGGAAGAAAGACATAGATAAGCAAAAGCAAGCGACTTGTTGAAACAAACACTCCCTTAGGAAAGTGCTGCGACTCTGTGTATCCTCCGAATACACCAATGCATTTAGTTCCTAGAACTATTGCCACTAATAGCAAGACCTTAATTAGCCTATATGTTGTTTATCAACTATTCGTTGATTTTGAGAAGACATGTAAGAAGAGAATCACACCTACATGGATAACTGAAGGGGAAATGGGTTTCGAGCAAACTAAAGAATGCTATCTAACTGAGGTCATGCCTTTCTTTAAACAATTAAAAGGTCAATTTGAAAGTCTTCAAAAGGGGATAAACTTGGATATTAAAGAAATGGAAAAGGAATTTGATGCAATGATTGTTGAAGTCAATGATTATGAACGGGAACTCAAATATAATGAAATTAAAAGGAAGAATTTGAATATTTTAAATGAGAACTTAGTATTAAGTTGTGTGGCTCAAGATGTGTTTTATACTGTTACTAAGCATTCTATTACTGCTTCTCAATTTCATGAATTAACTGTTGCTTTGAATGTCTCCCATGATCGTGTCATTGAGCTTGTAAACAAAAACTCAGAACTAAATGAGAAAATTGATCAGGATGATCACGATAATTTGCTAAAACACCTTTCTAAGCTAGAAGTTGAACATTTTGATTTGCAACTAAAATATCAACATCTCAAGGAAAATGTCAAAACTTCAAACATCAAGACATCCTCAAATGTTCGAGTTTGATGCACTTTTGAAATAAAAAGCGTGACGAAACGATTCAAGCTCATTGTAACACGATCGAAAGTTGAAAGCTCAAATTTCACAATTAAAGGGTGAAAGAACAACGTGGTGGCTCCCAAATGCCTCCTCCTTTAGATTCTCGGTGTTCTCAAACTTTTCATCTTCAAAACTTGGTTAATGTTTTACAAAAGGAAAATGAGAGTTTTCTAGAAGAAAATGAAAAGGTTAAAGCGACACTTTAAAGAGTTATATAATTCAATGAAATTCACTCGTGACAAGAACAATGAAAAATAACATCTTTACAAAGGAAATTGAGAATCGAGGAGTCGGGAAAAAGGAAAATGCCACTTGTCTTTAATGAGAATGTTGCATCAAAGTCATCTGCAGGCTATGCAAATATCTTTGTATTTGTTAAATCGTTCCTCCTCATCTTAGAAATAACGAACTTGTGTTTCATAACTATCTCGCTCACCTTAAGGATAGTCTAGAATGTCTCCAGTGAGATTGTAGAAGAGGATTTCATAAATAAGCCTCTTGATAGAGAAACTAGTTTTGCTTGCATTCAGGCCAAACAATCTCAAGAGTTGCTAGAATGTTTAAGAGCAACATGTCCTAAATCCTTAGGTGCGAAAGATAAAGCTGTGATGCCTTGTTCTATGCCTAGTTCCAAGTATGCAACCGATTATATGCTTGACATTAAGAAAGTGAACTCTAAAGTTCCTTCAAGTAGTTCTGATCCATGCACGTCTAGTTCGTGAATGCAAAAAGTAGCCAACCAACTAATGTTCCCATAATTCCCTCTGAGTATGTCGGTGACATAAAAGCAAGCGGGTCAAAGCCTCCGAGGCAATACAAAGCAAGATAGGACCTGCAAGCTAAGAATGTGCATTGAAAAGAGTAGAATACCACCCTAGGAACACTAAGTTTGAGTTGAATAAAGCGAATCGTGTTGATTCTAGTATTAGCTATAAGCGTCTTGTAATTAATTCGAATTACGCTACTATCCATAAACCATGTAATGATGAATGCTTGATTTACATTACTAATCATGAATGTGGTGTTGATAACGCTACGCGTCGTTCGGGGTCAAGAAACTTCCTTTTCTTGAGCAAGTTTTATAACACCCTAGGCGATGAACCTAATCGTTGTAGTGTAGTAATTAGGGTAGGCCGGGTATTGATATCGTTCTCTAGGGAATAGGAATGCTAGTAAGAAGTACTACGCTAAGGTTAAGGTTGAGGAAGATTATTTTTGTATTTTTATATTTTATGAAATGGAAAGGTACGAATCTCGGGTATTGGATTGGGGGGGGGGTTGGTATTTCTACCGATTACTCTACTATTATCTAATTATCTAAACTAAGGTTGTGGGATTCTATGTCTAATTAATGTGTGCTCGTATGATAGTTTAAAGATGTGTTTACTTAGGTTGTACTACTCCTTAATTATCTCCTATTAATGGTTGAGTTGTCACGTCCTTATTCTTAGTTGCGTTGTGTGTCTAAGGTTGTAGGGTGTCGTTCTCCCCAACTCTTTGAACTTGTTGGGATTTATGTGAAGTCCGGATTATCTTTGAAATTAATGCCGAAGTGTTTCTCTTGAAGATGAAGTGGATTCTTGAAGACATAATCATCAAGTATAATAGATAATAGTCATTTACTGAAGTGTTTATTCCGTGTTTAGTTTATTTAGTGTGGATATACATGAGCTTTATTAGGAAGTGATTGTGTATATCTTATTTAGTTTTATGATTATATGTTTCTTGGGAAATGGTTTAGCGATATTGTTTAGGGTTCCTTGTCTATAAAGGAACACATTAGAAAGAGTTGTGTACCGATTGGAAAACTCGGCTTTTAGTTAATATAAAGATCCATAGAGGATCAAGAAGTTCTTAGTTATTTGTTACTTGTGTTTATATTCACCGATAAACATTAGTAGTAGAGATTGTCTTTATTGTGCTTGTGATTACATAGGCATACATAAAGATCCACGAGCTCAAGATCTTTCAAGGTCTTTGTTTTGTTTCAACAAGTGGTATCGAGCCTCGTGAGAGTCTCTACGATACTAAGGACAAGTCTTTCTTAACACCCATACAACCATAACAAAATCATCATGCACGGTTGGATGTTGATCTTGAACTCACCAACAACCAAAACTCCACCCATCTGCAAAGCAACTAAGTCTCTAATAGCAATGCTAAGTTTCCTTACCTTAAAGGGAGGAATATGATCTTTGGGCTATGAAGATGCGAGCGGATCTCCAACATTGATTGGAATCTATGGCGAGATAATTATGAAGGGAGCAGTTTGAAGAGAACTACCATGGATCTTCTTTGGTAATATGATGAATGTTCCTCCCAAAAGCTTTGAAGAGTTCTTGGCGATTGAGAGAAACAAAGGTCGAACTATTCTTCGCAAGCTATTCACGAGGATCACTTGAGTGATTTTCACTTCATGCAAGATGCCAAGGATATATGGTTAGTAATTAAAGGCGAAGTTCGGTGGGAATAAGGAGTCTAGGAGGCGAAGAAGTCCATGCTTGACAACAGTTCGGGACTTTCAAATCTCGAAGAGGAAGGAATTCACAAGGGCTATGATAAGTTTCACAAGATCTTAAGTCGGTTGAATCATTTCTGTGCAAAGCCGGATAATGATATTTGTAACTCTAAGTTTCGAGGTCATTACCTCCATCCCGGCTACATGTAAGCATAGCTTTAAAAGCTAAAGGTGGTTTGGACATGATGACCTTTGATGAGTGTATAACAAACTTAAAGCTCTTGAACATGATGTAGAAGCCCTTTTCGATCATCTTCTCGCTAGTCATACTACATTAGTTGGAGCCTCTGCTCCAAAGTCTAGCTATGGTCCAAGCCCATATCCATCATCATCTAATGCTTCTCCTTCATCGAGTTCTCACTCTAAATCAAGCAACATTATGGAAGATGTACTTGGATCCTTCTTTCTTGATTATGATCCTCGGCGAGGCGGCTTATGAGGATTTTGATCGGTGGACCGCTTGATATGGAAGAGATGAAGGCGAGGTGGCAAGTGGCCATGCTTTCCATGGATATCAAGACCTTTGGCGTATGGTGGTCGCGAAGGTTTGGATTCAAAGGATGCGATCCGGTGAGGTTTGACAAAAGGAAGGCTAAATGCTTCACATGTCAACGGATGGGTCACTTTTCGAGAGAATGCAAAGGCAGAAAGGCGGTGATGAGACAAGATACTCTACTTATCGCCAGATGTAAGGAGGCGGGAACTTCAAAGGGATCAACTGCTTTGGTCACTCTTGATAGCAATGTGGTTGGAAGCAACATGAGGAGGCGATAATGATGGTCTGATAAAGTTGGGTTGATTGCAAGCGATACTTGAGAGGATAGGCATGATCATTGCCTTTATGGGCATCTCTCGGTACAAAGCTGTGTGTTTGGTTGTAGTGGCGTTATAATGAACTCAAACAAGCTTATGATATTATGGAACCTAAATATAATGAATGCTATGTGGAAGTAGAAGCTTATAAGCAGGCTTTAAAAACACTAGAAAGACAAAGGTTTGGTTTCGGAAGAATGAAATAGCTTATGATGAGAAAATAGGTGTTTTAGAAAGAGATCTCGAATGTGCTACAAATGAATTAAAATGGTGCGAGAACTTAACGGTGAGATGTAGAGTCGGAAAATCTAGAGCTTAAGGAGAAACTTAAGGAGGAAATTGCTAGGAATAATGAATGGATGATGAATGGTAATAAGTTGGCTAGTCTCATTTATAGTAGTCAAGCTCCCAATTCTACAAGTGGCTTTAGGCTTTAAGAAATATGTAGGCTTAGAAGCTAGGGATGACACACGTAAATCTACACCAAGAGGCCTAGCTAATTTTGTGAAAGAAGGTGACCTACATCTGTCGTGGACCAATTAGAGGTGAGCACATGCCCATTGACCTTTCCACTCTTAATGACTTTGATGGATCACACCATCGTATGGCAAAAAGTCAAGAGACTTGCAGACCTAATACTTCTACTAATGACTATGTCTCTTCTTGTGTTATGATGACAAGTCCTCCAAGCAAGGGTCTACAGAGTGTGATTCAAATGACAAGTCGACCTTCCCAGTCTTCACCGCACGCACCCAAGACTACCAATAAGCATGTGAGTTCTTTGCCAAGGAATGCACTTCAAGGCAGTTGCCTCACGAAGACTTGCTTTTAATTCTTTGCATAATAATCTTGTTAAAAACAATTCTTTTCATGGTTTTGGTTTGAATATACCTTGTAAGAATACTTCTTTTGGTTTGAATAAATCTTCTCTTGGAAGAAATGTTTTGTGTGTGGAAGTAAATCTCATTTAATTAAGGATTGTGATTATCATGAGCAAAGAATGAGTAGGTGTGGTGATTCTAGGCATACTAGACCAATGTGGACCAATGTTAATGATATACCACCTTATGTTCCACAAGATACTAATTATAATACTTCTTTTCCTTGGAAGATCAATTGGAAAACCATATGTTCAACCAACCGGTGAATATTTTAAAATGGTTTTGGCCTAGATATGTTAACCCTATGGTGATGGGAGAGGTCTTGGGATCTGCTTGTCAAGACCTCGTGAGTTGTTCTTGGAATAAGCGAGACCTAAGTTTCATTGGAAACCCAAGAACAATAGTGGATCTTATACTTCTACATGGCACAACTCATATGATCCACAAGCGAGGTTCAAGTCGGCAATGACTTGAGCCTCCATAGTGTACTAATTCTTTGTATATTTTGTTGTTGTTGTAGGATCATCCCTTAAGCATAAAGATGTTGGAATTGTTGGCGGTGGTTGTTCTAGAAGTATGTCGGGAAGCAGGGACATGATGCATAACTTTATACCCGTTGAAGGAGGAGGCAATGTAACCTTTGGAGGAAGTGATGGACAATTCTTGGAAAAGGGACCATCAAAACACCTCAATTTGGACTTTGAGAATGTTTACTATGTTAAGGAACTTCAACACTTCAATTTGTTTCGGTCTCACAAATATGTGACACTAAGAACAAAGTACTCTTCACGAGAGGATGAATGTCTTGTCTTTGTCTAAAGACTTCAAACTCCCGAAGATACTTCAATTCTCTTGAAGGTTCCTCAAGTCATAATCTTTATACATTCAACAACTAATGTCCAACCAAGCGGTGACTTAACATGTTTGGTGGCTAAAGCATCCGTGGATGAGTCCACCAAATGGCATGAGAAGGATGGCCCATGTCAATTTCAAGACCATCAACCGACTCTCTGGCGGGCCTCGTTCAAGGTCTTCCGCCAAAGTGTTCACCAATGATCATAAGCGTGTTGCATGCAACAAAGGAAAGCGACCTGAGCCTCATATAAAGGTGTTCTGTTTACGTGAAGTAACCATCATTTACGAACCTCTTGGTTGCTTCATATGGATCTGTTTGGTCCAACTAAAGTGAGAAGCATTGATCATAAATATTTTTTGTCGGTAATCACCGATGGTTTTAGCAAATTTTGTTGGGTATTCTTTCTAAGGACCAAAGATGAAACATCTGAAGTATTGAAAGACTTCATTACCCTTATTGAGAATCAGTTGAACAAGAAGGTGAAAGGAATTAGGTGTGATAATGGTACGAGTTCAAAATGCCATTCTAATAGAACTCTGCGGGTTAAAGGGAATCAAAAGGGACTATAGCACTCCAAGAACCCCTCAACAAAATGGGGTGGCGAAAGAAAAATAGAACCTTAATAGAGGCCGCAAGATCAATGCTAGCAGACTCAAACTTCTACCATGTTTTGAATGAGGCGGTTGAGTACGACTTGTTATGTACTCAATAGAGTGTCCATTACTAGACCACATCTTAAAACACCATATGAAATTCTTTTGGAAAAGTTCACATTATTCATTACCTTAAACCGTTTGGTGCAAGTGACAATTTTGAATACCGGTGATCCTTTGGGCAAATTTGATGAGAAAGGCGATGATGGTTACATTGTGGGGTATTACGCTCATAGTAAGGCATCTGAGTTTACAATGTATCGCAAAGAAAATTGAGGAGACATTGAATCGAGGTATCTTGAAGACAAGCCTAATGTTCAAGGGTGGTCATGTGTGGTCATTTGATCTTGATTACTTGATTGATTACTTGGGTTATGCTAGACATAAGGCTAATCAAAATGCGATTCGAAGCATCTCCAACTACTAATGCAGACACTTTGGATGCTCATTACGACGATGGAGTCGATGATGAACAACCCATTGTAGTGCCTTCCTTCTCTCCTAACAATTTTGTAGGTGACACTTCTAAAGATTATCTTGATGTGGGTGAAGATGAATTCTATTATCTTGAGGACCTTGCGGATGAAGAAACAAGAGTATGCAGCCAATTTAGATCTTTGAGAGGAATGTTGAAGAAAGTTCAAATGAAGTATCTGGCGAAACTCCAATTCTTTGAAGGGAATCTGTTTCTCCTCACCTCTCCAATTCGGTGAAAGACATGTTGACTCTACTCCTATGTCTACTAAAGTGTCAGCAGATCTTGGTGAACCTATACAAGGTTTCCAAAACCTTGGGATCTTGGTCATCATCAACCTAAAGGCATCTTCAACACACCTTCCTATAATAACGACTTTGAACCTCACGTGACTAATCTTGATTCCTCAATTGATGTCAACACCACCACTACTACAAGGATCAACAACGTTCATCCACAGTCTAATATAATTGGTGATCCTAATGCACTGTTAGAACAAGAGAGTCTTGTGGCGCGTTCAAAATATGGTCGGTGGCTTTTATCTCTTATGTCTCCAATCGTGAGAGAGACAATCACAGAGACTATCAACATTGTACATTTGCTTGTTTTCTCTCACAAGTGGAACCAACCGGTGTTACTCGGGCTCTTGAAGATTCAAGTTGGCTTGAAGCTATGCATGATGAGATGCAACAATTTCAAAATCGGCAGGTTTGGATATTGGTACCACTACACGATGGTAAGTATGCTATTGGGACAAAATGGATTTTGAAGAATAAGAGATGCTCGAGGTGTTGTCATTAAGAACAAAGCTAGATTAGTTGCGGGGTATAGACAAGAGGAGGAATCGATTATGATGAAGTGTTTGCACCAAGTAGCAAGAGTTGAAGCTATCACGGATTTTCTTAGCTTATGCATCCTACATGGGCTTTATGGTCTATCAAATGGATGTTAAAGGAGCATTCTTGTATGGTGAAATTGAAGAGAGGTGTATGTCACTCAACCTAAAGGATTTGAAGATCTAGATCATCCAAATCATGTTTATAAGGTGGTCAAAGCTCTCTATGGACTACATCGGGCACCCAGCACAGTATGCTGAGCTTTCTACATTTCTGTGAAGCATGGTTACGAAGAGGTGCAATTGATAAGACTCTTTTCTAAAGAAGAATTCCACCGACATAATTCTTGTGCAAGTGTATGTGGATGACATTATTTTGGATCCACAAAGGAAGCTTGGTGCGGGGAGTTTGAGGAGCTTATGAAGGAGAGTTTCGAGATGAGTGCAATGGGAGATGACTTTCTTTTGGGTCTTCAAGTTCGTGAAACGATGGTATCTTTATCGGTCGGGACAAATATGTGAGGACATCTTGAAGAAGTTTGGTATGGAGGGTGTAAGGATCGCCACTACACCTTATGAAGCTCAAAGACAAAGACCAACAATGAAGGCGATCCACTGTGAATGTTCATTTATGCAGGTCTATGATTGGGTCTTTGATGTATTTATGACTTCGGGCACGATATTACTTTTCTTTGTGAGTATTTGTTCGCGACATCAAGTTACTCCATTGACTTCTCATCTTAATGTTGTTAAGAAGATCTTTAAGTACCTTAAGGCCAACCGTTTCTAGGTCTTTGGTACCCAAAAGAGTCTCCTTTTAAGTTGGAAGCATATAGTGATAGTGACTATCTTTGGTGCTAATCTGGATAGGAGGTCCACCTTGGAGGTTGCCAATTCCTTGGAAGAGATTGATTTCTTGGCAATGCAAGAAACAAACTATTGTGGCTACCTCATCTCTTGAGCAGTATGTGGGCTCTTTGCTAATTCTTGTAGACGGAGTTCTTTGGATTCAAAATCGGTTGTTGGATTATGGGTATAATTTCATGAACACAACAATTTTATTGATAATCAAAGTACCATATGCATTGTTAAAAATCCGGTTTTTCACAATCGAACAAAACATATTGAAATCGGGCACCACTTTATAAGAGATGCATATGATAAAAATTTGATAAATGTGGTCAAAATTCATCTTGATGATAATGTGGCGGATCTGTTAACAAAGGCTTTTGAAGGACCAAGGTTTCAACACCTTGTGGTCCATATTGGCATGTAACCCTTAGCGCAAAGTTTAAGGGGATGCATAAACCTCGGGGAGGATTTGTGTATAACTTTGCATTTTGCTATGTAATTTTGTATATTTGGTTGTTTTTAACTAACTCTAACACGCTAATGTAATTTTAGTGTGTTTCTTTGTTGGTTTGTGTATGTTTACGTGTTTGTTTTGCGAGAATGGTTGTCCCCGATCGGTTGAGATATGGTCAAGAAAACTTAAGCTTGTTTCTCTTGAATTCATTGTCTTTGAAGTGTGTTATTTGTTTCTCTGAAGTTGAAATCTTGAAGTTATATGTTTCAATCAAAAAAGCTGAAGCAAATAGATCATTCATTCATTCAAGAAGCAGTTTCTGACTTACGACTTACAGTACTAGCAACATCAAAAGCATCTACATGATCTAATAGTCCTAATCTATTACATATCATCCATTCCAACATCTAAATTGCGGTGAAGATGAGCACGATGAGTATGATTGCTCACATCTTTTGGCACTAAATCTTTGGCTATGCCTTTGTGATGAGCATAACCAACCCTAAAAGATGCTAAGGATCAAAATGGAGAGGATGGATTGATGAAAGCGAAGAAAGAAGGCGATTGTGGTAGAGATGAGAAGGAAAGATTTTCATTTATGCATCATCTACTCTTTCCATCATACAACAACTTACATCATTTTCCTTTTCCGTTCCTCGATACGATATGTGATGATGCACCAAAACATGATGCCAGAGACCAAGCACCACCTTTCTTCCCATAGGAAGTGGTGGATTTTAGCTCGTGGTCTTTGTTGAGGCCTAGGTCTTTGGGGTTGGGAGTAAGATGTTCCTCCTTATAGGAGTCATCGAGAATCTTGGCGCAGATACACTTGGTTTCTCAACACTTTCATCTTCGATGAGGAGAGAAAGGGTGACTTCTTTGGTAGTGGATATGGTTTTGGAAACTAATGAAGCCATGGATTGGTATCTTCACTAGATGATGATGATGATGATGAGGATGTTGTTGTGAGATCTATGATCTCGGGTTTGGTACTCATGTTGATTATGGTTAATTTTGAAGTATTGAAGGAATTAGGGTTTGAAATATTATTTGGGGATTTTGAAGAAGAAGTCGGTGTGCATTGGGATTGTTTTATAGCCGGGTTCAAGTGGTAAGAGAATTAATGCGTGTGGGTGAAGCAAAGAAAAGATATTTACTTGAAGCTTAGTGAGTAAGTCATCCTGTTTACCGATTGTTCTACTTACAGAATGGTTTCGTTCTCACAGAAGTTATAAGTGAATTCGAGTAAAAGTAGAAATCCACGTCATCTTTGGTCAACTTTGACCAAAATTGGGAAATTTCTATTTATTCTCTACGGCATATTTTCGCTCCACATTAAGTGATTCGATTATTACTCTCATTAAAACACTTCCTTTTGTGCAAAATCGTAACCCTAATCTTCAAAATCTCTCATGCGCTTCAATTTAAATATGATCATAATAAGGTTGCTTTTCTTGAACCGCTCGAGGAGATGAGTTGTATAGGCCGATGATTTCATTCTTACAAAGATCAAAGATTCGGTATGCATTATCACATTCTCCAAATGCTATATATGAATCCTTGATTACTTAATTACAGGCGTCGGTAGAAAAGAGAGGTGATCTTGAGATAGTTGCAAGTGTTGATGGAAAAGAGTATGTGGTGACGGAGGAACTAATCGAGAAGACAACTTCACTTGGATGATGAGAATGGGTTATCATTCGATTCTCGATGGTACTTGAAGGACTTAGAACGATTGGATATCAAAATGCGAGGACATATATGTGGTTGAAAAATAAGCTTTGTCCTATGTGGAGGTTCTTGGTTCATACGTTGCTACGATGTAAGAGCAATAAGTCCGGAGGATGGGATCGGTTTTCAACACAAATGGGATGTGGTATTGTTTGTTTATCTAAGGGTTTGACTTATAACTTTTCTAAGTTTATCTTTGATAATATGATAGAAAATATAACTAGGAAAAGGGTAAGTTTTGATGTACCCTAGGTTCTTCTGAGATGATATTGAATGTTTCTACACAAACCCAGCTTTTCATCCCATAAGTGTTTTGACTCCTAAGTTATTTGCTACAATGAGAACTAAATTTGAAGGACATTTTCCTTTGTTATTTGCTATGTTACCTCGGAGAATGAGGACCGATAATGAGATTAATGTTGTTTTACCTTCTTCCAATACTACTTGATGGAAATCTTTCGGTAGATGGTGATGAGGTCCTTACGTTGTTGCGGAGGCATCTATATCTTCACCGAGACCATGTCCTAGTCCGAGACTTATCAAGTTCCAATTGATGAAGTTCGGGATCAAATTGGTGAAGTTCGAGGTTGATCTTGATAGATTGCATACACCAAGTCTGTTAGAACTCCATTTGGTGAAGGATGTTCTAATGTTGATCGAGTTAATGTTGCTCTGAGCAGTCTAATGAAGTTCCAATTCCAAGCGAGCAATCACTTGATCTTGATGAAGATCTATTTCACTTACCTCATTATATGCTCACGATGCACAAGCTTACGGGTGAGGTGGTGGTCTTAAGAAAGAACTTGCGAAACCAAGTCTATTCTTGGTAATAAGATTGTGGAATTGGAGACTAAAGTTGAGAACTTGGAGGAATTGCTGAGTCAGAAGGGTAAAAAGAGAAGTTTGGTTTCTTCTGAGGAGGAGGATGAAGAGAATCTTCATGAATCTCTTGAGATATTGGCTGATGTGGCACTTACATCTGATGTTTCTTCTCCTATTGCTAAATATTCACGAAGCAAGGAGCCTAGCAAGGAGCCTGTTATATATACAAGCAAAAGAAGAAGACAATATTTGAATAATGTATCTGATGTCAAGTCAAAGGAGCTAAATATGGTTGATGCATCTGCTGATGATCTAGTTAAGGAGGTTGCTTCTGATCATGGTCAAACTTCGTCTATACAAGAACAACTAAATGTTTCACCTTCAGCAGATGACGAAGAGGTTTTTATTGCTTTGGGAGAATGTATAAGTTGAATGCTTCATCTGAAGTTTTCTACACTGTTGAGGAATTGTCTCAACCTATTTCCTCGATGTGGGTTTGATTGTTCCTACGAAGCTCACATTGGTTCTGCTTTGAAATTGGTTCTTGAGACATCTTACGAGAAAGGACAGGACCTGTGATTGATGATCTGTCGTATTCGGGAATAGTGGTGAAGAACAAAATCAAGCTCGAGGCTAGATTGTTTCTTGATTATGAGAATATGCGGAAGAGTCGTATTGTGGCTAAATTTCTTCAAGATCGGTATGCTTGATTTGTCTCACGAAGGAAATTAGAGCTTGATGCATTCCTTCCTACGATCAGCGATGATCAATGGGATGGTTATATTTCTCAAGGTGCATCTGATCCAAATCTTGCAAAACTTATCTTAGGAGAATCTTTTGATGATGATAATTTTGTGGATAAAATGGTGGCACTTGGTAATCAAAGGAAGCAAGAATCTGCGCAAAGAGAAGAGCTCTTATTGATCAAAGAAATAAAGCCAAAAGAAAAACCTATATTTGTTGCTCGAAGAGAAATTATATGAGAAGAGTTGTGAAGAATTACGCTATATATAATTACGGTATGTCTATGAAGCAAATCATACTTTGTCGATGATGCTTTAATTAGACAATATAATTTAGTTATGAAGTTTTCATCTTACGGTTCTACTTCTTCTTCTCGATTGGAAAGCATTGCTTCACCGTCTGCGATGTTCCTCGGCTAAGAGATGAAAAACAGTTGAAATTGTGGATAATTTTGAAGCTGTTTTGCACTGTGGTGGTCTCTTGATTATTACTACTTGACACACGCCGATGCTACTCCTTCTTACGATGTGATTATTTCTGCTGAAACTTCTTTGGTTTCTTGACGTGTTGTCTAGTGTGGAGTTAAGTGATCCTATGAGTCGGGACAATGATCTACGACTTGATCACGATAACATTGTTGATATGGAACACATTAGAAAGAGTTATGTACCGATTGGAAAACTCGGTTTAGTTAATATAAAGATCCATAGAGGATCAAGAAGTTCTTAGTTATTTGTTACTTGTGTTTATATTCGATAAACATTAGTAGTAGAGATTGTCTTTTATTGTGCTTGTGATTACATAGGCATACATAACGATCCACGAGCTCAAGATCTTTCAAGGTCTTTGTTTTGTTTCATGAGAACTTACCAAAGGGTCTCGTCTACAAAACCACTAGGGATAATAAACTCTTACTCTAAGGCACTCTTTGGATGGTTTAGCTTACAACTACTCGGTAATTATATTCTAAGGTTCACAAAGATGAATCAAGCATTAAGTACACAACGAATGACCTATCGCATTACTAGATCATTAATCAACTAAGATAAGAAACAACCAATCAATATTCAATAATTAAGTTTCATACTTCCTAAGCAAACACACAAATAAATTAGCCGGACATGGAGAACATGCAAGCATACACACAAATAATCAAAGACATAAGCTGAATTAATGAAGTAAATACTTATCTTGATGTAAGATAGGGTTTAAAACCCTAAAATCTTGTACAAGACACCTTAGGTTCGGTTTAGGTTTTCACTCAAAAGACTACGCCTAAAAGCGAAAAATTCGGATTCTATATAAGATTACATATGCGACGGCGTCACCTTATGTTTCGTGACGCCATCGTGTCGCCGTCATTAGGGTTTCGTCTTGGCCACGTTAACCTTGCGGCGTCACCTTATGTCCGTGTGTTGTCCTCTTTAGCCGGCGTCGTCTGGATTGCATCTAGGCCGTCACGTAGTAGCGGCATACTCTTTACAAGCGGGCGTCGTCACTTGAAAATCTGAGTTTTGGTTACGAGCCGTCACAAAATCCTCGGACGGCGTCGCATTAGCTTTGACGCCGCCTTCTATTTTCGCATTTGTGAGTGTCTCGATTTTGACTTTGGCCATTTTCTTCATATATTCGCCTTTTCGTCCAAATAAGTGCCATTCCAAACATTTTGCTTTCAAGAGAACTAAAAAGTGAAAAGGAGCGATATTAAGCAATAACGGATACAAAAGTGATCAAATAAGGACTTAAACGACCCTCAAAATGGTACCTTTAAAACCTTATCAAATATCCCTACACTTGTTATTTGCTTGTCCTCAAGCAAATGTGCTTTTAACCAATTAATTTATAAGTTAGGGGTCATGAAGCATTAATTCAAAGCGGTCCACAACACATATAAGCCCTCAAAAGTCATAACAAGCACGGAAATACATACTAGCACCTCACATGGGGTGTTTGGATACTCACATCTCTCTCGGTGTATATATGAAATATAACAAATAGGAAATGGAAGATAAACACTCATTAACCGGTCCTAGTACATAGATTACCATAGGCTTGAGAATAGATCAAACCTCCATCGCTTTGGCGTAGCACCTAGGAAAGACTATCAAAGAGGTCTTTTAAAGGGTTGTAATGTTGAGCTTACGGTAGGAAACAAAGGGTTTGGTGGGATAGGCTATTTAGTGGTGGCAAGTCAAAAATCTCTATGTTAAATGCATATGAAGAATGGCGTTGCTAAGCCAAGACTCGACACTCTAAACTCTAGATAACCTGAAATAAACAAACATAAATTCAAAGATAGATGTAGGATGGTAGCCGTGCGTTTTTTTTTTTTTTTTTTTTTCATACACTTTTACTCTACCATTCTCTACGATAACATCAAAATACTAGGGATTTATAGGCATATCCTACACTTGAGTTTTATTACTCTAACAATAATTTGACCCGATTTGAAAAGATCAAAACACTTGGGGTACATTATTATGCAAACAAAGGGAATTTGAATTTAACGTTCTCTTCCGTCATTTCATAAACTTTAATTTTTCCATGAATCCCAATCGTCCCAAAGCGTATACAAAGGATATTACTCGACTTAGCAACTTATGCAAGCAACTAGATAATTGAACTAAGGGTTTAGAGTGATAACAAACATTTGCACTAAAAGTGAGTGCATAAGGGGTAGGCTAAGGCGATTTGGGTGTATATTTGGGGTGGGGTGTAAACAATGCTTTCATTGATATTCGGAAAACCGAAACATCACGAGAACCGCGAAAAGGATAGGCTCGAGGGGTTACTAGGGTATTGTGTACTAAAGATGAGTACAACGCAAAGGTGGGGAATTACTCAACCGATATGGAAGAAGTAATTATATTACGGGTATCAAACAAGGGTTATCCTAATGCCTCTTATCATTTAGTTATTCCTAACTACACAAGTGTAGTCTCTCTTGTGATCTCGGAATGCATCACAAAACAAGTTCTAGAATCTAATATACTACCGGTTCACACTCTAAGCATTGAAGATGAATGCTTTAATTCCTACTAATCTAAGGCGATCCTCACATTTTGGTGGAATTTGGGTGGTAAAGGGTTTTTGTGCTAGTCATGCAACTTCCTATCCGTGAGGCGCTTTTGTTAAGACTAATGGCCCACTCCTATATGTCATAAAAATTTTAAATTTGGTGCCAAAATTACCCTAAATGACATTTCCTCATGGTTTATTACACAATCACAATTGGACAAAGCAAATAGTCAAGGATAAGCATAGTTTCAAAGTTCCGCTTTATTTTCCTCCCTACATTTAAACCGAACATTGTCCCCAATGTTCCCGAAGTATCGAGTTATGATAAAAGAAGGTAATCAAAAACGAAAGAAACTAGTACTCCCACGATTAGCTCGGTAGGATCCGTGTAAAGTGGTGGTTAAATCCTTTTCAAGAAGAATTATTGCGTGAAAAGCTCCTTCCAATCTTATGTAACTTCTTCTTGACAAACTAAACCGCACACTTGAAGAAAACAAACGAAACCTTCGTAAAATCGGAGGTAATAATATATATAAGACTCTATTTAAACTAGGATATAATGCTTGTGGAATGGATGTTTACTGAATTTCTAAGAAAATTAAGACCGGAAAATTCCAAAATTTATAAGTAGCTCGTAAAACGAGAAAAAGTAATCGATGTTTTACTCCTTCACGACACGTCAAGTTGCAATCTGACGCCGTCGAGTTATCCCGACAAAAAGCGGTGCGATTTTGGAAAAATTTCGGAAAATTTACATCTTTAGAATCGAAAAATTTCGCAAAACATCCATTATGACTCGATACAAGCATTTGACTTGAACAAACAAACATATATATCTTTTAGTTAATTGTTATTCTCATGTTTACGTTTTTTTTGGCGTGTGTAATCCTCCCTACACTTATCCTTTATGTAAAATACCTTTATATGCAATTAAGACGAGGTTAAAAACAAAATAAAGCATTTTACAAATTTAAACATGAGGATAAACAATTAATAAAAGATATATGACACTAACAAGCAAACAATTAAGCATGGGTTGCCTCCCACGAAGCGCTTTTCTTTATTAAAGAGTCTTGTAGCTAGACTCATAGTCGTGCTTCTAGGTTTCCTCACCTATCCTCTCGTGCTCATACTTAAGCCATTCCAACGCTCTTTCATTCTTTTGTAATCATCTCCTAATTCAAGGCATTTTTGTAATACCGCTTAGTTTTCTCATATGGGTACCTAAGCCCATTCTCGCTTATCCCTTTCACTAAGCAATGGAATAGGGTCATTCTATTACAAACCTCGATGTCCTTATGTTTAAACCTAGGATGAGCACGTGGCATTTGGTAGATGAAATCTTCAACTTCATCGAGAGAATGTAATTAGACCATCAATCATCCGTTCATTCAACCTAGTCAATTTTTGAAAGGTTTTCCAAAATTACTTGAGTGAGGTCCTTATCTATAAATTCTCCTAAGTCTTCTAAGACCATGAACTCTACCAAATAAGCAAAACTTCCGACAAACATGTGCAAATAAATGAGCGCTTCAACAACATTGTTCCCTTGATAAGTTAACTCATTGACCTTGATTTTGTTGTATAGGTCCTCGAGATTAAGTTTAAAGGTAAGAATGAATTCAAATAAGCATTGAACCCTTCTAGTCCTATTTTGCAAGGGAATTGCATGTTAAAGGGCCATCTTTCTCAATCCTACACCTAGGGTCAAAACATTGGGAGGGTCTTCCTCAATTTCATTAATGACCTCTCCGCTATCAAATGCCTCACCATAATCAAATTCCTCATCGAATCGGAGTAATAGAAAGGACTTTGTTGTTGCCAATTTATCTCATTATGCCCTAGGTGATTACCAAAATGGTGAGTGGGTGAAGGGTTTTGTGGGATTGCGTTCTCAATCTCGGGATTGGGAGCGGGTAGAGTGAAGAATCTTCGATGGAAGATACGGATCATGGTGAGTGATGGTTTTTACGAGCGAGGTCACGAAGAAGGGGATAGACTAAGAGAAAGCTAAAAATGAGAAAAATTTACTTGATAGGAATCAAGCAAAGAACCTAAGCGAGGTGGACTACTAACTAGCTATTCTATTCCGGCGAAGCGCCCAAAAACTTGATAACGCTACACACGTCGTTCGGGGTCAAGGAAACTTCCTTTTCTTCGAGAAAGTTTTATAACACCCTAGGCGATGAACCTAATCGTTGTAGTGTAGTAATTAGGGTAGGCCACGGTATTGATATCGTTCTCTAGGGAATAGGAATGCTAGTAAGAAGTTACTACGCTAAGGTTAAGGTTGAGGAAGATTATTTTTGTATTTTTATATTTTATGAAATGGAAAGGTACGAATCTCGGGTATTGGATTGGGGGGGTTGGTATTTCTACCGATTGCTCTACTATTATCTAATTATCTAAAATAGGGTTGTGGGAGTCTATGTCTAATTAATGTGTGCTCGTATGATAGTTTAAAGATGTGTTTACTTAGGTTGTACTACTCCTTAATTATCTCCTATTAATGGTTGAGTTGTCACGTCCTTATTCTTAGTTGCGTTGTGTGTCTAAGGTTGTAGGGTATCGTTTCTCCCTAACTCTTTGAACTTACCAAAGGGTCTCGTCTACAAAACCCACTAGGGATAATAAACTCTTACTCTAAGGCACTCTTTGGATGGTTTAGCTTACAACTACTCGTAATTATATTCTAAGGTTCACAAAGATGAATCAAGCATTAAGTACACAACGAATGATCTATCGCATTACTAGATCATTAATCAACTAAGATAAGAAACAACCAATCAATATTCAATAATTAAGTTTCATACTTCCTAAGCAAACACACAAATAAATTAGCCGGACATGGAGAACATGCAAGCATACACAAATAATCAAAGACATAATCGAATTAATGAAGTAAATACTTATCTTGATGTAAGATAGGGTTTAAAGCCCTAAAATCTTGTACAAGACACCTTAGGTTCGGTTTAGGTTTTCACTCCAAAAGACTCGCCTAAAACCGAAAAATTCGGATTCTATATATAAGATTACATATGCGACGGCCACCTTATGTTTCGTGGCCGTCGTGTCGCCGTCATTAGGGTTTCGTCTTGGCCACGTTAACCTTGCGACGGCGTCACCTTATTTCCGTGACGCCGTCCTCTTTAGCTCGGCGTCGTCTGGATTGCATCTAGGCCGCCCGAGTAGCGACGCCTACTCTTTTACAAGCGGACGTCGTCACTTGAAAATACGAGTTTTGGTTACGAGCCGTCACAAAAATCCTCGGACGGCGTCGCATTAGCACCGGCCGCCGCCTTCTATTTTCAAGCATTGTGAGTGTCTCGATTTTGACTTTGGCCATTTTCTTCATATATTCGCCTTTTCGTCCAAATAAGTGCCATTCCGGCATTTTGCCTTCAAGAGACCTAAAAGTGAAAAGGAACGACATTAAGCAATAACGGATACAAAAGTGATCAAATAAGGACTTAAACGACCCCTCAAAATGGTACCTTTTAAAACCTTATTAGGTGTGAATGATTTGATTAATGCTGTTAAATGCCCAGTCAAAATTGTTAATGTAAAAAATCAAGCTAAGAAGGCTAAAAGGAAAAGGCTTAAGAAAGTTAGAAAACATTGGAAACCCACAAGAAGAAAATTTAGTAATATAGGTTATCAGTGGATACCTACTGGCCGTAAGTTGAATCTTAATGAGTTTTGCCCTAAATTTGCTAAGTCAATGCCCATTAGAAAATGGATGCCTACTAGTAGAACTATTCATTTAAGAAGTGAACATACTTTAAATAGGTCAAATACGGACACTAGCACTGCATCTATTCCTGATGATTCCATTGTTTCTACTTCCGATGTGGGTGTTCCAATCATGTTATTAACCAAATGGAACCCATTCTTGCATGGGGATCTCAATTATCCGATTATCCATTCTTGTGCGTATTCAACCGCAGATCGTTCAAATCATTCGTGGTACACGGACTCAGTTGTTCCAAGCATATGATGGAGATCGCTCATGCTCATGAACTTCGTGAGTAAATTCATCGGGACTGTTAGATTCGGGAACGACCATTTTGGAGCAATTATGGGTTATGGAGACTATGTTGTTGGCAATAGTGTAATCTCCACGGTATATTATGTTGAAGGTCTTGTTCATAACTTGTTTTCTGTTGGTCAATTCTGTGATTCAGATCTAGATGTGGCATTTAGAAAACATACTTGTTTCGTTAGAGAACTTGATGGTGTGGAACTGTTAAGAGGAACTCGTGGTTCAAATCTATACACCATCTCTATCGAAGACATGATGAAGTCTTCTCCAATCTGCTTGTTGTCAAAGGCTTCAAAAACAAAATCATGGATATGGCATCGTCGTCTCAATCACTTGAACCGGCACCATTAATAATCTTTCCGAAAGGATCTTGTAAGAGGCTTACCCAGTTAAAGTATGAAAAGATCATCTTTGTTCAAAGATGCCAATTGGGAAAAAGCAAGAAATATGCCCGTAAATCCAAACCTACAAACCTAGTAATGGAAGTTTCGCATACCCTTCATATGGATTGTGTGGACCAATGAGAGTACAAACGATTAATGGGAAGAAATATATTTTAGTCGTTGTTGATGACTACTCTCGATTTACTTGGGTAAAGTTTTTGAGGACAAAGGATGAAACTCCGATGTCATCATCAAACTTATCAAGAAGTTTCGTGTTCAACTTAACAATACGGTTAGAATTGTTCGGCGAGACAATGGCACGAGTTCGTTAAGAAAGACTTAAGTCAATTTTATGAAAGTGTTGGAATCGGTCATCAAAGAAGTGTTCTACGAACTCCTCAACGAGCGGTGTAGTTGAAAGACTAAATCAATTCTTGTGGAAGCCGCAAGAACAATGCTAATTTATTCAAAGGTTCTAATGTTTCTTTGAAATGAAGCCATTGCCAATGCGTGCTACAACCAAAATTGTTCCCTCATACACACATCTCATGGAAAAACTCCATACGAACTTGTCCATAAACAAAAACCTGATATCTCCTACCTTCGTGTGTTTGGTGCGTTGTGCTATCCAACGAATGACGGTCAAGATTTAGGTAAGTTAAGAGCTAAGGCGGACATTGGAGTTTTTTTAGGTTATGCATCAAACAAGAAGGGTTACCGAATCTACAACAAAAGAACTCGAGATATCATGGAAACTATTCACGTCACGTTTGATGAGTGTCCGGAAAATGGCTCCGGGACAATCCGATTGGATTCGCATCTCAACCTTCATCAAGTAGTCCCATCGTTCTACTCTTGTACTAAATCCCTTACCAAGAACTCCTTATGTACCTCCTCGGAAGATGATTTAAAGAAATTGTTTGATCCAATGTTTGATGAACACTATGAGCCAATTGCTAATGATACATCAATTCCATTAACGAGGCTGCCCTATCCCGATCAATGAAGTTAACCCTTCAATTTCTATGTCATTAAGTCAAGAAGCGCCTCTGGCGATCACTCTGTCTCATCAACAAATCATCAATAATCGAGTGTACATCATGGAATTGTTTACGGCACCTATGATGGAGATAATCCCTTGCTACTCACGAAGATGCCCCTTTGAAAACATATTTGCTCACGAAACATCATCGTAACCATCTTCATCGGAGAAATCGACTCTGCTACTTCGGTTCCTCAACAACAACCACACGAACACCTTAGAAAATGGACACATGATCATCCATTGGACAACATCATTGGAAATCCTCTCGCCTAGTATCCACTCGTAAACAACTTGGCGATGCCTTATAGTGCTTCTTCAACTCCGTACTATCCAAGGTCGAACCAAAAGACGTTAAAATTGCCATGAATGAAGACAATGGTTCAATGCCATGCAAGAAGAAATTCATGAGTTTGATCGACTAGATGTATGGGAATTAGTACCGCTCCCGACGTGCTATGATCATTGCTCTAAAGTGGATTTTCAAAGTAAAACTTGATGAGCATAGTGATGTATTAAATAACAAGGCTCGCTTGGTTGCAAAGGATACGATCAAGAGGAGGGTATTGACTTTGAAGAATCATTTGCTCCAGTTGCTCGTATCGAGGCAATCGAATCTTCTTGGCTAATGCTGCAAGTAAGAACATGGTAGTCTATCATATGGATGTAAAGACGGCTTTTCTTAACGGGATCTTAAAGAAGTCGTATCGTCGACCAACCTGAAGTTTTGTGAACCCGAGCATCCTACTCATGTCTATCGCTTGAAGAAGGCTCTTTACGCTTTGAAGCAAGCTCCAAGGGCATGATATGATACGCTATCAAAGTTCCTTCTATCTCTTGGATTCACAAAGGAGCATTGATCCGACATTGTTCACCGAAAGCCGAGCAAACATTTAATTCACGTTCAAATTTATCTTGATGATATTATTTTTGCCTCGACCGACCCCAATGAATGTAACCCTTTTCTAAAGAGATGGGCTCCAAATTTCAAATGTCAATGGTGGGACAAATGTCATTTTTCTTGGGATTACAAATTTGAAAAAGTCCCAAGGCATTTTTATAAATCAATCTAAATATGCAAATGAGATTTTAAAGAAATTTGGATTTGATTCTTGTGACCCTGCTGACACTCCCATGATAGAGTGTACTAAAGCGGATGAGGACCACTCGTGGATCATGGTAGATCAAACGAAATATCGTAGTATGATTGGATCACGATGTACCTCACACCATTGACCGGATATTCTTTCTTTGTATGCATGTGCTAGATACCGTGCTAAGCCAACCAAAAGCACCTTGAAGCGGTTAAATGGGTCTTTAGGTATCTCCAAGTAACCGTCAATATGGGACTTTGGTACCCGAAGGACACCGGTATGTCACTAACAGCCTATGTAGATGCTGATCATGCAGGATGTCAAGATACACGTCAAAGTACGTTTGGAGGTGCTCAGTTTTTGTGTGATAAGCTTGTGAGCTGGTCTTCTAAGAAACAAATAAGTACTTCCATATCCTCTACATAGGCTAAATACATAGCCATGTCATCTTGTTATGCTCAAATCCTATGGATGAGATGCCAATTATCTGACTATGGCTTTGAATTCAACCAAATCCCTCTGTATTGTGATAACAAAAGTGCCATTGCTCTCTCATGCAACAACGTACAACACTCAAGAGCAAAGCACATCGACATTCGACATTATTTCATTAGGGAGCAAGTGGAAAATGGTGTGGTGGAACTTTATTTTGTGAGGACTGAATACCAGTTAGCAGACATCTTCACCAAAGCTCTTCATAGAGAACGTTTTGAGTTTATCCTCCCACGACTTGGTCTAAAGAGTCTATAACCGGAAACACTTAAACGTCTTCAAGAGGAAGAAGAGGAGTAAAAGATTTTTATTCATTCATCTCTTATAAATAGTTATTCAAAAAAGCAAAATACAAAATTTCAAAACCAACAAAAAGCAAATAGAAAAATATAAAACTTTCAAAAATCCATAAAAACTTGAAAAACTAAAAAAAAATTCAAAAATATTGTCTTTCTGTCATGTTTTTCCTGATTCGACAATATCTACGGTCTTTGTGCTGTCATTCAAAAAGTGACACGGGTCTTTAGATGTTTTTCGAATGTACAAAAAATAAAAATAATAATAAAAATATAAAATATAAAAAAATAAAAAAAATTAGAGAGAAACTAAAACAAAGGCTTATAGTCATTTAGGTCTATAACCCGTTTTAACGAAAAAACAGAGTCATGCTTTACCTTACTTTTCACATCTCATGCTCGATTCTAAAACAAATGTTTGTCACTAAAGCGACAAATGTTTCGATTCACAAGTATTTTCCTTCTAAAAGTTCTTCCAAAAATATTTGTTATCTAATTGAAAACTAATAAAATAACTCGGTCTCAATTTTTGAAAATCATCTGGACTTGACATTGGTCAAAATCTCTATCTCTCAATCAACAACTTATGTCATTGATTGAGGGGGAGAATGATTTCATTTAAATCAAAAGGTTATTTGTCATACAACTGGTTCAGACCAAAGTTTATGTCATGTTTTTAAAAGATACTCAAGCATGTTTTTGGAGTTTAAAGTCTCAGCTTTGATCCTTATCGGTTAAATGTATTCATAAGCAAGTCACAATTCTCCTCAAAAGCTTTCAAAATCAATTTAAATCTCCAAAGATCACAAATCTCAAATGATTTAAAAATTCTGATCGGGGGAGAATTTGTGATTTAAATTGGATTTAAACTATAATTCAATAAATGGTTTTATAATGATTTACAAGCTTTCCTCCTCACATGTGCCAAACGATTTCAAGTTTTCCATGCACATGTTGAGGGGAGCATCTATTTCAAACCAAAAGGATTGAAACGTGATTGATTTGTTTCAATGTGGGGTTTTTCCTAATATGTGCAAAACACTTCCAAATTTCTATGCACATATTGAGGGGAGACTTTTGAAAACCTCATCCTTTCCAAAATTACCCTTAACAAAGTATGAAAAATGCTAATTTTGATCGGGAAAGTGATGTTGATATCTTTAGAAAATGGTAATCAAAGAAGTGAATCCTTCCTCTTGCCTCCGTGTGCCAAAACGATTTCAAATACATGATGCACATGTTATGGGGAGCTCTTTTTCTAAAAATATCAAAAACAATTCAGTACAAAATGCTTTGATAATATATCACAAGTATCCGGATTGATTCTCAAATGGTTTTCAATTGGTTCCAATGGCAGATGAACAATACCAAATAGACCGACCAAATCTACTTTATGTATGGAGTTATAAGGATGGTTAGGTTAGGTATTCGTTCCCACGATCCCGCCAAAGCCGGAGGGATCTACCGAGGGACAATCCACTAGATAGTGTAGAGTCCTTAGGTATGATGAAAAAAGGAGAAAAATGAGATATGGGAAGAGTGCGGACTGAGAAAGAGCTAGAACTGGAATTAACCCAACAAGGTTCTAGTTATGAAGTCTCGGTAAGCTTGAAGGGGTTGAAGACGAAAAAGAATTGAATGAGAAAGGGATAAAATAAATAGCCCTCCAATTATTCAACCTTAGGCGTAAACCGGGTTCAATACATATGCTAGTGGTTGTTACTAAGGTAACACCGGTATTAAAGACAAGGCGTCATGGACCCAAATGACGCCTTTGCACTACAACTTCCCAAGCTACTCAAGTCTCTCTTAAAAGGGACTTGTTTCATTCTCACGGGAACCTACATTATCTATCGACTTTCTCTTAGAGATTGTTGATATTGAAGAAGGATACCCTCTCCCTAGTCTCCGCATAGGAACCAAATGTGCACAATTGAGTCTAGAGCCACGAGATCATCAAATAAATCTCTTTAGGACACTTGTCAATGAAGACTCTCTTTCACACAATGTGGAAAGAGATTATATCTTATGAGTCCTACGCGTTATCCTTGTGGTATTGCGGAACATCCGAGTGATATGCAAACATATTCACAATGAAGATGGAAAGCCTTCTAGAGCTAACATCAAACAAGCTCTTGGTAGGTGGCATGTAAGATCTATCCAATAGATCAACCATGTGACAACCGAATAGAAACAATGGGGCGATTCAAACTTATGAATCAATCACGGTTCGAGTTATGGATTGTGGATACCTTTGAAAACCGGTCGTTGTGCTTAAAAATTCTTTTCTTTAGCACATCGATCGTGTATTAATATTTCAAATATAAAAGGTGTTTATGATTGATAATTGATTTTTCTCAAAAAGCCTCGTTGTATTGCAAAACACTTTATTGAGCGATACTCGATTGTTTTTCAAATCTCTTTTCATCAATCGATGAATCTCAAATTATTTGGTTCACTCACTCCGTGTTGTCTTCTTTGAGATGTTCGGTTTGAGAATAGCTAGAGCATTGCGAAACCTGTCAAGGAGATTCTTGAATTATACCTAATCACGGAAGTACTTGTACCGATCAACGGGAACCGTGGGCCGTGTACCTCAATTCAATGAAAGTGATCAAAGACACTTTCGGCGCTTTATTGCTAGCCGTAGTATGCAGTGCGCCCGATGTTTGTAGTCGATCGAATGGAAAGGTCAATCTATAGCCTCATGCTTACACAACACATTCATTTCTAAAGAAATCATGATAAGTGCATCAACGACTCGATATTTTCACTCCATGCTTCGCTTTCTACGCCGCAAATATCATGAATCAACTAAAGCTTCCGCTACTCGATGAAAAGATTTCATGATCCGTAATGTGAGCATGTCGGTCCAAATGTCACAACATCACATAATATCAACACCGCAATGGAAGAGTCGAGATTTATGTTGGTGATGATCTCAATCGTCGGCTCAAAACTCATTATCACGTGGATCGCTTAAAGACCTCCACTTGGTTTAACCAAACATGCAAAATGAAGAATCAATGACTACAGACTCTTGAGCAAGCAACATTAACAAGAATCCAAGAACAATCTTAATGTAATATTTGTTTGTATTCAATGTATTTTGAGGTGACCTCCATAGGGGAGATTGTTAGGATTTAGTAAATCCGGTTATTAAAGTGTCGGTCACCTCAAGTATATGTAATCGTTAGAAATCTCGTAGTCGTAGTTATTTAATGTTAAGTAGTATTTAGTTTAGTAACACCATGGAGGACGGACGAGTCTTTATCCACTGTATGCACGATCCACAACCCGTAGGTGGCGTTTTATGTAAGACTATAAATACCCTCTACCTCCCAGTGAGGTTTGGAACTCATAATAATACTTTTACTTTCTCTTACTAAGTTCCCTAACCTCTAACTCTTTCTCTCTAAAACCTCAAGTTATCGCCTAATAGTAATCATGATTTGATATGTTTGTGAAATCCAATATGTTACACTTTCTATTACCAGTTTTGAGGGTTTTGTTATGCATGTTAGTATTTGCGTGTTAGAAAGAGCATAGTATTTGATCACTTTATACTAAGCAAATTAGACTCATGTTTTATTATAGTTTCCCACTCATTGAATGTTACATAGATGGTCTACATTAATCTTTGCATACCTTGTAAATTGTTTAGACATGCCTTGACACACTAGTATTATTCTACATTGCAACCTTGTAATATGCCTAGAATGTAGTTTGATGCCTACCCTTGAACCCTAACATAACCACTGCAACCTTGAAAAGCTTTTGTTTATGCTTGGCCACCAAAGAGCCCACATTGCATCCTTGTTTGGGATTACATTGAGAGGACCAAAATGTGTATTGGATCACTTAATTCTACATTGGTATACCTTCAATGACTTTTTGTTAGATAGTTATATTTCTTAACATTTTCATCAATCAAACTAACATAGCATTTCTTATTTGTAGAAGTCATACCCATTAGCTACGATTCAGCGGTGATGGTATTGAAATCCCACATCAATTGCTTGTGTGGTATTATCCACAATAATCGATTCTACTACAAGCTCGAGTATCTAATTGAAGATACTACAAGCTCGATACAATAGAAATTGTTCTTGTCCAAGTAATTAAACCTCCTAAGCACTCTCCCAACTCATAATCATATCCTACCTCTGCCTTTCCTAGTTGAGAAGCCTATCATTTCAAGAACTTAAATTTGACCAAGAGATGGTCCTTGGGTGGTAGCAAAAAACATGGACTACTATTGGTGAATGCAACTAAAACAAAGGCAAAGGGAAGGCAAAGGCAAAGGCAAAAGAAAGATGTTATACGATCTCCAGCTTAAGCTTTAGTAAAACTTATTAACTTTTGATGAATTGTATTAAGTTTTTATGAATGTAATTAATGATGCTACTATTAACAGAGAACCTTGTTTGGAATAATGCTAATGTATTTGACTTATTGGTAGCAGTTTAAATGTGATATTGTCTTTTGAAAATTTGTGTTATTGATTTTTGTTTAGGTTATGAAGTTCTGCAAATTATGGGTTCGTGATTTCTGCAAATCATGGCCTCATGATTTACATGATAGTATTTTACATATTTTCTGCAAATTATGGTACGTTCATAATGTTTAGACCTCCTACTAAGAAAAACATATATGTCCAATCCCCACCCCCTCAAGAACAAATTGGAACAACCTATGAGGTTACCATATGTACACTCATACAGTTACAACTTTATGATACAAGGTCTCTTCCATTTGAATGGCCTACAAAACAAGATAACAGCAAAAAATTTAAAAAAGACTGTTGTTATCCAAGAAACCAAATACCCCTAGGGGAAACACAGATAACCATTCCTCTTTGCCCATAAACCTTCAACATTCTTTTCACCACTTACCCTTATGCAATTTTTTTGTTGACTTCCTTAAGTCAAACATATTTGGTAATTCATGTAAAAAGGAGTTGGTTAAGTTAGTAGGGCTAGCTTTGTAGAGTTAATCTTGTTAGAGTTAGTTAGTGTTGCTATAGTTAGTTAGTCTCGCTAGCTTTGTAGAGTTAGTTAGTTAGTCTTTGCTAGCTTTGTAGAGTAGAACTTGTATAAATACCTAATGTTACTCGGTTTTTAATTAATGAGAATCATTTTCACTTTGTGTGAATTGTGTGATTCTCTCAACCGATTATTGTCAACAATTCACAAGCAACCATAAATCGAAACAATAATTGATATGTTTTAAAGGTTACAACCATTTGATACATCTAATTATCCAACCTAAATACTAAAAACATAGAAACACCATCATCATAAATTACTTCACTCTATTTCACTCCAACTTGTTAGAACCATAGCTCTACCTACGCTTTCCTTCCTTTCCTTGAGTTGTTGAAAGAAAATTTCAAAGCACTAATCCTCGCTTTCCAAAGCATAAACATCTTGCAACCCATTACCATTACCCACTTCTGCTCCTCCTCGTTATGATGCTCCACCATATTTTGTTGTTCCACCACATTTGGTGCTCCTTCTCGCTTGTTGCACCACCTTACTTTGATCTTCTCTTCATCCTCTTGCTCCTCCTCCTCCTCATCATCATCTTCCTCATTAAGTCCCAAAATCTCATCCTAGTAGAAGTCTTGTGTCCTTGGTGATAACGCTTCGGTTGTGCATATTTTTAGTAGCGTTATGTATGCTTTTATATCTGTTATTTGGTTATATTTAGCGTGATTATAGTACTTAAGCGCATCAAAAGATGTTTGTCCAAGATTTATAACCAAGTGCGAGGAAACGAATGGAAAATAAAGAAATGTTCAAGAAGCGAAGATTCCCGTTCAAGAAGTCTAAATCGGTGTCTCAAGGACCTTTGAAGACCATAGTGATTGAAGAACCGAGTTCTACAAGACAAAGTGAAGAAAATATCAAGTTTCAGTAACTCGAGAGAATCCAACCGGATCGGTTACAAGCAGAACCGGATCGCTTGGAAACGGCCGAAACAATGTTATAACCATCACCAACCGATCGGTCAGAACCCAAACCGGATCGGTTGGCGATTGTAAAAGACCAACGGATCGATTGGTCGTATGACCGATCTGGTTGGAGAAGTCGTACTGCCAAACTTCATCACTAAGCTTTTCCTTTGCATCCAAACGATTCTAGGTCCTTCTCTTGGTGTATTCTAGTCCCTTCCTTACTCCTTGGAGGCCAAGTTCGACAATTAATACCCTAGGCCTTGGAACTAGTATAAATAGAGGCTAATTGTGAGCATATGAGACACACCTCAAATACAAATCTCTACTCATCAAACAAAGCCTTAAGCTCTTAAAATTCGTCCTTAGAAGTCCGTAGAAGTTTGGAGATCCGAAGTTCCACATTTGGAGGCCAAACCACCAAGAAGTCTACCTCAATCAGTAAGAATCATTACTACACCATTTGTAATCTTATTCCAAGCATTGTAAGACTTTCAATCATGTTTTCTAATGTTCAAAGTTTTAAGTTTATGTTCATGTTTGCTATGAGTGGCTAGTTTCTTTATACACTTGCTTAAATGATGTTGATGATCATATGATTAGTTAGTGATTGTGTTAACATGTTTTAATTCAATTTCAAGTTGATTCTAAGATCCAATTGTGCCAAAGTTTCATAGTGACATTTGTTAATCAAGTTTGGCTAATTGATAGTAATCGTTGAGGTCGAAAGAACTTATTGTTATTCAACTAGTCATAATCATTTTGTCTATGGATGATTGTTTTACCCATTATTCTTGATTATACAAAGGAACTAAGGTGTGGTTGTAATAGAAACGCTTTTGATTATCAAATTGGATTGGTTGGAAACATCTAAATGGTCGTAAGATTAGTTGTTGAGAATCAATTGTAGCCTTTTGTCTATGATCGGTTACCTTTTGTATTGTCCATTTCTTAAGCAATTTGATGAACAAGTGGATGTTTTGTGTTTAAGTTTATGTATGTAGACTTATGAAACTTGAATTGATCTTGAATTGATTGGTTAAACATAATGCTTGTTTTATGAACTAAAATCTTGTGAAGGTTTAACTTGTAAGAACAATAGATTAGTCTTCCAACTAATTATCACAACCAACATGTTAAGAGGTTAACACAATCACATTAATCTATGATATGAAACTAGTTTAAGCAAGTGTAGTTTTTAATCATCCGAATTTCATTATACCTATTTGCTTTATTATATGTTTTGGATAGACTCAGTTAATTCAAAGTTGTGTTTAGATTCACTCAATCCTCGCGAATCGATCCCGACTTACCTTCATAATCTTGCTATAGCAGACGAGTATACTTGCTCGTATGTGTTATTAGTAATATTGGTAATTCACCTTTATAAATTTAAAACTTGTACACACCCAAAGCACATCAAGTTTTGGAGCCTAGGGATCGATTGTGTTTCAACAAGTTTTGAATTTCTCTAAGTCGATTCAACAAAAAAAATCTCGAAACCTTAACCGGATCCGGTTGCCCTCAACCGAATCGGTTACGATTTTGCCATCAATCAATCGATCTAAGCGATCGGTCAGATCCCGCAACCGATCCGGTTACCTACTCTGACCCATAAAAACTGTTTTCGTTGTTTGTCCGTGTGTTTAGATATTGCCTGGATTCTCTAGGACATTGTATGAACACTCGAGCAGCGGGAATAGAACCAATTACACCTCTTACCAACCTCGAACGTTTGATTCGAAGAAGAAGAAGAACACGTTTCATACCATTGGAAAATCGTGTACCAAGAGTACCAAACCCACCATTTGATAACCTCGTAGAAGCCAAAGTTGTTTACAACCCTTTCACCAATTTACCTTTTCCCATGGCGGACGATCAACCCATGTTGGGAACCAACCGGACCGTAGCACCAACCCCCGAAAGTGCTATTGTTGCTATTAACCTTGGTGAAAACTTCACTGTGAAGGGACATCACCTTTCTATGACCAAAGACCGACAATTTGATGGCCGTGCGCGGGCCGATCCGCATAAGCACATTGCCGAGTTCATCGAAATTTGTGGCATGTTCCGTTATGGTGACACCGATGTCAATGCCATCAAACTCAAACTTTTCCCATCATCACTCGCCGGAGTTGCTAAAGTATGGTACAATGAATTAACCTCGGGAATCATCAATACTTGGGAGGAGATGAGGCAAGCTTTTGTGAGCCGATTCTTTCCACCTGACATGTTTGATCGATTAATGGGAGAAATTCGTGCTTTCAACCAAAACCCAAACGATCACTTGTCGAAGCTTGGCCGAATGAAAGATTTGCCGTAGTTGTCATGGACATGGATTATCAAAAGGAACCATTATCCAAATATTTTACCATGGACTAGATGAAATCTCTCAAGGCATCCTTGATCTTTGGAGGAATTTTCTCTATAAGACTCCCAACGATGCACATCAATTGCTCGAAGATCGAGTACTTCTCAAACTTGATTGGTCCAAAGATTCCAAAACTAAACCCTCCGAAAAACCGTTGCTTTTGTCGAAAATACCGATACCTCAAAATCATGGAGAAGATGGAAGCGTTAACCTCAAAAATCGACTCGCAATACAAAGATATCAAAGATGAAATGAAAGAAATGCGAGACGGATGCAAAATTGTGGAGAAATCACCCATCGTCCGAAAGCGACGATAAACCTATGGGTGGACGAAGGAAGGAGAAGCGAATTACGCCAAGGAGGATACCGTGGAGGAGGATATCGTAATAATTATTACGGTCGAAATTCTAGAAATTGGCAAGATCGCGACCAAGGGATGACAACCGTGACTCTCAACCACGAACCGACGATCCGCCACCACAAAATCCCGACAAAAGATGGAAGAAACCGAATTCGAAAAACCATGAGAGAATTCGTGGCTAGTCAAAATCATAAATGATTTTATCAAAATCAATTTTTCAATCTTAAAGCCAAAGTTGAGCAAGGATAGAAAAATCATCAAGCATCTATCCAAGATCTTGAAAACAAGTTTGGCAGACTTTCTGACCAATATTCCTCTAGACCATCTGGTTTATTGCCAAGTAACACCCAATCCAACCCGAAACCATCGAATGATAAGACGTACCGTCCACCACAAACAAGAAATGAGCATATCAATGTTGTCTTCACAAGAAGTGGTCTCTCGTATGATCCACCACCTAATCCAAATACTCCTGTCACCATTGATAGTGAGGATGAAACCGAGGAACCAAACACAACTCAAACTGCCAAAAAGAAAAACATTCCATCCGTCAAGGCGTATACACCAAAAATTCCTTATCCTCAACGCCTAAAGAAAGAAAAGATGGAAGAGCGTTATAAAAAGTTCATTGAAATAATCAATGAGGTTAGGCTCAATGTTCCTCTCGTTGATGTCTTAGCCGGAATGCCCAACTACGGAATTCTAAAAGAACTTCTTAATAACAAAAGCAAGCTTGAGCAAATATCAGCAGCTTTTCTTAACGAAGAATGCTCAGCTATTGTCCAAAACAAAATCCCACCAAAGCTCGGAGATCCTGGGAGATTTCTTATTCCATGTACTTTCGGGAATAATGTTAAATGTGATGCTCTGGCTGATCTTGGCGCAAGTATCAATTTGATGCCTTATTCGCTATATTCCAAGTTGTGCAACAACAGACTGAAACCAACAAAAATGCGCATCCGATTGGCAAATCATTCCTACCAATATCCTGTGGGAATCACGAGAATATGCTTGTTCAAGTCGGTAAATTCATTTTCCGTGGAATTTGTGATCTTGGAAATGGAAGAAGATAGTAAAGTTCCACTCATTCTAGGAAGACCTTTCCTAAATACCGATGATGCAATCATCAAACTGAAAGGAAAAGAGCTCAACCTTGAGTTGGGAAGATCGAATCACTTTTCTAATCGATAAAGCAATGCGCTACCCACATTCCGGTGATGACACTTGTTTTAACGTCGATATTATTGATGAAGTCACCGATGAAGAATTAGACGATAACTTAATGAATCCGATCCATTCATGACTACTTCTAAAAATCAATGAAATGATTTTGACAAAGAATTTGATGATTTCATGAAAGTAGAATTCAAGGAGATAACTCGGAAGAAGAAGAAATGGAGGAAGAGGAAGAAAATTTCAAGAAATAACTTTCAATAACGAGATGCTAATTAAATCCTCTATCGAAGAACCACCCATAGATCTCGAACTCAAACCTCTCCCGGATCATCTGGAATATGCTTATTTGGAGGAAAACTCTCTTCTTCCAGTAGTCATATCTTCATTGCTCGAGGATAGTGAGAAAGAAAGTTTAGTTTTGGTCCTCAAAATTGCTTGGAAAACATCCGACATCCCAGGAATTAGTCCCAATTTCTGCAAACACAAAATCAATTTTGAAGAAGGGATTAAACCTGTTGTAGAACGTCAACGTCACCTCAATCCCAACATGAAAGAAGTTGTTAAAAAGGAAATCATAAAACCTCTCGACGCTGGAATCATTTTCCCAATTGAGGATAGCCCTTGGGTAAGCCTACATACCTGTGTTCCCAAGAAAGGAGGAATGACGGTTGTGACTAATGAGCGAAATGAACTAGTTCCAACTAGAGCATCCTTTGGTGGCGTTTGTATTGACTATCGTAAGTTAAACAAAGCCACGTAAAAGATCACTTTCGCTCCGTTCATGGATCAAATGCTTGAAAGACTGTCAGAAATAAATTCTTTTGTTTCCTCGATGGATTTTAGGATATTTCCAAATTCCCATCGATCCTAACGATCAAGAAAAGACCACTTTCACTTGTCCTTTTGGAACTCTCGATATCGGGCGTATGCCTTTTGGTCTTTGCAATGCACTGCGACTTTTCAAAGGTGTATGATCGCCATATTCAAGACATGCTAGAAACCTCCATGGAAGTTTTCATGGATGACTTTTCGATCTTTGGAGACTCATTTGAAGCTTGTCTTTCTAATCTCGATAAAATGCACGAAAGATGCTAAACTGCACATCTTGTCCTTAATCGGGAAAAATGCCACTTTATGGTGGCCAGAAGGAATTGTGCTTGGCCACAAAATCTCCGAGGCCGGAATGGAAGTAGACAAGGCAAAGGTCGATGTCATCTCAAAACTTCCACCACCAACTAACGTCAAATCCGTTAGAAGTTTTTGGAACATCTTTGGTTTTACTGCCGATTCATCAAAGATTTTTCCAAAATATCTCGTCCAATGACAAAACTTCTTGAGAAAGAATCTATCTTTGACTTCAATCTCGATTGCATAAAAGCTTCAAACTCGAAATCTCAACTTACTAGTGCTCGATCATGGTCTCACCTAATTGGTCACTACCCTTGAACTTAATGCGACGCGAGCGATTTCTTTGTTGGAGTCGTCTTAGGCCAACGAAGGAAAACACTTTCGCCCATATATTTTGCTAGCAAGACTTTGAATAGTGCTCGGCAAAATTATACCGTCACCGAAAAAGAATTATCGGCGTCGTTTTGCATTCGACAAATTCGATCATACCTCGTGCTCTCAAAAAGCGATCTTTTACCGATCATTCGGCTCAAGTATCATTCACCAAACAAGATGCTAAACCACGTCTTATTTTATGGATTTTGCTACTCCAAGAATTTGACATCGAAATCAAAGATAAGAAAAGAGCGAGAATCTTGCTCACCGATCACTTATCTCGCCTTGAAAATCCAAATCTTGAGGAATTAAAGAAGAAGAAATCGATGATTATTTTCCGATGAAACTCTCATGACCATCGATGGGCCAGCGATCCTTGGTTTGTCGACTTATGAACTACCTCATGGAGGAATTCTCGGAAAAGGTCTAACTCATGCTCAAAGAAGCAAATTCTTTTCGAACTTAAATACTACTTTTGGGAAGAGCCATATCTTTTCAAAATGTGTCCGATGGGATGATCCGAAGATGTGTTTACGGGTTCAAACCGAAAAATTCTTGTCGAATGTCATCATGGCCCAACTGGGGACATTATGGTCCTTCCACCACACTAAGAAAGTTTTTGATCTTTGGATTCTATTGGCCAACAATATTCAAAGAAGCACACACACTTGTTCAAAGCGTGGACGCTTGTCAAAGAACCACCAATCTCTCTCGGAGAGATGAAATGCCATTAACAAGCATTCAAGTATGTGAAATATGTGATATTTGGGGAATAGATTTCATGGGACCTTTCCCTAAATCCCACAAATTCGAATATATTCTCGTTGCTATAGATTACGTGTCCAAATGGGCAGAAGGTGAAGCTTTACCAACAAACGATGCTCGTGTCGTCGTTGATTTCCTCAAAAAGCTTTTTGCTCGTTATGGAATTCCCAAGGCATTAATAAGCGATCGAGGAACCCATTTTTGTAACCAACAAATGGAGAAAACCATGAAAAGATATGGAGTTCATCATCGATTTGCGACGGCCTATCATCCACAAACCAGTGGTCAAGTTGAAAATACCAACAGAGCTCTCAAAAGAATCTTGGAAAAACGGTGAAGGACAATCCTTCAGTGTGGGCAAAGAAACTTGATGATGCTCGTGGGCATTTCGCACGGCTTATAAAACTCCAATTGGCACAACTCCTTATGACCCTTGTATGGAAAGACTTGCCATTTGCCCTTCAAGTTGAACATCGTGCTTATTGGGCTCTCGAAATTGTAACACCGATCTCAAAATAGCCGGAGAGAAAAGATTCGCAATTGCACGAACTCGATGAATTAAGACTCCAAGCTTATGAAAATTCCAAAGCGCATAAAGGTAGAACAAAAGCTTATCACTATAAAAAGCTACAATTCGAAAAGAATTCAAAGCGAGGAGATAAAGTTCTGCTTTTTAACATGAAATTCAAATTCAAAGCTCCTAAGTTACAACCAAAATGGTTTGGACCATATGTCGTTAAACATGGATATCCATCTGGCTATGTCGAACTCTATGACAAACAAGGTGGAAGTTTCATTGTTAATGGACACCGAATCAAGTTATATTACGACAAGGAGCAAACGAAAGAAGTTTCAGTTGCGACAGCTTCCCATGACAATGAATTTGAAACTATCACCTTTGTAGCACCATTTCCAGGAAGAATCCCACAAATTGTTCCATGGAAACCGATTGTAAAAGATTGCACTACCGAGGCTTCACTGAGGATCAAAGTAATGAGGGTGTATGTTCCGGCCAAGACTACTTTGTAACACGAGAATAAGAAATACTAAGACACTACGTTAAGTGATTACGTGGGGTGGGACCTATGAACCACCTCCGCGTGAGGTAAGTATGAGTTATGGTTGTATAAGTGTGTGTAAGTACAAAGATGAGTGTGGAATGAGCATACCATAATCCATCGTCCGTCTAACGTATTTATAGTGGAAGAAATACGGTTAGAGGCACTCTTGCATGAATGTTGGAGATCATGGGGCGTCCCATGATTGTGGGTAACCGCTAGGGTTAGTGACCCACGTTCTCGGACTTGAAGGGAAGCCAAGAGAGGAGATCGTGGGTTTGACCAGTCGAGGTTCCTTATCCATTGTTCCTTTGTCAACCATACCAGAAGGGCTTAGAGTCGCGAATGGCGAATTCTCCTAAGGTAACCTTCGTGCCAATGAATGGTTTGGCCTGTGGATATTTTGGAATCCTAACTCGGGCCTTCAGATGGAAGGGCTTCGACACGTCTCGGAGGAGTGTCCTTGAGCTACTCGGAGGTACATCATCAAGCCCCAATGAAAGTGATGCATATGAGCGAAGAGGCATTGCATTCGACTTACTTCTAAAAATTACATCTCATCGCAAATTGCGTTAGTTGGGAGATAATTACTTACCTAAGCGGGCGCATTAAATGCGAAATAATTATTACCGCTGCCCGCTACAGGAATCACACTATCCCACTTTACCCGAAAACCAAAAGTCATCTTTATTCAAAATTTAAAAATTTTAAACGAGTAATACTTATTGATCGGGACACGTGTGCGGTGTTTAATAGCCGCCAAAGGAGTATAAAAGAGGGTAGATGAAACCCTAACCCATTTTACTCTCTCCGACTATTTTCACACGATAAGAAAACGCCATCGCCATCACTCAAAACAAAGGTAATCCTTCTTTCTTCTTGATAGCTTGTTGTTTTTCCTTAAAAAATAGATTCCAAGTTCATTATAAAAGCGACAAAAGTGTACATTATCGCAAAAGATCTTCATGATCACTTAGTCGATTATCCCATCCCACTAGAACATAAAGTGATGTTACCCAAACCTACTCAGGGTATCTTTGATGCCCCTCCAAGTTTCGTAGGGCTGTATACACATGCATTTAGTCATTCAAACCTTAGGATTCCGTTGCACCCACTGATATTAGAGTTTATGCAATACTACAAAGTTCATATCTCTAGGTTTAATCCCTTTGGTTTTGCCAAATTAACCACATTCATAGTGATGTGCAAATCCTACCGCTATGAACCAACATTGACCGCTTTTAAGAGGATTTTGAACTTGTACCACGGGGCAATTGGTTGACACTAGCAAAAGACACGAGGCGGATGTACCCAACCCTGTTTGGGAAGGTGTACACAAACATAACAGTAGGAAGGGTAGATTTTTCACGTGCAAGACACTATTGTTCCCTACATATTCGTAGTCACGAACAAGGAAAATAGGTATAATGCTAAGCGGTATAATGACCCCTACTCTACGAGGTTTGAAGTGATCCCATTATCGGTGTTTGGTCAAATATCCTGTGGATGTGCAAGTATTCCACAAGCCATTTTATACATGGTGGGATTGCTCGAGTTGGGAGGGTCTCCCAAGAAGCCTATGATCATATACCAAGGACAAAGTATGTTTATCTACTTCTATTTAAGTAGGACCAATGTAGCACTGATATTTATTTCTTTGTGTTTCTATTTTGCAGAGATGTCATTCAGAAACTTTATGTTCCAAGATTTAGATGAAGATTTAAGTTTCATGCCTGCGGAGAAGGCTGAGGAGTCTTATGGTGTTGGCTCTCCTTCAACATCTATAAACAAAAATGAGTAAGACATTCCAAAGCCAGAGCCTCTTTCATCAGCACCTCCGCAACTTGCTTTGGAGGGTCCATCCCAACTGGTGGAGAATATTGCTGATTCGGACAATCCTGCGGATGAGGATGTCCCCATCGTTGGTTCAACAGGAATAGCTGATAGGTTGAAGAGTAGGAAAGGACAATGCCAAGGCGTGAAGTCTACCAACAAAAGGAAAAATCCCCTGCCTGCCTCTGGGAGCAGAGTTGTGAAGCAGAAGAGTGCCGAGGGCATAAAGTTTGTGAAGTTTGCCTTTGAATTACCCGATGAATCCGTTGAGGTTCATGGTAAGTAGTTTTTCCTTATGAAACATGTGAAATTATAAATTGCACAACTATGTTAATCGTTATACATTGTATTGCTCATGTGTCTTCCAGAGACAAAGGAACTCCCTAATGCTTTGGCTCACAACGGATTGTTGACCATGTGACCCTCCGCAATGGAAGAGTATGCTAGACAACATGTCTATTGAAAAGTTACGTGACATGCATGATAATGGGGTTGAGGTGCAAAGAATGGATAATCAATTGAATGCCAAGACCGGAGTTGCTCGGAACTATGGCCAAGCCGGAAGCTAAGTGTGACGAGATTGAGGGAAATGTTGAGAAAAACCCCATCGTCCGTGACTGCGAGAAAAGGTAGCCCAACTAACCATTGAATGCGGTAATCTTAAGTTGGAAGAAGCCAAGGTCGTCATTCTCACAGTCGAATGCGACTCTTGAGGCAAAATGTCTTTGGGTGGAAAGTGAGAAGGCTAGGCTCGGGAGGTAGAGGTGAAGTTGAGGAGGAAATCGATGGCTTGCGGATGAGGTATAAGATCTTGCAAAAGGATCGTCGAGAGGTTGTTTGAAGGTGGTGCCTTACATAGCCATGGAGCTTTATCACGGCGATGAATTGGGAGCTCGGATGTAGAAGGTCATAAAATCGACCATATTTCGAGAGCGGTGCTTGCACCGGAGGAGGTCGCCAAAACAGGTAAGCCGTTGACCTCTCCAAGATTGAATGCTACCGTCCCACTTCAAGGTCGAGTATGATGAGGCAGAAATGCATTTGCAACCACAGAGTACTCCTTCCTTCTTTGAGGCTACCAAAGATCCTATGGCACCCTCAAGACCTCCTTTCCAAGAAACCTCGGAAGTGAAGCCTACCACTCCAACCAAGAAGACTATGTCTACCAAGCCGTCTCGGTGCAACCATCCCCACTCCATCTCCAAAAAGCAAGAATGAAGGCTGCTCATTAGCATAATTTGGTTCCAAAGGGTGGCATGTACCTTAAGACAATTTATTTTATGTGACAATGTGTGTCTTGTCTTCCAAACAATTTAAATGCTTTTGATGTATGGCCATGGGCCAAGAACAATTTAACTAGAGCATAGGCTCCTCATGCAGGTGTAAGGGCAATAGTCCTTATTTTGAATGTGACAGTGTTGGGGATGTACCCCTACACACTTAGTTTCTTCTCGTACGCCATTTTTCCGACGATTAAGTTTTACAACCTAAGGTTAAACAACCTCATTGTGTGTAAATTACAACACCAATAATATAATGACCAACTTGATCATTGACAGAGGGTCGCGACCCACTCTATCTCAAATCCTTTACATAGTATGACTTTGTAAAAAAAAATTTACAAGCGCCAAAAACTACTAGGAGAGTTAATGTGAATGTTTATATTGGCTTAAATGATAAGGCGTGTATTACACCTCAAGCCATTCGACATTGAAACTCATTAATGACTTCGCTGAACAAATCTTTGTGTTTAAGAAACGAAGCAAGAGATTTGTGGGAAATGTCTTATTTGTCATTGAATTGGTAGGGAGGATTACATCATTCTTGAAAATGAAAACTAAGACTACTACCAATAATGTGTGCTTTCCCTTGAGAAGCTTCTAATTACAAGAAAAGATAAAAATACTTCTTAAACATAGAACTTTCGAAGGTTCGTACCATTCCATGTCTGTTGATGGGTTCTCCGAGAAGAGTAGCCAATTTGTAGGCTCCGTTGTCGTGAGCCTCGGCTACCATGTAGGGTCCTTCCAAGTTGGTCCCAACTTTCCACGATACTGCTTTGCTCGCTTTGTTGAGGCATAGCACATATTCTCGTGTTTGAAAGTGGAAGGTCGACGACCTTTTGTTATAGTAGCCTTGATCTTATGTTTGTGCATTGCTTCCGGATGGAGGCTATTTCTCGCCTTTCTTCTAGTAGATCAAGGTTTTCCCGATTCTTTCGTCATTTTGGGAGGCATCATACGTTGCCACACGCTCGTGTGTACAATTAGTTTCGAAGGATGACCGCTACATTCGTATGTTAGGTGAAGGGGTTTCACAATTGCTTGACTTAGGATGCGTCTGTGAGCCCATAAGACTTGAGGGCTCGTCCACCCATCCGTGATGAGTTCGCCCTATCCTTTCTCGATCCCTTTGACGATGTATCTGTTTGTAACCTCCACTTGTCCGTTACCTTGCGGGTGGTAGACGGATGTCTAGGATTGCTTTATGTTGATCCTTGCGAAGTCGTAGAAGACTCCTTGAAGAAACTACTTCCGTTGTCGATATGATTATGTGGGGCACTCGAATCGCACACAATGTGCTCCCACACAAACTTCTCGATCTGTCTCCCATTACGAGCCTAGTGGTTTAGCTTCCACCCACTTAGTGAAGTAATCGATCGCTACCAAGAAGAATTTGACTCCTTGGGCGCTACGGTCATAGGCCTACAATATCGATGCCCCATTGAGAGAAGGCCATGCGGATGTCACACTTGTCATGTCTTGCTTTGGTATTTTTGGAAAGTTTGAGTGTATCTGACAAGCTTCACATTTGAGAATGATTTCGGTTGCGTCCCTGTGCATCGAAGGCCAATAGTAGCCCAACTTCATTATCTTGAGACAACTGAGCGGGGTCCCTGCATGAAGACCGCAGGATCCTTCATGGACTTGGAGATGATGCTCAAGCTTGCTTGGGGCCTACACATCGTTACTGTGGTGACAAAATGACCTCCTATATAGGGTTTCCCCTATTAGCCGTCTTGTGGAGACTTAACCCGAATTTTCCTTGCTAGCTTGGGATATTCAGGGAGAAGACCACTTATCAAATATTCCCTTATGGGAGTCATCCATGTCTCCTTCTTCGTGAATCACATCGCCAACCTCTTTGAGGACAATGAATTTTTAGGAAGGACTTCCACGAGCACCTCTTTAGTGAGATGGCGAAGGCCATTGAAGCTAGCTTACTTAGTGCGTGCGCCTTCTTATTTCGATTCCTACGAACATCTTTGGATGGTGTAAGAGTCGAATTTTTCCGGCATCTCCTTCGTTTTTCTAAGTCTTGTTTGATGACGGGCTGCCTTGCTTCATAGGAGCACACACTTGGTTTTGCGACCAGCGGGAGTCCATGAAAGCAATGATAGCTTTGACCTCCATATCTTTAGCTAATCGAGTCTGCTAGCGGCGCTTCATATTACGCTTGTTGTTTGTGGCTTGAACTCAAAGCGAAGAGCATATGTATGCTCCTTCCTTCGTGACTAACCAACATTAGTCCTGCTCCAGAACCGTCAGAGCTAGATGCTCCGTCTGTGTAAAGCTTCCATTCAACCTGCACTTGAGAGAGGTTAGTTTTGGGCTCTTCCTTTCCTTTATCATGTTCGGAAGGTGTTTCCGCCAAGAAGTCTGCGAGAATCTGCCCTTTAATAGAGTTTCAACCTTTGAACTCTATTTCATGTTCTCCAAACTCAATAGCCCATTTAGCCACTCTTCCCGACTTTTCAGGCTTCGACAAGATCTATTTTAGTGGCTTGTCGGTTAAGACTGTAACTGGATGGGCCTGAAAATAGCGTCGGAGCCTCCTTGCTGCGTAGATTAAGGCGAGTATTAACTTCTCCAACGTTGGATAGTTGATCTCTGCTCCTTGTAGGACCCTGCTAAAAAAGTAAATGGGGATTTGTCGCTTCTCCCTTTCCGCCATAAGGACTGCGCTAACACTCTCCATTGAGGATGCTAAGTACATGAACAATACTGTGGAAAACTAGAAGGGGGGGTTGAATAGTTTTACCAATTTAAAACTTCCTTTTAAATATTTAGATTGACTTATGTCAATCTATTTGGTTGTTTATGTTGGACGTTGATAGATAGATATATAAGCGTGTAAATGAAAGATAAAGAGTAAGAAGCACATCACCACGACACAAGTATTTATAGTGGTTCGGATACAAGGACACCTTCCTTGCCTACTCCACCCCCGAGTCACCTACTCGAGAGTTCAGAACACTACACCAACTCCTTATGGCGGAGAAGCCTTCACAGCGTCGCTTAACCTTTTTCGGTACAAAGCTAAATACCGAGTTCTTTCACACCAAGGTGAACCACACCTAACACAATGTCGCCTACCCTTTATACAGTGCTAGGCTAACCACCGAGTTCTTTCACACCTTAGGAGAACTATTCCTATCACAACGTCGCCTACCCTTTATACGGTGCTAGGATAACCACCGAGTTCTTTCACACCTTAGGAGAACTAATCCTATCACAACGTCGCCTACCCTTTATTAGGTACTAGGCTAAGTACCTAGTTCCATTGCAATGGAGGAACTACTACCACACTACACCAACGACTAATCCCAAAGGAGATCTACTCCTTTACAACATCATCAAGGACATCAATATCCTTGGATCTAATGCTAGTCTACTTAGTACATCGAAACACACCATATCGAATGTACATCTAAGGTACCTTTCACTAATGCCTTTGATTAGATCTACAAGACACCTTTCACTAATGTCTTTGATTAAATCTACAAGACACCTTTCATTAATGTCTTGTATCTTCACTTCTAAGCACCTTTCACTAATGCTTCTTGTCTTGACTTCTAAGCACCTACCACAAGTGCTTATCCTATGGACGATAGATACCCTTCACTAATATCTTCGTCTTGACACTTGAGACATCTTTCACTAATGTCTTTAACACTACGCTTCTTTGAAGAAAGAAAGGGATCATCAACAAGAGGACTTCAATAGCCTTGATGAAGAGGAAGCTTGGCAACTCATGGACTTGAGCTTGTTCGACTTCAAAGGTGGTGATCTTCCCTTTAAGAGGAACCTAAAGATCACACAAAACAAAACTACAAACATAGATCTCTTGGATCTATGGTTAGTGAATTTAACTCGGGGAGAAAGTATGTTAGAGAGGGTGAATAGAAAGGAAGAAATGGCTCTCATTTATAGAGGAAATTCTCTCTTGTTTCCCGGATCCCACGGATCCCTTCCACTTGGGATCCGGCTAGAATAAAGCTAGGGATCCGTGGTCCGCTCCTCTTTGCCCATGGGTATTTTGGGTTATGGGTTGATACATGGTTTTCAATCTAGATACAATGTACCTTAAGGATACATTGAACTTGTGTAAGTGGTATATATAAAACCATGGGTTATGGGGCAAAAACCATTTGCTAGTTTTTATCTATTTAGTATAGACTTGCTTTTACCCATTTTAGTATATACTTGTTTTTACCCATTTTAGTGTACTTAATATAAGTATGTATTAACCCAATATGTAAACAATAGTTGTTGTACATATGTATCTAACTCATAGAGTTACTTAAACTTGTTAAGCCAATATGTAAACACTAGTTGTTGTACATGTGTATCTAAAATATAAAATCACTTAATCTTGTTATAGTGTTTTATGTGAAAATGTAAGTGTGTTAGAAAACTATTAGTTCAAACCATTTACGTATTTTATTTGTTTCGTTAATATGATTTTACTTTTGTTATCGACAAAACATTAGAAGATCGTAAAATATAAATAAGCGTTTTTACGACTTATTTGTATTAACAATCTCCCCTTTTGTTGATGACAAAACATAAAATTATTTTAAGGAAAACTAAAATTGTAAAATTTTGAATTTGTAGTTTTACTTTCTTCTCCCCTTTTGTCGAAACAAAAGTGTTTGAAAGAGAGCAACACATCGCTTTTAAGAAAAACATGTGAAAGGAAAAAAATCTGAGCAAGTAGCGGAAAGGATCTCGTCGTTACTCCCCTTGATGAGTCCACCCCTAAGAAAAAGGCGTCAAGGACATAATGTAAAATAAGCTACTTGTGTTTGCAATTAAGTTTGCAAATGGTTCGTCTAAGTGAAAAACGTGCTCCCCTCGAATATTGCAAAGTTGCAATGGGGTAACATGAAGTGTAATCCAAAAATAGATTAAGTTGCAAATGATTTTGCAATATTGTTTGACACAAAGCTCCCCTAGCTTTTATGGTGTCAAAATCTTCATGTGTTATTTTGAAAATCTACAAAGTAAAGGTTAGAAAAACAAGAGTATAGTGCATAATTTCACGCAAAAGAGACTCAAGTTAGTAGAAATTTGTGCTTACATACCACGGATCCCACGGTTCCCTTCAAGAAGGGATCCGTCTAGTTATCGAGGAAGGATCAGGCTATCATTCCGCTTTCTTCTTGGTGAAGAAATGTCAAGGAGTGCAACTTGAGAGAATGAGATAAAAGTACAATATAACAAGCACAACACACATAATAGTCATGGCATAAAAGTATACATTCAATAAAACAAAGAGATACACACCCAAATCTCTAAAAACTAAGAGAATGATCTAGCCAAATAGATGCTATTAATGCTAATAAGTCAACCCAAACTTAAGATTCGACTAAAAGCTTAATTACTAAAAGATGTCCTAAACGTTCTAGGTTTGAGCTTATGACTATTATGGTTATTGTGGTTTAGGCTTGTTAACCTCTTCAAAACGTTCGAGGAGGTGATGAAACATGAAACGATGCTCTTCACGTAATTCATGTATCAACCTTTCAACGTGTTTACAATGATAGCAATCCTTGTTATGGTTTTGAATTTCTTGAAGTGAAAGTTCAAGTGAAGTGGGTTGAGGTTCTTTAACTAACGGAGGATTTGGTTGAGACTCATTTAGTGGTGGCTCTATAATGCTTGTGGCTAGAGGTAAAGAGACATCAACTTCCATTTGGTCAAGTGGTTGCTTTTGATGTCTTCTCATAATCCAAAATGGACTATTGGGAGGGATGATAGAGTTTGCTTTTGGATCAAGTGTTGATTCAACATTTTGATTTTGTGGCTCAATCTTTTTATGTGAATTGGATGGTAATGGTGAAAGATGAGATGGCCAAGAGGGTAAGTCTTCTACATTGTGAGAGTGTGAAAATGATTGTGAAGTATCTCTAGGTGCTAATGATGTTGGTTGAGTTGTGGGGGGTTTGTTTGCTATGGTAGAATTTGGTGAAGATATCCTAGTTGGAATCTTATTCTTGGGGATTAGTTTGATTGGTTTCCTTGATGTGGGAGAAATCCTAGAATTGGTGGACTTAACCAGAGATGATTCGGTTGAAGAAACTTCGTGTATGATTCTAGCAAGTTTCTTGGGTGGTTCTTGGGTGGATGAATGAGCATTAGGAGCCATTCTCATATTGAAATGACTAAGGGAAATAGTTGCAATTACTTATATTTGTGTGAGATGACTAAAATGTTTCTAGGCAATGTGGTTTATAAAGAGAAGATCTTGGCAATTAGTATTTAAGACTTAATCCACTAATGTTCTTGGAAATGTGATGATTGACATGCACAAGGTTGAAATTGAGTTTCACCGATCTAGGAACTCATTTAAGATGAGATGGAGTGTTTGGGTTAGCAATGTTAGACATATCATCGTCACCCGGATCCCACGGTTCCTCCTTGGAGGATCCGTCTAAACTATTCCTAGGGATCGGCTCTCGTGATTATGATGATTTGAAATGGGGTTTCTAGAAGCTAAAGCCTATCTTGTTTTGGGTGTTTCAGCTCTCCTAAGTGTTTTAGGAAGAAAGGGTACTTGAATGATCATGAGTAATAAGTGTTTGTGCACATGATTGCTTTTTATGGAAGAAGGAAGGGACAAAAAGCCTACCAATGGATGTCCAAGGATAACACTAAGAGTTATGAGGGTGACAAGTCATAATAAATGATCCTAGTGATCAGGTTTTAGCTTGAGGTGATATTAAGAAAATTCTCAAAATTTCAAGAATTGAAAACTAATTTTGTCTTACCTTGAGATATAGAAGACTAAAAGCAATTTCCTAAAATTGTTTAGCTTGCTTTCCTAAGTGTTTTGAGAGATGAGACTTATTTTGTGAGTAGTTGAGCGGAAGTATGGTGAGTTTTAGATGTAATGATAGAATCGAGACTAAGATCGTAAGTAAGCCTTTAGTGAGTCTAAGCCTTTCTCATCCTTGACGTGGACTTAGTTGGGTTCTAAAATCATATGCCAAGCTAATGTGATGTTATCTAGAAAGCGCTTTGATGTCTTTGAATCTTGCATTGGTGATCGATGTCACGGATCCCGGTTCCTTCTTCAAGGGAAGGATCCGCTAGGCTAATCCTAGGGATCCAAGCATCTGCAGATCGAATCAACACGTAACCTAAAAAAATGATGTGCGATTTTGTACCCTATTAAATCTATAAAGCAAGCAATTAGAAACAAGCAAGCCATCATATAGTACCGTAAACAATATCCAAAATACCATAAACCAACAAGGCTAAAAGAAATCATTCAAACATAAGATAGATGAAAATAAGCACATTCCTATTGTCTCTTTCGTCAATTCTTCCTTTTTCTTTTGACGCTTAGTGAGATTGTGCGAGGTTTTGAATCATGCCTCTTATTTTTTGTATTACGCGGTCTCATTTGGAATGGTTGGAAGTTGTTCGTGGTATTCAAGAATGTCCAATTTGATGTTGGATACGGGTCGATGTCCTCCTCATCTTCTTCTTCTTCTCCTTTGAGGAGTCGAGAGAGCTTGGGTTTCTTTCCATTGATCATGAATCGTTTGGATGGTTGTTTGGTAAGGGTACCATGACGTGATCGGAAAGGTAATGGTCATCGTTGATAGGGGATGGTTGCAATGCACTAACGCACTTACAAAGTCGTGTTAGGAGCATACCATATGGGAGTACCATGTTTGAAGCTTTGAACACCCCAGCCATTCTCCTTACCATGTAATAGGCAAGATTAAATGGCCTTTGGTGGATAAGACAATAGATCATTTGCACAAGGCATGCGTTTGGATGATCTTTGTTTCCAACTAGGCTATTGATGTTTTCCTAAGAATTTCTTCCCATTTTCTAAACATGGGATGCATTTCAAAAGTTCCATTTAAAGGGATTACGGTGAATTAGCTTTTGTTACGATCGAACGGATTGGTCGGTCCTAATTTTAAAGATAGTATCACGAATGGTTTCGGGATTGTCGAGAGGAGTGTTGTAAAGAGGCTTAGGATCAAGTGCAAGGTTTTGAGCGTTAATTGCCCAATCTTGAGAGTACATACAAATTCCTTCACAAGGAATGCGAAGAATTTGAGCAAAAGTGTTGAGAGAAAGAGTAAAGTTTTGTGTGTTGATGATAAAGGGGATTGAGATGCTATTATCGGTGTTTCTAATGATCCTAAAGCTTTTGTAAAACTCAAAAATGAAAACCGGACAAATTTGTTCATCAATGTCAAGAAGACAATCAAAGTTGATTGTCGAGAAAACTTGACGAATGTCGGTATCTTCAAGGAAACATTCCTTTACTACCGACCTTCGTGAATAAGTCGTTTGTGAGGCTTTTGAAAATTTTACGGTTAGTTTTGGTGGACCCTTTTACGATAGTAGTGAGTAAGATAGTGGGCGGTGTCATGATGATCTTGTTGAGTGGCTTTGGGCATGGTTGGTCCTAGAAATACAAATTTTCCAATTAGGTAAAATTAGTTGGAAATGGGTTTATGGTTTTTGGTTTGTATTAACAATGTTGTGAGCACAATGAGATTTAGTTAAAAAGCCCCTTTTCACGATTAATTTGAAAAACCCTAATTAAATTAATTTGATTAAAACTTAAGGAACCATAAACCCTAGAATGAAGATGATGAAAATTAGAACAAGTTAATGTAATTACTTACAATGGTGTTCTAGGAAGAAATACTTTGAGGTTATGAAAGCCAATGAGGATGGATGCGATGGCTTGGTCGTTTTGTGTTATGAGAATAGAGGAAAAAGATCGGTGGTGATTTTTGAAAGCGTATGGCTGAGTTACATTCCACGGTTCCCCGGATCCTTTGTATTTGGGATCCGGCTAGTACAACTAGAGGATCCGGCTACAATGAACATAAAGGAGGTTGTTTATAATTTTCTTTTGTAGTATGCTTATGGAATAGCTTACAAAAAAATAGTTCGGAGGTTTTAGATGACGATTGTTTTTGAATGACGGCTTTTGATGAATCTCATATCGAGGATGTGATGGCGTTAAAAAATATTATTCCTATGACGAGAAAGGTGGAAGAGTGACGAAAAGAGACTTCTAACGCTCTTGGTGTTATAATAATCAAAGTAGTACTTGTGAAAATAAGTAGAACTCAAGTATCCTATCTAATGAAAAGTAGAACATACCTTTATGCTTCTTGATTTGGTATAAAACCAAAGATACTTCATGAGCTTTTAAAGTAATCCTTTGTACTTGATGTACTTAAGTTGTGATTACTTTAAGAATCCTTCCTTGAATGTTGACTTCATCTTTGAGTGAAGATTTTGGAAAATTCTAGCATGAAAATTACTCGAGAACGGAATATTGTTAGAATCATCTATCAATGTCCAACAAAATGATTTAACAGAAAATATGATCCAAAGAAAAAATCCTTCTTTGTAGTTTTCAAACATACACGGATCGTATCAAGTCTTTAAAGTACAATATACTTTAAGGAACTTGGTTATGAAGCTCAGGTACCAATTGTGGAAAACTAGAAGGGGGGGTTGAATAGTTTTACCAATTTAAAACTTCCTTTTAAATATTTTGATTGACTTATGTCAATCTATTTGGTTGTTTATGTTGGACGTTGATCGATAGATATACAAACGTGTAAATGAAAGATAAAGAGTAAGAAGCACATCACCACGACACAAGTATTTATAGTGGTTCAGCTACAAGGACACCTTCCTTGCCCTACTCCACTCCTCGAGTCACCTACTCGAGAGTTCGTAAACACTACACCAACTCCTTATGGCGGAGAAGCCTTCACAACGTCACTTAACCTTTTTCCGGTACAAAGCTAAATATCGAGTTCTTTCACACCAAGGCGAACCACACCTAACACAACGTCGCCTACCCTTTATACGGTGCTAGGCTAACCACCGAGTTCTTTCACACCTTAGGAGAACTAATCCTATCACAACGTCGCCTACCCTTTATACGGTTCCAGGCTAACCACCGAGTTCTTTCACACCTTAGGAGAACTATACCTATCACAACGTCGCCTACCCTTTATTAGGTACTAGGCTAAGTACCTAGTTCCATTGCAATGGAGGAACTACTACCACACTACACCAACGACTAATCCCAAAGGAGATCTACTCCTTTACAACATCATCAAGGACATCAATATCCTTGGATCTAATGCTAGTCTATTTACTACATCAAAACACACCATATCGAATGTACATCTAAGGCACCTTTCACTAATGCCTTTGATTAGATCTACAAGACACCTTTCACTAATGTCTTTGATTAGATCTACAAGACACCTTTCATTAATGTCTTGTGTCTTCACTTCTAAGCACCTTTCACTAATGCTTCTTGTCTTGACTTCTAAGCACCTACCACAAGTGCTTATCCTATGGACGATAGATACCCTTCACTAATATCTTCGTCTTGACACTTGAGACATCTTTCACTAATGTCTTTAACACTACGCTTCTTTGAAGAAAGAAAGGGATCATCAACAAGAGGACTTCAATAGCCTTGATGATGAGGAAGCTTGGCAACTCATGGACTTGAGCTTGCTCGACTTCAAAGGTGGTGATCTTCCCTTTAAGAGAAACCTAAAAGATCACACAAAAACAAAACAACAAACATAGATCTCTTGGATCTATGGTTAGTGAGATTTAACTCAGGGGAGAAAGTATGTTAGAGAGGGGTGAATAGAAAGGAAGAAATGGCTCTCTATTTATAGAGGAAATTCTCTACTGTTTCCCCGGATCCCACGGATCCCTTCCACTTGGGATCCGGCTAGCATAAAGCTAGGGATCCGTGGTCCGCTCCTCTTTGCCCATGGGTATTTTGGGTTATGGGTTGATCCATGGTTTTCAATCTAGATACAATGTACCTTAAGGATACATTGAACTTGTGTAAGTGGTATATATAAAACCATGGGTTATGGGTCAAAAACCATTTGCTAGTTTTTATCTATTTAGTATAGACTTGCTTTTACCCATTTTAGTATATACTTGTTTTTACCCATTTTAGTGTACTTAATATAAGTATGTATTAACCCAATATATAAACACTAGTTGTTGTACATATGTATCTAACTCATAGAGTTACTTAAACCCTTGTTAAGCCAATATGTAAACACTAGTTGTTGTACATGTGTATCTAAAATATAAAATCACTTAATCTTGTTATAGTGTTTTATGTGAAAACGTAAGTGTGTTAGAAAACTATTAGTTCAAATCATTTACGTATTTTATTTGTTTCGTTAATATGATTTTACTTTTGTTATCGACAAAACATTAAAAGATCGTAAAATATAAATAAACGTTTTTACGGCTTATTTGTATTAACAAATACTTCGCCTTTGATTGGGGCTGTGAGTGTTGGAAGGATTTCGATGAACTCCTTCATCTTCTAAAAGGCAGCTTTCGCATCCTGGCTCCATTGAAAAGTTTTCTTGTCCATGCATCCTTTGAGTGTTTTGAAGAATGGTAGGGACCTGCGCGCTCCTTTTGATAAAAATTGGCTTAAGGCTGCCAGCTTCCCATTCAGGCTTTGCACATCTTTTAGACACTTAGGGGCTTGGAAATCGAAAATCGCCTTGACCTTGGAGGGATTAGCTTTTATCCCCTGCTTAGTGATCAAATGCCCTAGGAATTGTCCTCTTCGACCTTTGAAGGAGCATTTCTTAGGGTTCACTTCATATTAATCGCCCAAGTGGTCAAACATTTCAGTACATCGAGGAGTAGGTCCTCCTCCATCTTGCTTTGATAACCATGTCATCAACGTAGGCCTCGAGATTTACGCCTGTCTGTTTGTTGAAGGCTTTATCTATGAGGCGTTGATAAGTCGCCCTGCATTCTTCAAACCGAAGGGCATTTTTACGTAACGGAGACACCTTTGCTTGTGTAGAAGGTCGTCTTTTCTTCGTCCTCCTTTGCCATCCGGATCGATGATACCCTTTATAGGCATCTAAGAAGCATTTTAACAGGAAACTCGCCAAGGATTCCACCTTCGATCAATTTACGGTAGGGGTAGCAATCGCCGGGCATGCTTTGTTGATGTTAGTGAAATCCACGCACACGCGCCACCCTCCGTCACTTTTTTACCAAAGACCGGGTTGGCCACCCAAGTTTGGTATTTGACCTCCTCGGGATGCCCGCTGTGTGAGTTCGTCAACTTCTTTGCGGTGCGGCGTTTCTCTCGAGGGCAAGGCTTCTCCTTTTCGCTTTATTGGCTCAATGTGCTTGTACTCATTGAGTTTATGCTCCGTTCGAAGGATCGTCCATCTATCGACAAAGTTCTCGGAACCCCGTCGTATGTCGAATATTTCCAAGCAAAAACATCAAGGTTAGTCGCAGCAGTTCGATGAGCTTCGCCTTGAAATTTCTTGGGAGTTGTTTTCCTACTACCACCGTTTGTTCGGGGTAGCTAGAGTTTACTACAACTCGTTCCTCTGCATCTGCACTAAGAATTGCCATCGGAGACTCCTCCGATTCCTCTCGATCTTTTTGACACCGTATACACCCTTATACGCTCCATAACTAGAATGAGTTCCTACTCCGAAGGAGTTTGGAACTTAATAGCGACATGTATGGTGGAAACAACAATTCCCATTCTTTGCATATTTGTTCTCCCTATTAACAAATTATAAGGAGAATCGACCTCACGATGACGAAAATGAGTGTTTCCGTGCGGGATAAGGGGCCTTTGGCTATGGTGATTTCAACGGTACTTCTCCGGGGGCCATGAGTGTTCACCAAGAACCCTACTAGTGGTGCCTTTGAGTCACCCTCGTGAGCGTATGGATGCCTTGAGCTTTAGGAAACAATGCTCATAGATGATCTTGCGAGGATCATCCACAATCCATATATGCTCGGGTTACCTCCCTGTTTGAGATTTGTACCTTGATGATAACGGGTCGATCGAAGGTGTCTTCCCAATATGTAAGGAAGGTTATTTCCCTACTGCCCGCCTCTCCTCCGCTTCCTTCCTTTTCAAGGTGGTATCATGTCTGCGTACCATTAGTATTGGAGCTTCTGCTGGCGTAGTTTCCTTCTTGCTCCCCTTCCATTCTCCTAGTTGAGTATCGGAGAACTTGTCCTTTCCCTTCTTGATGCCTTTGACCAGATGTGCTAACTGCCCGGATCGTACCGCCTCTTCGATTTGCTTCTTTAGTTCCCTGCAGTTATTCGTGTCATGTCCATGATCTTCATGGAAATGGCAATACTTGGATATGTCTCTGGCCTTGTTCCGTGCTATCATCCGAGGCGGGGGATCGAAAGACTTTGCGGCTTTCTCGGTGGCTAGGATCTCTCGAGGAGATTTAACCAAGTTTGCCAAGAGCCCATGGTTCGAACCTTTCTTTGTAGGGAGTGAAGCGATCTCTTCTTCTTTTTGTTTTGGATCCTTCCGGGAGGACCCTCAGAGAATTTGTCGGGACGCTTCCTTTTGCTCTATCGGAGACCCGTTTGCTACTACCTCCTTAGACTCAATCGGTGTAAGCCTTCTCAATCAAGGCTTTGTAGGTGTTGGGAAGGTCGGTGGATGAATTCCACCAAGCTTGAGTCCGAAGGCTATGTACAAGCCGAGATCCTCGATCTTCGTGTAACCCTAGAATTTGCAAGGTTTCATCGGTGTACACAGTAACGAAGGCCCTCGTACTTCGTTGTCCCTTTGTTTGATGGTGTGCAAGGTTAGGTGAGTTTTGGTGTACTTCTTCCTGGCGGCTAAAGTGTAACCGAACTTAGCCTTAAGATCATCTAGACTCATAATGCTCCCAACTTCGTCCGTTCCACCATATTCGTGCGGAGTCTTTGGCGTGTAAGTGAACATGTGGCATGCTACAGGCATGACCCACTTTCACATTTGATAGCGCCTTGAATAAGTGGAGAAAGTTATTGGGATCGCCTTTCCCATCGTGAGGTGCCTATGTGAGTAGGCATCTTTACCGTCGGTGAGGGTAGTCCTCGATCCACTTCACGAAGGTGTGCAAGCTCCGAGGCTTGGTGCGATGTAGGGTTGTATGGGGCGGATAAGCAGTGTAGGATTATACGGGTTAGGAAATGGTTGTGAGTAGGTAGGGTAAGCAGAGGGTTGATCTGAAGGTATACCCCATTGATTGTGTAGGAACACATCCATAGGGCATTTCTTGGTAATTCGGTTGGGGAGTGAACCATTTGGAGGGTAAGTGTTGTAGGTTTGAGCGGTGGGTAGGATTCATTCCTGGGAGGTAAGCGATTCATGTTGGAGTATGTGGGTGGATCTCCGACACTCGAAACATAAGAGGGTCTGGAGCCCTGTCCCTTCTCTTCCCAGTGAGCGAGCAAGAAGAGGCGGAGTTCTTGATGAGTGTCTAAATACTCATCATTTTGTCTTGTTTAGAATGCCAAAAACATCGAAAACACTTAAATGCATCAAATGATAAAATATCACAAAAAGTGTTTTATGTGTTTTAAATGCAAAATATCAAAATCGGATGAAAAGCGTATCAAGTTTGCTTAATTGGCGTTTAGTCCCCAAGTTTCAAAAGTTGTCAAATTTAGTCCCGGTAAATCAAAATAAAGAAAAATGTTATTCAAGGTCCCTGAAATATTCTAATTTGTCAAAAATGGTCCTTGAATGAATCTTTGGTCAAATGGCAGAAAAGGTCCTTCAAGTTTGAAAAGTGTCATAAATGGTCCTTAGATATTTAAAAATAGAAAATAATCAACTATGGTCCTTGTACTATTCAAAAATGACAAGTTTGGTCCTTGTAATATCTTAGGAAGAGTGGCAGGTTTGGTCCTTCAAGAATTCACATATTACAACAATGGTCCTTGTATTAATAAACAAACCGAACGGACCTTTGTATATTAAGAACCCCAGCCAAAACCTAAAGAACCCTGTCATTATCCTGTGACCCCCCAATTGTGAACCCTCGGTCAAATAAAGTTAAATCCCGCCACCCCTGTGTCTCCTTCACCACTTGCCGCCATAGCCTTCCACCTGTAGCCTCCACCATAAATGCTTCCCCACTCCTTTTCTCCTCCCCAACACAATATACATCACCTCTTGTCCCCCATCCTCTTCTCCCTGGTCAAAAAAACCATCATACCACTGTTCACCTTTCGGCGCCAAATTGCAAATCAAAGGCTGAGATGAGTTGCAGTGATCCAAAGGCCAAGATTAATGATGGGAATTACTCAGAGACTCAAGTGGAACCCTAATTTGAGTATATAAAAGGGAAGAGAAGGCTCTAAGACATCTATCTAGAATATTTGTAATTTAGCTTATGTCGTTTTAGCTTAAAATTAAATTCCAGTGTATGCTTTAGCTTTCAAGCTTTGTATTTCAAGTTTTCATTGTATTATAAACCTTTTTTAATTATCAATTTCAAGTTTCAAGTTTTGTTTTCAGTTTATGCATTTTCAAGTTCAAAACCTCATGATTAATCAAATGTTGTTGTTTGTTGTTATTAAGGACTGAGTAGACCACATAAGCTCCTATATAGCTTATCTAAGCTATTAGAAACCCTTTAAAATCAGTTTAGTAGTCAAAAGCAAAAATACTAAAAAAATACAAAAAAATCTGTCATAAATCAAAAATCATAAGAAATGAAGAAAAATGCAAGGAGCAAGGTGAATTGGATTGCCTTGGGTTTAGTGCTTATTGGGAAGCTTTAGGTTGTGTTTGTATCGTCGGTTCTCGGTTTGAGCTTGGAAACAATTTGTAAGCCTTTTGTTCTAATTTGGCATTTCTTGTTTAAGTTAACTATAAGCTTCAATCTTTGTGTCTTTGAGTTTCTTAGTTATATTTAAGCATAATTGAACATAAAAACCAGTAACTTGTTCTTTTTAATTTGTAGTTTATAAAATTTTTATTTTGACAGTTAAAATAGCATAAGTAGGATTTCTTAGTTTCATGTTGTTAGCATTACTGTTTAATGCTTATTTAGCTTTAATATATGATATTATAAGGTTTTTAATCCATAGCATGGTCTAAATCTGTCTTTTGTTTTGAAAAGTTTCAAATCAGTCCCATTAAGGAGTGTTTGGATTAGCTTGTTTATCTGTGTTAAAGGGTAAGTGAGTTGTTGCTTATTGTTGTTATCTGTCACACTAGGTCTTACTATCTCAGTTTAACAAGAAAAATCAGTCTTTGTTTGTAAAAAAGTCAAAATACCTTGTGATCTCATCTTGTTTCTTATCTGTTTGATTTTCATGATCTATGATTATGATTTCTTGTTCATAAGTTGTTATAATTGCTCAATCTAGCCTTATTATAGCTTAACATAACATAATCAGTGCATAGAATTGATCTAAATCTCATAAAAGTCAACTTGGGTCAATTTCTTAAAAGTCAAACCATGCCAGGTACGAGTTTATGGTCAAATTCAGAAGCTTGTCACAAGCTTACTAGTTAACCTTAGCTTGTGAATTTTAGTTTTTGAGAAGCTAACCAAGCCATCTTAAGGGCCCAAGCTTAAAATTCAACTTCCTAGCTTATTTGATAGGCCTGCAAGTGCTTTTTAGTTTGTCCCATTTGACTCAGTATACACTGAGTCATCCTCAGTAGTTTTTCAAATTTTTTATAAAGCTCCTCATAAGCTCACCAGTGAATCCCACTGTGAAAGCTTTAGCTTTTTGGATAGCTTATCTGGTCATCTTGTTAAGTCCAGTGTTTATTTTCAATTTTAAGCTCATTTAAGTGCTTAAAATTAAGCTTAAAGGTGCCTAGTAAAAACAAAAGTGTCATGTGCAAGCAGTTAAAACTAGTGCTTATTTTAGCTTATTCGATTGCTTATTTCTGAGTAATTTGCTTTTTCAATTGTCACTTTAGCTTATTATCATTACTTAGCTTATTTTCAGTCCATCATTTTGCTTATTCAGTAGCTTATTAGCCATTTTGGCTTAATCCTTTTGCTTATTTCTTTTTCTTGCCCACTGTTGAGTTAAATAAGCTCAATCTGAGCTTATTAGTGATTTTTGTAAAAAGTTGTAGTTTTATAATTTGCTTATTTCAGTGTTCTTCATAAGTTTGTAAAATAAAAATCCAAAAATAAAATAGTGATTTTCGAACCACAGCACCCTTGACTCACACACACACCTCACCAATGCGCCTTGGGTCTTTTTCTGGTTTATCTTTGCAATACTTAATATATAACTCTTTTAGTTCATTAAGCTTACGAGCTTATTAGCTTATTTTCAACTTATTTAATCTAGCTTTTTCAACTTTTGTATTTTCTTAACTTTGTATTAGTATAAAGTAATTTATAAAAAGTTTTAGATTTTTCTAAATAGTTTTAGTATTTTAATCATTTAATTAGTGTAAAATAGTATTTAATTCATGATAAAAATATAAAAGCCAAAAAATATAAATCTTTTTCTAAAATTTTCTTTGTCATATATTAGGTAAGAAAATTGTTTCTACTTGTAGGACTTTTATTTCAAAAATTTTACGCTTTTTACTTGCTTTTTTCGTAATTTTTATACTTGACGACGTTTTCATTTTAAGTTACGTTTTAGATAATTTAGGTTTACGTTTTAATTAAAATGGTTTATTTAAGTTATTTTGTTTTATAAATCACAAAAACATCATTGTAAAAATAGTGATAGCGTTTATTTAATATATTTTAGCTTCTTAATTTTCTTTAATTTACATTTAAGCCCCTGTAATTTACAAAACCTTTTCTTTAGGTATAAATATTCCAAAATCCTTACTGATCACTATCCTTAGTGATTATTCGACATATATGTCGTGTTAAACACCATTCATCCTCCGTGGGACTTAACGACCCGAGAATCCACTATATTCCTACGATCTTAATTGCATTTGCTTTACGATTTGTTTTAAGTTTATTACGGTTGACCATTCACAAGTGGTTAGCTTGTGTGATTAAACTTGACCTGCTCAGGGACCCAATCAAATTTTGACGCTTCTTGGGGAGGTCAGAAGCGTGTTTTAAAGCAGTTTTCAAACCCGTACTTGCACATATACCACTTTTTGTAAACAGTTTTTTGTAAAGTTAATCAAAAATCAAAAAGTTCATTAACACTTTTCCTAAAGTGTTAACAACACCAAAAATATATAAAACAACAAAACAATCGTAACGTTTTCTAGCTTGTGTTTCTTTTAAGGTGATTCTAAAGAAATACGATTTGGTTAAACGAGACGATACCAAAAATATTGTCCAAAAGTTTTTAAACCATCAAGACAAATCTATACCTACGTCTTTTCGGTGGTACTTAATAAATACATAAAATCAACCACAGCAAATCAAGGCGGTACACCTACTAACGGGGTGTGACCATAATAAGTTCCGAACAACAAATTTAAAACTTGCCTTTGTGTCCTTGTGATTTGGTGTACCTTTTTAAAAAGCCATTTCATTTGTGATTATTGGTTTAAGTTCACTTGTCGTTTTGCCTCGCATTTGTTTTGGCGATTTTTATACTTAGTGCATGCGCACTCGTTCTTCGATTCTACAAGTCCACTTTACGAATTGTTTTAAGTTTATTACGGTTGACCATTCACAAGTGGTTAGCTTGTGTGATTAAACTTGACTGTTCAGGACCCAATCATTTACCCCTCCGTTTCCTACCGGGTTGTTTCCTCCGTTGGAGTTCTCGCTCCTCCTTTCACCATGCATTCTTTCCCTTCTTCCAGGATTTCCTTTGGGTCCTTCTTCAAAACCCACCGTCCTTCCATTTGACCTTCTAATGGAAGGAGAACCATTTCGCAGGGCCGTGCGCCCCCTGCCTGCAGATTGAGGTATGCCCTCTGCTTCGATCTCCTCGTCATACTCCTCACTGGAGTATTCCAACTCCCCTCGCATTTCGATATTGCGAACTTTGTCTCTTGTGAGCCCTTAGCAAAGAATCTAAGGCCTCAAAGTTTGCCTCAGCGAAGGCGGGGCTAATGTCCGGAATAGGGTTAGCGGATGTTGAGGCGTGATGCACGGGAGTAGTTTCAAAGCAGATTGTGTGGTAAATGTTGAGGCTGTTATGGGCGAGATTGTCGGTGTTAGTTGTGGTGAGTGGGACGGAGTAGAGAAACGGTGGAGGTGAATCTTCTCTTCACGGTTCCATGCCGGAAAAGTAGTGTAGTTGGTTAGGGTATTAGGACCGGGTGATTCTGGGACTAATAGTTGTGGTCCCACGGATAGCGCTTGTTGATTGTACAAAAGATTGCACTACCGGGCTTGATGAGGATCAAAGTAATGAGGGTGTATGTTCCAGCCAAGACTACTTTGTAACACGAGAATAAGAATACTAAGACACGGCGTTAAGTGATTACGCAAGGTAGGACCTGCGAACCACCTCCCGTGAGAGTAAGTATGAGTTATGATTGTATAAGTGTGTGTAAGTAAAAGATGAGTGTGGAATGAGCATACCATAATCCATCGTCCTTCTAACCTATTTATAGTGGAAGAAATACGGTTAGAGGTACTCTTGCATGAATGTCGGAGATCATGGGGGCGTCCCATGATTGTGGGTAGCTAGCTAGGGTTAGTGACCCGTTCTCGGACTTGACGGGAAGCCAAGAGAGAGGAGATCGTGGGTTTGACCAAGTCGGGAGGTTCCTTATCCATTGTTCCTTCGTCAACCATACCAGAAGGGCTTAGAGTCGCGAATGGCGAATTCCCTAAGGTAACCTTCGTGCCAGCGAATGGTTTGGCCTGTGGATATTTTGGAATCTTAACATGGGCCTTCGTATGGAAGGGCTTGACACGTCTCGGAGGTGTCCTTGAGCTACTCGGAGGGTACATCATCATAAACCATCTGCGAGTTAAATGCTGGGACGATATTGAAGCTCTTGGTGAACAATTCATGTACATCCCGAACTTTTCAAAATATTCAAAGGCGCCTTGCTTGCCTAAATAAATCGGGAAGATTGAGTCGGGGCTTATGACTCGGTAATAAATCAAGCGCTTCTCGGGAGGCAACCCGTGTGTTTTGATTTCCTATGGTCACTCCCAAGGTTTAAACCTTCGGTTGAACTTAAGTGTGGTGGGTGCCATCCTTTTTAATAAAACCTTTGTTTGTTTATAAGATTGTGCGGTAATGATTTCTCTAGTGGGCGCCGGGAATGAAGAAAGAATTTTAAGTCGATAAACTCATTGACATATCTGGTTTCATCTCTATTTTCCCTATTTCTATACTTTGAAGTTCGCTTTTCATTGAGGACAATGTCTAACTTAAGTGTGGGGGGTGAATAGGAAAAATTAGAGTTTTCATGTTTAAAATTAAAATTTTGTTTGCCCTTGTGATCTAGTTGTTTTTACACTTTTAGGATTATCTATTAGAATAAGCTGGATTATTCCCTTTGGTAAAATTAGTAATATTTGAAACTTGAGATGTGTTCCGATTACTATTGCAATCCATTCGGGATCGATAAAATTTGCTAGCACATATTATACCCTTTCCACTAAATTGTGAGGATTTGATCTTATTTCTTATTAGCATACATCTTTTATGCTTGAATCTTTTGCTATGAGTGTCTTGGGTGATTTTATTTATTCTAGAACTTGTGCTTGTAAATCATTACCGGACAGCAGTGAGATTGCATTAAATGCGATATAAGTGAATTCGTGTGATAAAGAGGCACTTTAGGATTTAACCCAAATGGCCTTCCATTTTACATTTAATGATTTATTAGCTAGCCACATTGGTTAGTTAACCACCCACATGGACCCATTTGTAGTGCTCATTTTAGCACTAGATACCCCTAGTTACACCTTCGAGCCATCCCTTTCATTTTGCTTCACCGGAAAATACAAAAATATTTTACACTTTAAACCTTAGCCTATCCAGTATCAATGTCTAACGGTTGGTTGCTAGTCACCGAAAAGTAAAGATTGTTCCAATGATTATGAGTACCACATCCTATGAGATTGATTGAGCCATGAGTTTATGTTCAAAAAAAAAAAAAAAAAAAGTATGAGAAAATATTAGCCAATGAGCTATGATCGTAGAACAATTGTCATGGCAAAGAGAAAAGATGGAAAGTGGAAAAGAAGAAATCAAAGTGTAATCGTTTATTTGGTTCGTGGAGCGTTTGGTAGCTAGCAACATGGGAATTAGACTTGATTTCATTTTATTTTAACACCAATTTCATAAACATTCCATGCCTTATCCATACCCTTAACCTTAGCCATATCATTATAACCCGAATAAAAGCCCTCTTTAGATGTTTTACTTGGTGCTCACGCCACGTCGGTGAAGTTTTGTTTCTTGTACAAGCTTATGGTAATAATCTAATCATGGTGAGCAATGAGTGTGATTTATCTTGTTACTCCACTAAAAATGAGTGATTGAGTGAATTATATTTCGTTCCTTTTTCGTGAGGTGTTTTGAAATGTTAATCATGCAAGAAAATCATTGGATATTGCCAAACATCTTGATGTTTCACCTTTATAAAGCATAATTGATGAATCTCTCTCGTATTTATACTTGGTTGATTTGCATCACATTTTCATAATCACGACCTTGTACGGTGGATGTTTTCCTAGATTGCTTGAGGCAAGCAAAGTTTAAGTGTGGGGAATTTGATAGCGCTCGGATTATGCATGTTTTAGTAGCGTTATGTATGCTTTTATATATGTTATTTGGTTATATTTGTGTGATTATAGTACTTAAGCGCATCAAAAGATGTTTGTCGATGATTTATAACCAAGTGCGGGAAGCGAATGGAAAATAAAGAAATGTTCGACAAAGCGAAGATTCCGTTTGATGAAGTCTAAATCGGTATCTCAAGGACCTTTGAAGACCATAGTGATTGAAGAACCGAGTTCTACAAGACAAAGTGAAGAAAAGATCAAGTTTCCGTAACTCGGAGAATCTAACCGGATCGGTTACAAGCGTATGTCGGATCGGTTGGGAAAGCGACGAAACAATGTTATAACCATCACCAACCGATCGGTGCAACCCGCAACCGGATCGGTTGGCGATTGTAAAGACCAACCGGATCGATTGGTCGTATGACCGATCTGGTTGGAGAAGCTGCAGCTGCCAAACTTCATCACTAAGCTTTTCCTTTGCATCCAAACGATTCTAGGTCCTTCTCTTGGTGTATTCTAGTCCTTTCCTTACTCCTTGCAGGCCAAGTTCAGCAATTAATACCCTAGGCCTTGAAACTAGTATAAATAGAGGCTAATTGTGAGAATATGAGACACACCTCAAATACAAATCTCTCTACTCATCAAACAAAGCCTTAAGCTCTTAAAATTCGTCCTTAGAAGTCCAGAGAAGTTTGGAGATCCAGAAGTTCCACATTTGGAGGCCAAACCACCAAGAAGTCTACCCCAATACTTTAAGAATCATTACTACACCATTTGTAATCTTATTCCAAGCATTGTAAGACTTTCAATCATGTTTTCTAATGTTCAAAGTTCTAAGTTTATGTTCATGTTTGCTATGAGTGGCTAGTTTCTTTATACACTTGCTTAAATGATGTTGATTATCATATGATTAGTTAGTGATTGTGTTAACATGTTTTAATTCAATTTCAAGTTGATTCTAAGATCCAATTGTGCCAAAGTTTCATAGTGACATTTGTTAATCAAGTTTTGCTAATTGATAGTAATCGTTGAGGTCGAATGAACTTATTGTTATTCAACTAGTCATAATCATTTTGTCTATGGATGATTGTTTTACCCATTATTCTTGATTATACAAAGGAACTAAGGTGTGGTTGTAATAGAAGCGCTTTTTGATTATCAAATTGGATTGGTTGGAAACATCTAAATGGTCGTAAGATTAGTTGTTGAGAATCAATTGTAGCCTTTGTCTATGATCGGTTACCTTTTGTATTGACCATTTCTTAAGCAATTTGATGAACAAGTGGATGTTTTGTGTTTAAGTTTATGTATGTAGACTTATGAAACTTGAATTGATCTTGAATTGATTGGTTAAACATAATGCTTGTTTTTATGAACTAAAATCTTGTGAAGGTTTAACTTGTAAGAACAATAGATTAGTCTTCCAACTAATTATCACAACCAACATGTTAAGAGGTTAACACAATCACATTAATCTATGATATGAAACTAGTTTAAGCAAGTGTAGTTTTAATCATCCGAATTTCATTATACCTATTTGCTTTATTATATGTTTTGGATAGACTCGTTAATTCAAACTTGTGTTTAGATTCACTCAAATCCTATGAGCGATCCCGACTTACCTTCATAATCTTGCTATAATGGACGAGTATACTTGCTCGTATGTGTTATTAGTAATATTGGTAATTCACCTTTATAAATTTAAAACTTGTACACACCCAACACATCAAGTTTTTGGCGCCGCTAGGGATTTGATTGTGTTTCAACAAGTTTTGAATTTCTCTAAGTCGATTCAACCAAAAAAATTTCTCGAAACCTTAACCGGATCAGGTTGCCCTACCGAATCGGTTACAATTTTGCCCATCAATCAATGGTCTAAGCGATCGGTCACATCCCGCAACCGATCCGGTTACCTACTCTGACCCATAAAAACTGTTTTCGTTGTTTGTCCGTGTGTTTAGATATTGTCTGGATTCTCTAGGACATTGTATGAACACTCGAGCAGCGGGAATAGAACCAATTACACCTCTTACCAACCCCGAATGTTTGATTCGAAGAAGAAGAAGAACACGTTTCATACCATTGGAAAATCATTTGATTAGAAGAAGAAGAAGATGTTGGGTGTAACCAATCAAGAAGAAGTCTGATGTGTTTGAAGTATTCAAGGTTCACAAAGCGCGGGTTGAACTTGATTCTGGAAAGAAGATCAAGTGTTTGAGGACAGATAATGGATGTGAATACACTGGTGATGAATTTGATACTTTTTGCAGGCAAGAAAGAATCAAAAGGCAGTTCACAACGGCATACACTCCTCAACAGAACGGAGTGGCAGAGCGGATGAACAGAACCTTGTTGTAAAGGGCAAGAGAAATGTTGGCAATTGAAAGCTTGGAAAAATCATTTTGGGCAGAAGCAGTCAATACCACCTGTTATGTGATAAATCGATCACCTTCAACTACAATTGAGTTAAAGACACCAATGGAGATGTGGACGGGAAAGCCGGTCAACTATTCAGACCTTCATATATTCGGAAGTCCTGTGTCTCAAGAAACTACAACGCTGGATCCTAAATCCAGGAAATGTTTATTCTTGGGATACGCTGACGGAGTAAAGAGGTATCGCTTGTGGGACCCCAGTGCGAACAAAGTAGTCGTCAGCAGAGATGTTGTCTTTATGGAAGAAAAAGTTCAAGATAATGAAGAAGGTGATAGCACTACAAGAGAAACTACATCAATATAGATGGAAAGGCAATTTCAGTCGAATGATTCTTCTGAAGTCGTACCACAGCACGAGGTGAATGAGACAACCGATTCTCAAGCTCTAGTAACACGTACTTTTAATCGTGAAAGAAAACTGTGGAAAACTAAAAGGGGGGGTTGAATAGTTTTGCCGATTTTAAGTTTAGTTTCAATAACTTTAGATTCTATCTTATGTGGATTCGTATGGATGGATAGAAAGTATAAAGCAATAAGTAATGTAAGTAATGAAAGAAATTAAAGTAAATGATAGAAAGTAGTGACACAAGTGATTTATAGTGGTTCGGCTACAAGGACACCTTCCTTGCCCTACTCCACTCCCCGAGTCTCCTACTCGAGAGTTCAAGCACTATGTCAACAAGCTCCTTCAACACGGCGGAGAAGCCTCACAACGTCGCTTACAATTTTTCTGGTACAAAGCTAAATACCGAGACCTTAACACAACGGACCAAACCAACACAACTATAACACAACAACTATGTGAAATATGAAATACAAGATCTTGCTACAGAAATCTTGCGGAGGAACAAATCAATCAAGGACCCTTTACTTGGATAAATTGTAGTATCTCGTGATCTCGCCTTTGAGAAGGACCTATAAGAGAATCACAACAAAAGAAAGAAGAACTACTAGATAGATCAAGAGATCTGAGATTATAAGAGAGAAGTAATATATGAGAGAGTTTGTAAGAAGAGGGATGAGTTACAATGAAGAAATGGCTCACTATTTATAGGCAAAAATCTTTATTGTAGCCCGGTTCTCACGGATCCCTCACTTTGTGGATCCGTCCAGTGCAATCCAAGGGATCCGAAAAACTGGGTTGTACCAGTTCGGGTTTTGGGTTGCAACCGGGTCACGGGTCATAGGTATTAACCTTCGGTACCCAACAAGGTACAATGTATCTAGACATTGGGTCATGGGTTATGGATTTACTCCATTAGTACGGGTCATGGGTCTTGGATAATATCTATCCTATTAAACTATTACAACAAATGAATTATTACAACATTTTATGTAAATGAGCAAATGTATATACTTTACAAAAATAACATGTATCCTTATTTGTTATCAATAAAATACAAAGAGATCGCTAAATATGAATAAACATTTTTACTGTTTATTCGTATTAACAATATCCCCGTTTTTGTTTATGACAAAATATAATATTATGATGAGTTAAACTTAAGATTAAATGTATGTTTTGAAAGCATATGTAAGTGTTACTTCTTCTCCCCCTTTTTGTCGAAACAAAAAGCAAACCAAACGAAGAAATAAAGTGTGGAAGAAAAATAAGTATGATCCACAAAGCACTAGCTCCCCCTTGACGGTAGATCCCCCTAGAATTGGGCATCAAGAAAGAATATAATACCTATAAAGAAGATGTTAGTAGTAACATGTAATATAATCTTGTATGGGACAAGAAACAAGATGGAGAGCCAAGGTATGTAAACAAAGCCTTGTAATAAAACACCAAAGTGTAGTGGTATATAGGCCACATACAAAATGTAAAACTAAGAACAATGTTTGTTCTTGAAAAATGACTCAAAGAAAAAATAGATAAAGTAGTAATATCATTCCTTCCATGCTTGCATATGGTTAGATATGAAAGTTTTGGTGAGTGATGATTTTGATGCGATCAAGGATGTGGTTAAGTATGAACCGCATCTCGTCCCTTATTTCCATTGCAAATTACCTAGTGGATTGACAATGTTCGCAATGTGGGTGGTGAGGGTAGTGTTGGTGGATGGTTTCCGAGTAAGTTTGATTTGTGGAAGGCAGAATATGTGGTGGAAATGTTGGAAAATATGGATCAAAGTCCATGATGTTGGTGAGTGGTGGAGGATAAGAACCTAGATTTTCTTGTAAGATAATGAGAGCTAAAGGTGGTGAAGTTGTAAGATCTTTGTAAAGTGTGTTTGGAGATGTTGGTGGTGTTAAAAAGACTAGTTCTTTGGGTTTAAGTTGGAAGCTAGTTTGGTCGATTTGGATTATTGAAATGGTGTGGGTGGTGGACTAGACACGGGTAGTGGGATTGTTTTCGGAGTCTTAAGGAGTTCTGATAAGGTGATTTTAGGTGGTGACTCGGAAGGTGAGGGTGGTGATGAGGTTGTGGGAGATGATGGAGGTGCTATAATGGAATCATTTGGTGGCAAATAGGTAGTTGGTGATGGACTTTTTGACAATGGTTTAGCTAAATAACAAGGCGGATGCTAATCCGTGCGGTTCTTCTGGAAGATGTGCTCGGTTGGTGCAAGTTTTAAAATTTATAATCACGAATTAACCGTATAACCTTTTAACACATGATCGAGCAAGTATACTAGTGAAAGAGCATGATAGTAACGTTTTGGTAAGTCGAGATCGTCCCAAGGATTTTGTTTTGAAAATAGTTTTATTAAAAGTTTCTAACAAGAAAGCTTGTCAAGGCTCTCTCGAATAAGTGTTCTAGTGAAAATCTGAAATCAAGAATAAAAATATATACTTGTGTGAAGTCTCATAATCAACCATAGATAATGTTCATAAAGGTTTGGTGTATACTCTTAGTATGATGCACAAATCATAAGCAAATGATTCCCCAACCATGGTATTTGTTTGTAAAAATCATTCTAAGAACAAAAACATTTAGGTAATCCTTTCGGTCCTTATCCCAATGATTATCCTATAAAATTCCATTTGTTTGCAACATGCTCTCATTAAATTTGTTCTTACGAATCTTTCGACCCTTCGTGATGAAAACGTTCTAGTCTTGTTTTAATAAGCAAAACATGGTGGATGTCAATCACCATATCCCATACTAGTTTGTCACAACACTTTTGGAATAAAACACAAGAGAAATCCTTTCGGTCCTTTTCTTAAAACATGTTTTATTGACAAATCAATCCAAGACTAGTATTTTCCAACAAACTCATTTAAACAAGATCATATATACATGCATCACATTTTGAGAACATTATTATGATTAATCACATTCCAACACACAAGTATAACACAAACTACTCCATGAAAACAATCATATCTAAACACAAGTCGTAACAAAGTAATTCAAACAATTCAAGAGAATAGATTTCCATAACAAAGTTCATAGAATACCTAATCTTTTGTGATTACAAGAATTAGAAATCGTGGAATGTAGCAACCACGCGCCTCCAATCACCTAGGATCACCGTACAACTCAAACTACGAAACAATGGACAAGAATGGTTCCTTCCTTGCTTACGGGCGTTTTCGGTAACTACCAAGCTTTTGGGTTGAAATAAATGGGTAAGTATGAGTTTTGGTGTAAACTAATACTCTATTTGTTGTGTCACACTTAGCATACAAGTCCTAGGTTCTTTAAATAGCCAAAGCACTTGCTTAGCGCCCAAAAACGTTCTCTCAAGTTAATATCAAGAAATGATCGGACTCCAATGATTATGGGAGTTAAGACAACAATAAATGCGAATTGTGTAGCTGCGGTGCGAACCGGATCGGTTTCTTCAACGACCGAATCGGTCGCGGCTTTGACCATTAGCCCGGCCGGATCCGGTTGCGGGTTGCGACCGAGCGGTGGGTTTTGCTCCTTTGACTTTTGCTTGACTTTTCCTTTACGCTTCATTCTTTGCTTCGTTGATGATTTCCAAAGCCAAACTTGATCTTTCCTTCTGTAGATGCTTGAAATCACTACGCTTCCATATCATTGAGTCCACAAGCTTCCAATCTCAACTTCCTTCCTTAAGATGCTTCCAAATGTGCATAAAACTTCATTTCTTCAATATTCGCAATACACGGCTACATATACATACACAAGGCGCATCTTTGCACTTTTGCAATAGTTATGAGTAAATATAGCCGAATATCATGCACAAAGCCGACAATAACGCTACTAAAAACATGTTCATTTTAGGCGTTATCAAATTCCCCACACTTAAGCTCTACTAAGCCCTCGAGTAGGTCAAACATTGCAAAGATTGATTTCAATGGTCCATAACACCATGTTTGAGAAAATGTAACAATTACCATAAAAGATAACTATTATTTTGCTTATAATATGAGAAAATCTTCTAAAATGAACCAAACACTTAAGATAACATAACTAGGATACCTCACAAGTGGCTTTAAGATTTCACTCAACACTCATATATTGGTGGGTATATCACTCGATGCCTAGTCATGATCAATGCTTTTACCATAAGCTTGTACAAGTATCAAAACAAAGAAAATAAATTCATCAAAGGGTCTTTTATTCGGGTTATAATGATAAGGCTATGGGTTCATAATAGGTATGGATAAGGCATGGGATAGTTTATGAAATTGGTTTAAAATAAAAATAAAATCAAGTCCAAACCTCCATGGTGCTAGTCATCATACAAACCACAATCCGAAAAGCGATTATTACTCCTCTTCTCATATCAATCACCAAATATATATCACGTCTTAGCACATTGGCTAATCGATAACTCAAACATACTTCATCTTCCTTCATCTTCATAATAATGTAGCACATTGGCTATAATTGTCAATTTTTTTTTTTTTTTTTTTTTTTTTTTTTTTTTTTCACAACTCCCCGCACCGCATAAGCATCACCACAAAAATACAAAATAAAGTATGCATCCTTCGTCTTTGTCGAAATGGCACACACGAATGGCAAAGTGTAACTAACTCATAATCATCAAAAACAATCCAATCATTCCAAACAACTAGCAACAAACCATTAGACTTGATAAGGGTTGGCTAAGGTTTAAAGGTGTAAAATATTTTGTATTTTTGGATTTAACAAAAGCGAAAAGGATTGGCTCAGAAGGTGTAACTAGGGGTATCTAGTGCTAAAATGAGCACTAACAAAATGGGTCCATGTGGGTGGTTAACTAACCGATGTGGTCAGCTAATATATCATTAAATGTAAAAATGGAAGGCCATTTGGTTATTCCTAAAATGCCTCTTATCACTTGAAAATATTTAGATCACTCGAAAGTGATTTTAACCATAATGCATAACTAGTACAAGTTCTAGAATCGACATAATCACCGGCACACTCATAGCAAATATAAAACAAAAGATGTTTCATACAAAAAGAAACCTCACAAAAATGTGGGAAAAAGGGCTATTATGCATGCTAGAAAATGCTATCGAATCAAAATGAATTATTTGATAATTTGGTTCAATTCTAAAAATTTTCAAAACCTCATTTTACCATTGAAATCCCAAATTATGTATTTTAATTATCAATAACGCGAAAACTATTAGACCATCAAGGCGAATTTCTTCTAATCACTTGCATCCAAAGTTATCTAAAAAAAAAAAATCGTATCATTTTCCTATTTTCTTCCCTCCCCATACTTAAGTTTTGCATTGTCCTCAATGTAATGAAAATTAACTTCAAAGTAAAGAAAATGGGAAAAAAATAGTTAAAAGATACCACGGAATAAAATATGCAATAAGCACATTGGGTCATTAGCAAGCACATGAGTTATCCAACTCGAAATATTCGACCATCAATAAGCTTCCAACATATCCATCACGCAAACAAAAGCGCAACACAAAATGCACAAAACAAACAAAACTACTAAAACTAGATAAAACCAAAATATACCAAACATCCTAAAGAAAATCAATCAAAAGATAGAAATAGTTTAAAACACATCATGACCATTGTTTTTGAAACCATAAGTTCACGAATGACCCATAATCACTCGTCATCCTCGCTCATTTCTTCTCCTTCTTCATCATCAAACTCATCATCATCATCACTTTCGGTTACATAGTTTTCGTCTATGATTTCTGAACGAACTCTCCTCTTTTTCTTCTTGCCTCCAATTCTGATGATCCTCCGACTTCATAACTTGTTCCTCCGACGGGCAATCGACCATATGGGGTATTGGATCGGGAAGCAGTGCGTACCGGATATGGATATGGATAGGGTCCGGGATAAAAGTGTACGGAAAAGGATATGGTGGAACATTTGGTGGATTGTAGGGTGGCAACTCATAATTGGCTTCTCGAGCCATGTGTTGAAAGATCGGCATCGAATAATCATTGATGTAGTTGTTCCTTAACATCATCGAATCTCTCCACACATCCCTACATTGAATCTCATCTAGATGTTGGTTCCACTCTCCCATCACGAATCAAAACTCTTGGGCGTACCCATTTGCACGTTCTCCATTGGTATATTCCCTTCTTTGTTGTGGTGTTTCTTTGTCGTGGTGGTTCTTTGTTGTGGTCTTGGTTCAACCCATAACCCTACGGTTTCAATCTCTATTCAAAGCATTACCAAAACCTTTCATGATCCACGTTTCACTATACTTTGGCTCTCACACTTAGCCAATTCCTCATCAACATAATATCCAAGATTCTTCGTAATCTTGTCACAAAATGTCCTCCACAAATATTCTTGTTGCTCTTGATTCCGGGGCTCTCTAGACAAATATTCGACAACTTTGCCAAATAGCATTACCATCCTTAGTTTCTTCCGGCAACTTCATAATCCATAAGTCCGGTTTCGACATTTGTCTCGCTTCCAAATCTATTAAATGGCGGTCACAATCAACTTGTGAAGTATCCTCATCAGCAGATTCACGATGGTTGAAGCATTCCTCCTAGCACAAGTAGGATCTCCACTTGATTCCAATAAGCGGGAATACTAGGGTAATCTTTTCAAACCTCGAAGTCTAGAAAAGTGAGTTTCAAATAATCGATGATTTACCTCATGTGGCTCATACAAACCAAGAGCTACACCAAAAGGCGGCAATGTGTAAGCATGATCCCTACCACAAAGTCTAAACCAAATACAAATCTCGACATCAAATTCGAACATCTACTTTTCTTTCAAAATACATGGTTGAAAAGAATTCCATACACCATTCTCGGTAGACTTCTTCATTAACTTGAATGCTCTTTCCCATGACAAATCATTGAGCGAATCTCCATCCCACGGATATACATAAGGCGTTCGCATCATACTTAACTCATCTTCACAATCACATTCGTTAAATAAATCCCAATCAATCACCCTTGGAACTAAACATTGCCTATGTTGTAATTTCGACAATCTTTCTCGAAAAGCATGTTTCTCTCCATCGGTGAGATTTTTGAATTTTAAATTAGCATTTGCTTCCTTCTTCACACTATACTTAACCTTCTTCTTCTCGTTCCTTTCACAAAACTTCGTAACAAGCGGGTTAATTGGAATTTCCTCCCCACTCGAGCTTCCTACAACAATTCTCTGTAGAAATCACAAAAATAAGATCATATAAGAGTGTTAGAACAAACAAAAAGGTTAGAGAACCCTCTACTAGACATTTCAAAATTTCACAAAAAATCCTCTCAGAAACCGTAACCGGATTCGGTTGGATCACCAACGAATCGGTTTCCTCTTGTCATCGAGGCAACAACCGTTCGGTTGCCATGCATAACGAATCGGTTGTCTTGACTACATAAGGTATTTCACCTTCAAACCTCAACATCTCGAATTTCTAACGCTCAAACCATTTCTTAGATCGCATTCTATCATCCTCAATGATTTCCCCATCCTAAAAATACTCTATCTTGTTTCCAAATCATCAAACATCTTAGAACTCATCTCAACATTCTTAGAAATCATAAGCTCTAATAGTGTAGCATCCATCACTCTTAAAAATCAAACATGTCATCCATCAAAATGAATCAATAGTTGTAACTTATCTCATCCTATAAGCATAACCCAATTAATTCCGAAAAATCTCATCATCTAAAATCCATTCATGGTGAATCAATCAATCAATCACTAGTTGTAATGCACTCCTATATCAATTACCCACTCAATCCTAAAATATTACCACTTAATTCGGATTATAACAAAAACCCCCAAATTGGTGACCTAAAATCCAATTCGAATCAAATGTTCTAATAAAGCCTTAATTGAGTAAATTGAATGTAAATGCTTACTTGCTTAGGTGCCATGATGTTATCCTACAATTCAAACAACTTCCAATCTGCTCTTCTTGGATGAATTTTTGCAAAACCCACCTGGAAAATTAGTGTGTGTGTGTGTTTTTGGAAAAATGAATTTTTATATTTTGGTGCAACGGTTCGGTCAAGTACACAACCGATTCGGTATGCTTTTGCCAAATTTGCTTTTTACTTGTTTAACATGTTACTTAGGCATTTACCCTCCAAGCAACATATTTTACTCAAAAATTCTGCTAAAATTCACACAACATTTATTCACCAAATGAAATTTTGAACAATCATTCAATCCAAAAAAAACTAAACTCATCATATAAATGAACTAATCCAAACTCAACTCAAAATCATAGTCATAATGTATTAAAACCAAATTACCTCAATCATAACATGAAAAATAAATAAGAAACAAAAATCCTAATGCATCAAATCAAAACAAAATAAAATAAAATAAAGCATAAAATTCAAGCAAATGATTGCTTGTTATTCTGATCTTTCCTTTCCTCAAAATTCCTCAAAATATTCTTGCCTAAGAATATCCTCGCTTTGAAATTTTCCGGTCAATTCACGGAATGTTTCAAAGTTTTAAATTTCCTCATAAATCTTAGTCCATCCGGGCATAATATATCAAACTTCACATGCCATGCCCCATCTCCGCTTTGCCTCTTGTAAGTCCCCAATCCTTGGGTTTCCACTCCAAATTCTTAAGTTGCACGGTAAAGATCCTAAAAAGTCGGTCAACTTTTGTAAACAAAAATGTTTTGAATGGGTTGTAAAAGCTTCTATCGCGAATGCACGTTCCATTTCGTCCTCAATATCGAAATAAGGTGGAGTTAAAGGTCCGTACATTGGATTACCATGGACATCACGTCCCACTTCAAAACAAGTTAAATCATCATTTGCATCCATCCATTCCAAATCTTCCATACCTTCCAAAATTGGTCCTCTTGGTCTTGGGTAGTATGTTTGCCTCGAAATTCCATCGTCAATAGTCATGGTACCTCTTCCCATGTCTATAATTGCTCCACAAGTTCGTAAAAATGGCCTCCCCAACAATAGTGGTAAACTCTTGTCCACGGAATATCTAAGACAAGAAAATCGCCAAATACGGTTGGTAGCCGATTTGCACTCTTACATTCTTAACTTCTCCCATTGCCTTTGCTTGAGTGTTATCCGCCATAGTGAGCTTAGAATGATTAGGTTGCGGATTACTTAGTCCCAAAGTTTTGAACAATGGATACGGCATCACGTTAACACTCGACCCGTGTCGGCTAAAGCATAAGCGGTGTAGTTCCATTTACTTTGATTGGCAACACAAAATTACCGGATCCTTCTCTTTCCTTGGCATGCCTTTAAACAAAATTCGATCTCGATCCTCATCCGTGAGATTCTTATCTTCCAACCTAGCCCTCGCTAGCATCAATGCATCAACTTCTTTCTATAAAGAACATAATCTTGGAGAACTTCAATAACGGTTTCTTTTCATTGAGTTCTAGAAATTTTGTTCTAGATTCTCTAAGATTGCTTCTTTTTGGCTTTCGGTTAAGGGTTTGATAGTAGTAGTAGGTGACAATGGTGTGTAATCATTTTTGGTGGTGGAGGTTGTTGTTGGGGTTAATTTATTTGATGATGGTTTCTTTCGGTTTGCTTTCCCATTTCACCACTTCCACATTCTTTCTCCATATTTGCACACACTTCCACTAGCATCTCGTTGATCCCTTTTCTTCTTCCAACTCGGTTATGTTAATCCGCATCTCTCCCATACCAAAATCTACTTGACACTTAGTTGTGACAAGAAAATTTCTTCAAAACAAACATTTGGCTCATCGCATTACCTTCCTCTAGAACCACAAAATCGGTTTCAAACATATGCCCATGAATATTGACTTTCGATTTTTGACCATCTTTCTCCCATAAGCCTCATAATCCATACGAATATGACCGATCTCGTCAAGAACCTCTTCAAGATATAATTCTCTCCATCGCCATATTGTTTGTGCATCCCAAGCACGTACTCCTTCCACTTCACAAGGTGTTCCAAATCTCATCATCGGTGAATCATACACGTTGATGGTGCTTGTGTAAACACTACCACTCTTTTGTTTTGGGTAGATGAACCTTGTTCTCACATACTTCTTCCATATCACCCGTGTCAATTCCCAATTCTTTCTTGCTTTCCTCGAATTCCTCCAATCTTTTCTAATGAACTCCCGTATCCTTGAACATGTCGTCCAAATTACGAAGGTATTCGAGATTCCGCTCAAACTATCCATGTTACTAGACAACAACAAAACAAAACAAATCAAATCCCGAATGATTAGCGTTAACGTTAGTAAAACAAGAACAAACTATAAAAATCATATAATAAACACATAAGACATCTAACAAAATAAAAGAAATAAATAAAAACTCAAAATCTAAAAATGAAAAAAAAAAAAACTCGGCACAGAAACTCCAACCGGATTCGGTTGGATCACCAACCGAATCGGTTGGTTGAAAATTCTAGGACAGAAACACGAACCGGATCAGGTTGCGGGTTGCGACCGATCGGTTTGTTTGAAAAATATATATATTTTTTTTTTTTTTTTAAAACAAATTTAATAATAATAATAATAATAATTGAAAGCAAATAAGCATTATTAAGGATGTACTAACTCTAGTTAATTAAATAAAACTCTTCATAAACTTATAATTAAATAACTCATTAACTCTAATTAAAACCAAAATTAAAACTAAACTTAAACTAAACAAACTACTAATAATTGCTATCATAAAATAAACTATAAGCGAAAATAAGATACTCTTAACCATTATCATCAACTATAAAATTAAAATAAATAAAACTAGATTAACTAAATAACAAATGTAAAGAAAAGAAAAATAAATAAAGACAATAAATCTAAGGCGATTAAACCACACAATTACTCTAGAAATCAAAACACCATAAACTAAATAAAGATAGATATAAAATTCGAACCAAAAAATTTTCACAGAATGTCTAACGGATTCGGTTGGGTAACCAACCGAATCGGTTAATTATAACAAAACTTTTTTTTTTTTTTTATGCTAATTTCAAAGAAAATTATAGAAAAATCCCGCGTGGCGTAAAAACTTGATGTGCTCGGTTGGTGCAAGTTTTAAAATTTATAATCACGAATTAACCGTATAACCTTTTAACACATACGAGCAAGTATACTCGTCCATAATAGTAACGTTTTGGTAAGTCGAGATCGTCCCAAGGGATTTTGTTTTGAAAATAGTTTTATTAAAAGTTTCTAACAAGAAAGCTTGTCAAGGCTCTCTCGAATAAGTGTTCTAGTGAAAATCTGAAATCAAGAATAAAAATATATACTTGTGTGAAGTCTCATAATCAACCATAGATAATGTTCATAAAGGTTTGGTGTATACTCTTAGTATGATGCACAAATCATAAGCAAATGATTCCCCAACCATGGTATTTGTTTGTAAAAATCATTCTAAGAACAAAAACATTTAGGTAATCCTTTCGGTCCTTATCCCAATGATTATCCTATAAAAATTCCATTTGTTTGCAACATGCTCTCATTAAATTTGTTCTTACGAATCTTTCGACCCTTCGTGATGAAAGCGTTCTAGTCTTGTTTTAATAAGCAAAACATGGTGGATGTCAATCACCATATCCCATACTAGTTTGTCACAACACTTTTGGAATAAAACACAGAGAAATCCTTTCGGTCCTTTTTCTTAAAACATGTTTTATTGACAAATCAATCCAAGACTAGTATTTTTCCAACAAACTCATTTAAACAAGATCATATATACATGCATCACATTTGAGAACATTATTATGATTAATCACATTCCAACACACAAGTATAACACAAACTACTCCATGAAAACAATCATATCTAAACACAAGTCGTAACAAAGTAATTCAAACAATTCAAGAGAATAGATTTCCATAACAAAGTTCATAGAATACCTAATCTTTTGTGATTACAAGAATTAGAAATCGTGGAATGTAGCAACCGCGCCTCCAATCACCTAGGATCACCGTACAACTCCAAACTACGAAACAATGGACAAGAATGGTTCCTTCCTTGCTTACGGGCGTTTTCCGGTAACTACCAAGCTTTTGGGTTGAAATAAATGGGTAAGTATGAGTTTTGGTGTAAACTAATACTCTATTTGTTGTGTCACACTTAGCATACAAGTCCTAGGTTCTTTAAATAGCCAAAGCACTTGCTTAGCGCCCAAAACGTTCTCTCAAGTTAATATCAAGAAATGATCGGACTCCAATGATTATGGGAGTTAAGACAACAATAAATGCGAATTGTGTAGCTGCGGTGCGAAACCGGATCGGTTTCTTCAGCGACCGAATCGGTCGCGGCTTTGACCATTAGCCCGCCGGATCCGGTTGCGGGTTGCGACCGGCGGTGGGTTTTGCTCCTTTGACTTTTCTTGACTTTTCCTTTACGCTTCATTCTTTGCTTCGTTGATGATTTCCAAAGCCAAACTTGATCTTTCCTTCTTTGTAGATGCTTGAAATCACTACGCTTCCATATCATTGAGTCCACAAGCTTCCAATCTCAACTTCCTTCCTTAAGATGCTTCCAAATGTGCATAAAACTTCATTTCTTCAATATTCGCAATACGGCTACATATACATACACAAGGCGCATCTTTGCACTTTTGCAATAGTTATGAGTAAATATAGCGAATATCATGCACAAACCGACAATAACGCTACTAAAAACATGTTCATTTTAGACGTTATCATGCTCCTTAATTCATTTTTTCTTAAATGAATGTACCCAAAAACGCATATTAGTTATGTATTCCCTTTAGCATTCAAAAGACATGAGATGCAATGAAAACGGGTTTTTACTTTGTATTAATAATGAAACAGTTTGTCCTAGACGTGAGAATGTTTTTTTTAGGAAAGTGATATGGGGAGAAGCATCCTTTTAGAAAGTATTCCGAAAATTTTCTTGTATAACAAGAAAGTTTAGTTTTGAAAATCCCCATATTGTTTGTGAGTTATGTGTGAAATAAAGATCCTAGACTCAGAAAAAAAGGTAAGGCTAACGTTTACATACCTTGTAGAATTGAGAAACATATTACGGCGATTGTTCCATGAGACCAAGACCAAGACGAAGTAAGTTGAATTGTTCTCGCTTCAACAGTTTGGTGAGGACGTCGGCAATGTTGTCTTCGGATGATACCTTCTCAATAGAAATGTTCCTCTTTTGAACATTGTCTCTTATGAAGTGATGACGGATCTCTATATGTTTGGTGCGAGAGTGCATCACCGGATTCTTTCTTAAGTTAAGAGCACCTTTGTTGTCGCATAAAATGGCTATGTCACTTAGATGAATGTCGTAGTCAACTAACGCTTGTTTCATCCATAGTGCTTGTTGGCATGCTTTGCCCGCGGAGACATATTCGGCTTTGGTTGTTGATATGGCCAATGCCGTTTGCTTCTTCGAGAACCAAGATGTTAAACAACATCCCATAAAAGTACATACACCACGCGTACTTTTTCGGTCAACATAATCACCTGCATGGTCAGAATCCGCATATACAATAGTTTTACCCCATTCCCTTATGATACCACAATCCCAATTGAGTGGTACCCTTAATGTATCTAAATATTCTTTTGGCTTCTAGATGTGAAGTTTAGGGTCTTCTTAAAACCTAGCATATGAAAAACACTAAACATGATATCCGCCGGTAGCCGTAAGATAGAAGACTACTAATCATGCCACGGTATTTTGTGTTATCAACGGATTCACCATCTTCATCTTTTGTAAGTTTAGTATCGGATGACATTGGTGTTCTTATGGGTTTGACTCTTCTAAACCAAATTTCTTTAACATTTCTTTTATGTATTTGGATTGATTAAAGAAGATACCATCTTCTAGTTGTTTGATTTGTAGACCAAGAAAGAAACTTATTTCTCCCATCATACTCATTTCAAACTCATCATGCATGATTTTTGAGAAGTCATCACACATGTCTTGACAAGTCGATCCGAATATAATATCGTCCACGTATATTTGAACAATAATTATATGTGATTCCTTTTTCTTTGTGAAAAGTGTATTATCAACTAACCCCATGGTATAGTAGTTTTTGATTAAAAATGATTTGACTCTATCATACCAAGCCTTTGGGGCTTGTTTAAGACTGTAAAGAGATTTCTTTAGTTAGTACACGTGTTTGGGTTTTTCGAAATCGATAAAGCCCGGAGGTTGAGCTACATAGACTTCTTCATTAATAAAGCCATTTAGAAAAGCACTTTTAACATCCATTTTAAAAAGCTTAAGATCATTAGCATAAGCATAAGCAAGAAGTATTCTTATAGACTCTAAACTAGCCACGGGAGCATAGGTCTCATCAAAGTCTATGATTTCTTGTTGATTATACCCTTGGGCAACAAGTCTAGCTTTATTTCTAGACACTACACCGTTTGCATCAAACTTGTTTTTATATACCCATTTAGTTCCGATTATGATTTGGTTATTAGGTCGAGGGACGAGTGTCCAAACATCGTTAGAAATAAATTGATTTAACTCTTCTTGCATAGCCATTACCCAACTTTCATCTTTTATGGCTTCTTGCGTATTTTTAGGTTCTATGGTTGAGACAAAACAAAATAAACTACTTTGGTTTTGGACTTGAGATCTTAAGGTTCTTTCATTTAACTTTCCTATGACCTTCTCTACGGGATGATCTTTAGACTCTTTAATATTGATGATTTCATTGTTTAATGGTTCATCTTCTTTATTTATATTTTCTTTGATTTCTATGGCTTCACTTTCGATTATCTCATCATCGACAAGAGGTTGCGTAGGTTTAGGTGGACTTTCATCAAATCTTACGTTTAAAGATTCTTCAACCTTCATTGTTTCTTTATTAAGTATAACATAAGCTTTACTATTAGGAGAGTAACCTAAGAAGATACCTTCGGTTGATTTAGGATCAAATTTAGTTAGGTAATCTTTAGTGTTAAGTAAGAAACATTTACTACCAAAGACTCTAAAATGTTCTAACGTAGGCTTTTTGCCTCAAATTAACTCGTATGGAGTTTTACCTAAGAATTTTATAATTAGGACACGGTTAAGTATGTAGGTTGATGTGTCGACGGCATTGCACCAAAAATTTTGAGGAATAAATTGCTCATTAATCATGGTGCGACTCATTTCTTGTAGGGTTCTATTTTTCCTTTCAACTACCCCATTTGATTGTGGAGTGCGAGGAGCCGTGAAATTGTTAGTAATACCATTAGCATCACAAAAAGCTACAAATTGCACTTCATTATCAAATTCCCTACCATGATCCATTCTAATAGACACTATAGGACTTCCTAGTTGTCTTTGGATTTTCTGACTTAATATTTCAAAATTATTGAACGTTTCAGTTTTATTCTTTAAAAATTTAGTCCATGTGTATCTAGAGTAATCATCCACTATAACCAAAGTGTAGAAATTACCTCCATAACTTTGAATAGCGGATGGGCCAAATAGATCCATATGAAGTAATTCTAGACACTTAGTAGTAGAGACCATATTTTTAGCTTTGTGACTAGCATGGACTTGCTTTCCTACGTTACAAGCATCACAAAAATGATGTTCGTATTTTAATTTGGGTAGATATCTCACTAGTTCTTTAGATGATAGCGATGGAAGAAGTCGCATATTGGCGTGACCCAATCTCCGATGCCATAAGATCAAAGTATCATCCATAGAAGTAAGACAAAGTTTGTCTTTTGGTTCATTACCAATTTTAATGACATAGACTCCATGTTTTCTAATGCCTCTTCCTATAATAATACCGTTTTTCAATATTTTACTACCGGTTTTACTAAAAAGTACGTTGCACTTTTTATCACATATTTGTCCTATACTTAGAAGGTTAAATTTAGGTTTTCTACGTGACATACACCATTAATGGTTAAATATTTGTGAGAAATTGTACCTTTACCGATGATTTTGCTCTTCCTATTACCAAATACCACATTTCTTCCATTGAAAGATTCGTATGTGGAAAACAAGTCTTTGTTATCGGTCATGTGCCTCGTGCACCCGCTATCCTTGATCCATTCATCCGGATCTAGGTCGACCTTTAAGCACACCTAAGAAAACAATTAACTCAAAAGTTTGGTCCCCATTTGTTCATGGGTCCATTAGTGTTATACATTTCATTCATGTTAGGCATATATGGAAAAGGTGAGAAAGCATTCCATGGTGTAAAGTTTTGAAATGAAAAACCATTTTGTACATTAGGATTCCATCCTATTTGATGGTGGTTACCTCTCGGATAAACATTATTTGGTCTTCTTATAAATGTGTTTGGTTTAGAAAACGATGAACATTTGTTTCTCATATTACTTTGATTTTGTTTTAGTGGAGGTGGTTGTTTGACATTTCTAACAGTAACGTGGGTTGGTTTCTTCTTGTTAACAATAACAAAGTCGGTTCTAGATGATGTAGCTACATTATTTCTGTTTTGCGATCTGGACCCACGGATCCCTGGATTTGTACTAGACGGTTCCTTTTTCAAGGGATCCGTGGGATCTGTGACTACAGTAGCTTGTTTTTCAATTGCTTTAACGAACTATGTTTCTTTAATCTCGCTAGTTTATGCATTAAGTTCCTGAATACCTAAGCCCTTTTGATTATTTCCCGTTTTAACACTATCAAGTATTATATCAAGAGTATTAGTACTCATTCTAGTAATCTTGGAATCAAGATTATAAACTAATGTTTGAAGTTGAACACAAAGCTCACATTCACCATCTACTTTCTTCCCCTTTTCTAAACATTTTAATTTATCTTTTAACTCAATCACATTCTTTTCTAAACCTTCATTTTTGTTTTTCAAAATCTTATTTTTGTTAATTACTTTTAGACTAATTTTGCAAAGTTTATCATATTCACGATGCAATGATTCATCATCTAATGATGAGCTACTATAATAAAGAGATTCGGGACATACCTCGTTTGAGTCATTTGCCATAAGACAAATTTCTTCATTCTCCTTCTCACTCATTCCCCACGAACCACTTACGAACGCCTTTTATTCCTCACATTTGGGAAACTCACTAATGAAGTGATTAGGGTCCCCACATTTAAAACATGTGCGTTTGTCGCTTGCTTTCTTGTCGTCTTTGCCTTTCTGGAACCCCTTCTTGTTGTCATATGGTTGCTTGACATATCTTCGTTTCCTTCTAAAGAACTTCTTGAAATCCCTTACCTCCATGGCGTATTCTTCGTCATCACTCTCAGAAGAAGAGGTTTCCTTGTTGCTTGAGACCTTCTTGGCTTTTAAGGTAAGAGATTTGTGCTTCTCTTTCTTTTCTTTTGAGGCTTCGGAGTCTTTAGCGAGGACAAGCTCATAGACCTTTAGATTGCCTATGAGTTCGTCGAGAGTGAGGATTGACAAGTCTTTAGATTCTTCGATGGCCATCACCTTTGATCTCCACTTAGATGGAAGGGCCCTTGGATATCTCCTGACATGATTACGACTAGAAAAAGACTCGTCAAGTGCTTGTAATAAAGTAATGATAGTATTAAAGTTAGCAAAAGAATTATCTATACTATCCTCATCCGATATTTAAAATTGTTCATATTGTTGAAAAAATAAATCTATTTTGTTATTTTTAACTTGTTGATTTCCTTGGTGAGTTACAACTAAAGAAGTCCAAATTTCTTTAGAGGTTTTAAGCATAGAAATCCTTTCAAATTCCTTTTTGGATAAAGCATTATATAAAACCATTTTTGCTTCACTATTTTTGGAAAGCTTTTTCTTTTTATCGTCGGTGAGATGTTCACGAGGGATGTTTATTTCGTTGCCGGTTTTATCATCTTTTGTAGTGGCTTGAAAGTCACCTGCAACAATGATGTACCAAAGATCAATATCTTTTGACTTCACACAAGTTTCAAATCTATTTTTCCAATAAATAAAACCATTAGTTTCAAGTAGTGGAGGATGTTGCATAGATTGCCCTTCTTTATAATTATCAAAACTCATTGTGATCGAAAAGTTTTTAAAATACAATACTTTTAAACTTTTGTAAACCTAGCTCTTGATGCCAATTGTGGAAAACTAGAAGGGCAGTTGAATAATTTTGCCGATTTTAAGTTTAGTTTCAAAAACTTTAGATTCTATCTTATGTGAATTCGTATGGATGGATAGAAAGTATAAAGCAATAAGTAATGTAAATAATGAAAGCAAGTAAAGTAAAGGATAGAAAGTAGTGACACAAGTTATTTATAGTGGTTCGGCTACAAGGATACCTCCTTGCCCTAGTCCACTCCCTGAGTCTCCTACTCGAGAGTTCAAGCACTATGTCAACAAGCTCCTTCAACACGGTGGAGAAGCCTCACAACGTCGCTTACAATTTTTCTGGTACAAAGCTAAATACCGAGTCCTTAACACAACGGACCAAACCAACACAACTATAACACAACAACTATGTGAAATATGAAATACAAGATCTTGCTACAGAAATCTTACGGAGGAACAAATCAATCAAGGACCCCTTGCTTGGATGACTTGTAGTATCTCGTGATCTCGCCTTTGAGAAGGACCTATATGAAAATCACAAGAAAAGAAAGAAGAATTACTAGATAGATCAAGATATCTGAGATTAGAAGAGAGAAGTAATATATGAGACAGTTTGTAAGAAGCGAGGTGAGTTACAATGAAGAAATGGCTCACTATTTATATGGAAAAATCTCTACTATAGCCTGGTTCTCACGGATCCCTCACCTTGAGGATCCGTCCAGTGCAATCCAAGGGATCCAGTAAACTGGGTTGTACCAGTCCGGGTTTTGGGTTGCAAACCGGGTCATGGGTCATGGGTCATGGGTATGAGCCTTGGGTACCCAAAAAGGTACAATGTATCTAGAGATTGGGTCATGGGTTATGGATTTGCTCTATGGGTATGGGTCATGGGTCTTGGATAATATCCATCCTATTAAACTATTACAACAAATGAATTATTACAACATTTTATGTAAATGAGCAAATGTATATGCTTTACAAAAATAACATGTATCCTTATAATTTTACTTATGATAACTTTATATTTGTTATCAACAAAACACAAATAGATCGCTAAATATTAATAAACGTTTTTACGGTTTATTTGTATTAACAAAAAATCGATGTGGCACTCGGATTATGTTATGGAGGGCAACGTTGCATATTGTCTTCTTACGAGAGGAAGGAGAGCCATCAACTCTTCAAGCAGCGAATAATTCGGATGCATCATTACGGATGGCGACATTGCAAGAAGAAAGCGAAGCTCTTCATAAGAATAAAACATGGGGGCGATGCCACTACCATCGGAAGAAAACCCATTGGAAACAGATGGATGTATAAGATCAAGAGGAACGGTGATGACCAGGTAGAGAGGTATCGTGCAAAATTGGTATATGCTTAGAAAGAGGAAATCGACTTCAACAAAATATTTTCCTCTGTGGTTCGAATGAAAACTGTTTGAGTGGTTCTGGAAATGTGTGCTACGTATGATTTACGTCTAGAGTAGGTAGATGTGAAAACTGCATTTCTTCATGGAAATCTTGAGGAGGAAATTTACATGCTCCAACCAGAAGGTTTTAAGCAAAAAGGAAAAGAGACCTTGGTTTGCCGATTAAACAAATCTTTGTACGGTTTAAAGCAGGTTCCATAGTGTTGGTATAAGAGATTTGATTCTTTCATCATTGGCCTTGGATATAACAGACTACACGCAGACCCTTGTGCATATTACAAGAGGTTTGGAGACAATGATTTTGTCATCTTGGTGTTACATGTTGACGACATGTTGGTAGCAGGCCCCAACAAAGATCGTATCAATAAATTAAAGGATGAGCTGGTTAGGGAATTCGAGATGAAAGACCTTGTACCCTCAAACAAGATTCTAGGGATGCAAATTTACCGAAATAGAGTTAGTAGGAAATTTTGGCTTTCACAGAAAATTTATGTGAAAAAAATCTTGCAAAGGTTCAATATGCAAGATTGTAAGTCAATATCAACCTCGTTTCCTACTAATGTCAAGTTATCCTCCAAGATGAGTCCTAGAAATGAAGAAGAGAGGATGGAGATGTCTTAAGTACCGTATGCACCAGCAGTGGGAAGTTTAATGTTCGCGATGATTTGTACAAGACCCGACATTGCACATGCAGTGGGAGTAGTGAGTCGGTACATGGCGGAACCTGGTTGAGAGCATTGGGAAGCTGTAAAGAAGATCTTTAGATATCTTAAAGGAACCTCGGATGTTGCATTATGTTATGGGGAATCGGGTTTAACTGTCATGGGATATGTTGATTATGATTATGCGGGTGATCTTGGCGGAGTAAATCAACCACCGGGTATGTGTTTACACTTTCTCGGCGAACGATGGTGGGTTTCAAAGCTGCGATCGGTTGTGGCTATGTCAACTACGGAAGCGAATATGTTGCTGTTGCTCAAGCCAAAGAAAGCAGTATGGTTGAAGGCGTTGTTGGAAGAGCTTGGGCACGAACAAGAGAAAATTACTCTATTTTGTGACAATCAGAGCGCCTTGTATCGGCAAGGAATCCAGCATTTCATTGAAAGACAAAGCATATACGAGTTCAGTATCACTTCGTTCATGAGAAAATGGAAAAAAGAACCGTGGATATGCAGAAAATACATACTGATGATAACGTGGCAGATTATCTGACTAAAGCAATCAACTGTGACAAGTTTATATGGTGGCGATCCTCATGCGGCCTAGCAGAAACGTAAGCAACATGGAAGTGCAAGGAAAGATAACGGTGTGAAAATCGATTTAGCTTCAATCAAATCTTCAAGTGGGAGATTGTTAATGTATATACATTGTATCTTGCCTGATGGAATCTTTTAGCAAGTGGTTTGGTGGACAAGTTGTGCACATGGGCAAAGTAGGCAAGATACAATGTCTTGCTATCACTATAAATAAAAGGCTACTGAACCTCATTTGCTCATCCCATTCTCATTTCTTTCTTTTCACATAGTGATCTTTCTCCTATGAGCATTATTGAGTCTATTAGAGAGTTTGGTTGGTATCTCCTGGTTAGGTGTTTATCCTTGTAATCAGAGAGAATGTGTAACTCCTAATATTCATCATAGTGAAACGTATCTTTCATTGCCCGTGGTTTTCCACGTTATATCCGTGTGTCATCTTTTATTATATTTCTTATTTTAGTTGTAGGTTTGCTTCAGACCGGTGTTACTTTTCTCAACAAGATGTTCTCACTACTACATGTTTCTCGGTTATCATACTAATCAAGTTTTATGATTCATGCACTCAAATAATTTGGTGAAAATAATATAATTAATTAATTAACCAAGTATGTTCAAATATTTTGGCAACGCTGTCCCGTTGATTTGGGTGGCCTGGTGCTAAACTACGTATGAGGCCCCGTAAATCATGAAAAGCTTAAAAATGGAAAATTCAAAACATAATATACTTAGGCTATGTTTGGCACATGAGATTATGGAGACGGCATGCCTCACTTACAAATGCTAATCACCTCCACTGCTCTTCATTGAATCTAACGTGCAAAAAATAAGCTATGACCCAGAGACAGCTGTTGCAGCTCAACCTCCTGATTCCCAAGCCAAGTTTGTTGCTATTTAGCGAGCCAATGAGGTTCGAGCAAGCCTCCCATCTGAATTAGCTACCTTTGTTAAGGCTATGCTGTTGGTATTTTAGTGTAAAGTAAGTTGTGTTTAATATGCAAGTAATGGTCGACACTTAGTTGCATATTAATGAGACTAACTTGGTTCAAAGATATGGTTCAAAGGTAAACTATTTTACAGTTATTAGGCCTCAAGCTTTTCTTAATTGTTTTTTGGAACCATAAAACTATTATGATTGCAAGCATAATACCATACACAAACTTGAATCAATTAGATTTTATCTGGTCGTTAATTGGTATACACTCCAATTTAATCGATCTGAAAGCGTACTATTCGTGACTTCTAATTGCTATCAGGATACCAATCACCCCACTACACTATATAAACAACAAAGATCAATTAAATTTCAGATGGCAGGCGAATCTGTACGTGATATGACGTCTAAGTTTGTGAAGTTAGCCAAATTCGAAGGGCAAGATTTTCGAAGATGGCAGAAGAAGATGCAATTCTTGTTAACAAGTATGAAAGTTGTGTATGTATTGACAACACCAGCACCGGAGGAAGTGGAGGGTGAAACCATTGATCAAATCAGAAAACGCAACAAGTTCTGGAATGATGACTTCATATGTCGTGGAACAATTTTAAACGGTATGTGTGATACTCTTTTTGATATTTATCAAAACATTGAATCTGCAAAGGAATTATGGGAACTGCTTCAGGCCAAGTACATGGCTGAAGATTCATCCAGTAAGAAATTCTTGGTTAGTGATTTCATGAATTACAAAATGATAGATGGACGTTCTGTTATGGAATAGTACAATGAGTGTCTTAGTATACTTAGTCGCTTTACCCAACATGGTTTAAAAATGGATGAATCCATTGTGACGGCATCTATTATTAACAAACTTTCGCCTTCTTGGGAGGATTTCAAAAATAATTTGAAACATAAGAAGGAAGAATACAATTTGGTTGAGTTGGGAAGTACCATAAGTATTGAGGAAGGGTGTCGAAGGATGGAGAAAACTTGGGTGAATGAAAAAGACAAGGATATTGGCGGATCAAGTGTCAATATTGTTGAAGAAAATGATTCCAGTTTCAAAAAGGATTCGAATAACAATAAGAAAAGGAAGTTTCAAGGAAAGGGAAACAAAAAGGAATTTGTAAAGAAGGCAAAACAGTCCACCGAAAATGGATGTTGGAAGTGTGGAAAAACTGGACATTTCAAGCGTGATTGCCATGTGGGTAAAGGCAAAAATAGCGTTGGTACTAGTGGTGGATCCAAAGGTGATCCAAAACAAGCAGGTCAGTTATTAACAAATAATGCTAATTCGGTTTTGAATTATGTATCATTAATTTGTGAATCATTCTATGTGCAGGATGATGATATTGCTTGGTGGTATGATTACAGTGCGACATGTCATGTGTGCAAGGACCGAAGATGGTTCAAGGAACTTGCAACTATTGATGACGGACGTGTCTTAAAAATGGGAATGTTGCAATGAACCAATACTTGGCATTGGACTAGTCGATTTAGTTTTTATACGGAAAAACAATTTCTTTATGTAATGTATTGTATGTGCCGGTCTAAGGAAAAACTTACTTTCCAGTGTTATTCTAAATAATCTTGGGTACAAACAGGTCTTGGAATCCGACAAGTATATCTTGTCAAAACATGGTTCTTTTGTAGGTTTTGGATATTTATGTAATGGTATGATTATGTTGAATTTAGATATTCCTTCTACTTTTAATTTGATTTGTATAGTTGATCCTTTATCTAGTGTTAAACTTAGTAACATGGAATTGTGGCATGCTAGACTAGGACATGTTCATCATAAAAGAATGAAAGAAATGTCTAAAATTAGCATGATTCCACCTTTTGTATTGGACCATAATAAGTGTAAAACTTGTATGTTAACTAAGATCACTAGAAAACCATTTAAACAAGCAAATCGTGAATCCAAACTATTAGATCTTATCCATAGTGATTTATGTGATTTGCATGCTACACCATCTCTAGGTAATAAAAAATATGTCATAACTTTTATTGATGATGCATCACGTTATTGCTATATTTATTTATTGCATTCAAAGGATGAAGCTCTTGATAAATTTCGTATTTATAAACAAGAGGTAGAGCTTCATCAAAAGGATTTGGTAAAAATCTTACGTACTGATCGTGGAGGGGAGTATTATGATCCGGTATATTTCCAATCTACCGGAATAATACACCAAACAACGGCTCCATATATACCACAACAAAATGGAGTGGCTGAAAGGAAGAATAGAACATTGAAAGAAATCGTGAATTCAATGTTATATTATTCTGGGTTAAGTGATGGATTCTGGGGAGAAGCTATGTTAACGGCTTGTTATTTGCTAACCGTATTCCCGGTAAAAGCAACAATAAAATCCCTTATGAACTTTGACACAAGAGAGCACCAAACTTGAATTTTCTCAAGGTTTGGGGATGTAGGGCTGTGGTTAGGCTCACGGAACCTAAAAGGAAAACTTTAGGTGAAAGAGGTATAGATTGCATATTTATTGGATATGCTGAAAACTCATATGCTTATAGATTCTATGTATTAGAATCAAATGAGTATGTTTCGGTGAACTCGGTGATAGAGTCACGAGATGCAATGTTTGATGAAGAAAGATTCACATCTATACCTAGGCCAAGGGACATGATTCATAGTTCGAAGGGAACCGGTTATACTGAGGATGTTCCATCGACTAATCGAACCAAGAAAAGGTACAAGAGTGAGAAAGTCAAAACTTTTGGTCATGATTATCAACTTTACTTAGTTGAAGGATCGAGGAATGAAATTAATTTTCAATATCAATATTGTTATAATATTGATAAGGATCCAATGACATATAATGAAGCAATGGCTTCAAGGGACGTTGTTTTTTGGAAAGAAGCAATCCAAGATGAGATGGATTCTATCTTGCAAAATGAAGTTTTGAAATTGACTGATTTACCTTCTGGGTGTAAACCATTAGGAAGTAAATGGATCTTTAAGAGGAAGATAAAAGTAGATGGTACTATTGATAAATATAAAGCCAGGTTGGTAATCCAAGGCTTTAGACAAAAAGAGGGCATTGATTATTTTGACACATATGCTCCGGTTGCGAGGATATCCACGATTAGATTGCTATTGGCACTCGCCTCCATACACAATCTAGTAATTCACCAAATGGATGTGAAAACTGCATTCTTGAATGGTGAGTTGGATGAGAGATTTACATGAAACAACACGAAGGGTTTGTTATGCCGTGACACGAAAATAAAGTGTGTAAACTAGTTAAATCTCTTTATAGATTAAAACAAGCTCCTAAACAGTGGCATCAAAAATTTGATGAGGTTGTTTTGTCGAGTGGGTTTGTTTTAAATCAATCTGACAAATGTGTCTAGTAAATTTAATGATTCTGGAAATGGAGTCATGATATGTTTGTATGTAGATGACATGTTGATATTTGGTACAGACCAAAAGCAAGTTGACAAAACTAAGGAATTTTTGTCATCGAAATTTGCTATGAAAGACATGGGGGAGGCGGAGGTGATCTTAGGAATCAAGATCATACGTGAGAACAAGGTTATTTCAATCTCTCAATCACATTATATTGAGAAGATCTTGGATAAGTTCAATTTCAAGGATTGTTCTCCCATAGGTACTCCCATGGATCTACAACTTAAGCTATTACCTAATAAAGGTAAACCGGTATCACAACTAGAATACTCGAAAAGGATTGGATCCTTAATGTATGCAATGATAAGTACTAGGCCGGATATAGCTTATCTTGTTGGAAAGCTTAGTAGGTTTACTAGCAATCCTAGTACTTTTCATTGGCGAGCTTTAAGTCAGTATTTCGATTACTTGAAAGGAACAGTTGATTATAAGTTAACACATTGGGTTTCCTTTGGTAATTGAAGGTTACCGTGATGCAAGTTGGTTAACCAATAAAGAAGATCATTCTTCTACATATGGTTGGGTGTTCCTTCTTGGGGAGATGCCATTAGTTGGGCTTCAAAAAGCAGATTGCATAACAAACTCAACTATGAGTCGAGTTTGTTGCTTTAGCGGCATTGGAAATGAGGTGAATGGTTAAGGAATTTCTTGTATGAAATTCCATTGTGGCCAAGCCGATTTCTTCTATTTCTATCGGTGTGATAGTCAAGCTACGTTGGCTAAGGCTTATAGTCAAGTGTATAATGGCAAGTCAAGACACTTGGGTGTGAGACACAACATGGTTCGTGAGCTCATAATGCATGGTGTCATATCCGTTGAGTGGATTGCAACTCATTGAATTTAGTTGATCATTTAACCAAAGGGTTATGTAGAGATCTCATGAAAGGATCAGGTGTGGGATTAGGTTTAAAGTCCATTTGAAAGCTCTCGTGTTAAGATACCCAATTCCCACTTGTACGATGTTAAGTCTTGAATTTTCAATGTGGAAAGCTTAACATATAGAGTTTGGAACACAACATCAAAATTATCCCAAAGGTATGTGTTCGGTCCGCAAGTTAAGATAGGTTGAAGTTTATCTTTTTAATAATTCTTTTGAAAAATTGCATTTGCAGGTGCAAGACTAAAAGAATTACCTATATGAGTATGAAGTTTAGCTGCTTCAAGAAGCTGGGACTTGGCTTTGATATACTTATGAAGGATAGGGACATAGGCTAGTAAAATAATGTGTCATGTGAGAATTGTGTGATAAACTAATGCGTATATTATCTTCATGTATTCAATAATGATATTACAAGGTTCAATCTTTTGGGAAACCTTGATATTCGAATATTTGGAATGTGTAATATACTAAGGTGAAATTCAATCGTCTCGACATTTCATTTATGCATTAGTTTGATTGTTTGCTATGAAGTGTTAGTTGATTTACGATTACACTAAAATGGGGGAGGTTTGTTGGTATTTTAGTGTAAAGTAAGTTGTGTTTAATATGCAAGTAAGGGTCGACACTTAGTTGCATATTAATGAGACTAACTTGGTTCAAAGATAAGGTTCAAAGGTAAACTGTTTTACAGTTATTAGGCCTCAAGCGTTTCTTAACTGTTTTTTGGAACCATAAAACTATTATGATTGCAAGCATAATATCATACACAAACTTGAATCAATTAGATTTTATCCGGTCATTAATTGGTATACACTCCAATTTAATCGATCTAAAAGCGTACTATTCGTGACTTCTAATTGCTATCAGGATACCAATCACCCCACTACACTATATAAACAACATATGCTTCCATCACATGTTCACGGTGGCTTTTGGTCGGTAAATTTCTTGTTTCTTGATGATTCTAAATATAACGCGTAGAGGCCTTATTTAGGCTACCTTTGTGGTCTTACCAAGCAATTACGTGATGCAATCTGCCAAAGCATGATGAAACGATTGTGTTGGTGGATGAAGATGGTCAAGAATTCAACACTAAGTTTCTCGTTGGCAAAATTGGATTGAGCGGGGGTTGGAGAGGGTTCTCAATTGCTCACAAATTACTTGAGGGAGATGTTTTAGTTTTTCAATTGATTGAGCATTGGAAATTTAAGGTAAGCATATGACCGTTTTTTGTTGAATTGTTCGCTTAAGAAAATTAAGGGAGAAGATGGAATAAGAAAATAAGTTTAAAAAATAAACGGTTTATTCTTTTAAATTTGTTCTTTGCAAGTCTACATTGTAAGGGTACATCGTCTAAATGAAATCGATGGAGCTCTTGGCCTTCTTAACTTAATTCCAAGTGGAATGAATGTCGTGAATGTTTGTAAGTTGCTTTAGATATGTCCTAATCCTAAGGTCTTCACCGTTTCCTAGGCGAGGCGTTCATGTCACGGGTCAAAATTGGCTTGGTGAAGTAGGTCATTATTTGCATGAAATTTGAAAGTCACGAAATGGCGAGTCGGCTTGAGTTGTCTTGGAAATACTTTTTCATTTTACGTGCGTAAATTACTATTGCGCTATTATGGTCACAACTTAACAAAAAAATAAGCTTAATTCTTTGAACATTTTTTTTTGAAGATTGTATGCATTAAATTTTTTTTGGAAGACTTACAGTCATTTTGACACGTTTTTTACTTTATCATATTTCTTATTCAACCCATTGACCCCCTCTAATATTACCACACAACATAACTCGACACAATCATAAATGTGCCACCTTTTCCATTTTCGTAAATATAACGCTTATTTTTTCTTTTGAAATTTTGCTCTTACTTGATCAGACCAACGAAAAAAGAAAAAGAACTCGGTGAATAGTCAGAAAGCTGTAGATATGGATATAGATTTGCATCAAGAAAATGTTCAAGAGAATGATTTAGTAGTGTATGATCAATCGGTGAGCGGCGGTGAGTGTGCGGATGCACCGGTTTACGAAGGACTCGATTCTCGCAATCCGTTATTGAGTTCAAGGATATAAGGGTATCGACGATTTCAATATCGTCGTGGATACTTTAGTCATAGATTCGAAATACCAAAACACTTTTCGATCAAATACTATGATTTATGTCGAGTCAAATGACATATCTTCACGAAAACCTCCTCGAGGGTCTCAATGTTAAACTAGCGGTTGGGATAATCCTTGAAATCAGTAACCATTCTTGACGCCATCGAGCTTGTAAAGTCACCATTACTCCGACGATATTGAAACATGGGATAAAACCTTAAAGGCCTTTGAAGAGATATATATCCACTACTAGAAAATTGACTTTCAGCGACGGATTTTCCGACGGACAGCTTTCCGTCGCTAATTTCCGACAATGTTCCATCAGAACACCAACAAATATTGCACCAAACTTGAAATGAAGCTTTTGCGATTGCTTTCCGACGGATTTCCAAGGGATATGATTTCCGTCAGAAATTTGTCACTAATTAACTTTACTTACCATCAACTTTCCGACGCAAATACCGACATCTATGGCTATCCGTCACTAGTTCGTTAGAAATGTTTTGATTTATTATTAATATTTAATATTTTTTTATTTCCGTCGGAAATCCGTCACAATTATATATTATTTCCGAGGGAATTCAGACAGAAATATTAAAAACATGTTTGTTGTTTTATTGCTAACTTTCAAAGTAATTTTTAATATATGAAAAAATATGAACGTATACTGACAAAAGTTTTCATGTTAATACTTCAAAATAATATAAAATACCAAGTTTTGAACATAACTCTTTATACATTTATCTTCTATAATAGTATGTTGAGCTTAATACTAACAAATAAATTATTTTAACATTTTCATTTACTATAAGATACTATTTTATATATATATATATATATATATATATATATATATATATATATATATATATATATATATATATATTAATAGCAGGACGGAGCTAGGGGTTTCATGGTGCCCATGAACCCTATGGATTTTTTTTGATATAGTGTTAATTTTTGAAAAAAAAATTAATTTTTCTTAAATGCATCTTAAATGCACCCGGTCCTTTAAAATGTGTTTCTAGTATTACGGTTCAAAAAAATTTATGCACCCAATTATATTTGGTTCTGGCTCCGTCCCTGTTAATATTCTACATTTGTTGCTAAAAAAATAATATTAAATAACACGCATTTTGAACGATACAAAAGATAGTTGACAAACTCTCAACCCGTCCCACTTTTCCATTTATTACCACGTTATGCATAAAAAAAAATTCCCACTTTTTCATTTCCCTCTAAAACACTTGTTCACTTTCCTCCCAAAACACAATCTACCATATCGCCACCGTTCGTCCGTCAACCACTTCGCCACCGTGCGCCGCTGGTCCGCCGTCGACAACTTCGCCACCGTGCGCCGTTCGTTCGCCGTCGACCAATTCGCCACCGTGCGCCGCCATTCATCAAGGTTTAATTCGTTTGACTCAATTGTGTTTATTTGTTTATGTGTAATTTGAATGTATTCTGTTGTGATATTTAGCCCTAATTTTGAATGTATTATTTTGCCCTAATTTTCAATGTATTCTGTTTATGTGTAATTTGAAGGTGTTTTGTTGTGATAAGTAGTTGTTTCGAAGTGTTTGGCTGACATAAGAGTGAATAATCGGATAAGCGGAATTAGTTTCGTTCACACTAAAACGGATCGTCTATATGTATATTACCAGTTTTAAGTCGTAATTATTTGTTCCGTTGATTGTTATCAGCTGATGTGAGCTACTTAATAATTTGCTTTGCTAATTTACTTGTAGAAAATGAGCGAAACCAAACACCTTAGTGTTCCAGAACCAATAGGCTAATTAGTTGCTTTGTGTAAATTAGTAATAGTTGATATAGTACAAATTCATAAACACTTGATTTAACAAAATCATATCATAAAAAAGACGAGCATAGGGAGTCTTATTCTTCTAACACCATGTCATATTCATAAACACTTGATTTAACAAAATCAACTAAATGCCTGAGAGGATAATCACGCTTAATGGAATACAACTGAAGAACAGCGTCAAAATTACCTGAAATTGCAACTGCTGTCTCGGTGATACGATAAATTACCGGAGATGGATTTGTTGATTAGATGGTTAAATCGCCTCTGTAGTGGGAGTCCAAGGGCATCCAAAAAACTCTCCTGGATAGTTGAGCCCACGTATATTCATGTGTTGTCTAATTTTTTATGTTTGTCTTATGCTACCATAGCCAAGTTTTGCTTCCTAAGAGCATTAGCGATGGTGAAAATTTGATTGGGGTGGGTCTTGGTCGCCATTGTGGTGGGCTTGGCGTCGAGTCATTGTCACGCCGACAAGCAAAACACAAACATTCCCTTTTTTTATTTTTCTGTCGTTTATTACAAAAAGTGGTTACTGGTGGGTAGTGATTATTGGGGGGTAAAAGCGATTGGGGGGGGGGGTACTATAGCACCGTGGTCGACCAAACCATTGTGTCCGTAGTTGCAGAGTGACATAGCCAGCAAAACAGAATTCACTTCTGATAAACTAACAAATTATACATCTATCTTCTGCACCGTCGTCATGTTCACCATCTTTCTTTTCGTCATGCAATCCTCGGACATAGCAAAGGTATTCCACCATATGTCTTTACACGTCCACACAATTGACTTTTTTCTGATGGTATTTTATCAGTTACAGTTCGTGGTTGCTCTGTTTTCTTATTATCTTACAGGTCTTATACGGCTATAAGCGTCTAAATATCATGATTTACACGGTGTCATCAAAAGGGGGCGTGGAAAGACGATTGCTCTATATGTTATTTGTATTGTGTGTAATGCTGGTGGAGGTTAGACTTACTGGTGTTGTTAAATGTAGCTAGTTGTGTAAAATTCTGTGATTATATATTTATATATTCTAATTATTTGAAATGATCAACAGATGCTTTCAGTAGAGTTGACTAAGCCGCCGCTTCTTGAAAAGCTATTCCTCGATAATAATAAACTAACGATTTTTCCACCTGAGCTCGGTGTTGTGAAAAAACTGAAAGTGCTGACAGTTGACTACAATTTGTTGGTTTCGGTTCCAGGTACGTTTGGAACCTGTGTTTTTCTTTATAGCTCTCTGAGAAGATCAGAAGACGCTTGCAATTTATTTTTAGGCTTAAGACCGGTTATAACATGTGAGACATACTTCATTTCCTGTTTGACCACTATGCATTTTAAATCCATTATCAAGTTTTTTTAATTACTTACTTGTTTGATTCTGTACAAATGTTATTCATAGATTTATGTTATTGTTTTATTTTGCCTGATATTATATTTTAAGACTTTTTAGTCACTAGATTTATGCTGCTTATTTCTTCTATTGAAGATGTTAAACAAGATTCAAACTGTTAGTATTCAAAAAAGCATATTTTACTCACATATTACTGAATAAGTAGTTCAGATAACACTCTTAAAACTGTTTAAGGGAAGTGTTAGAGAAGTTTCAATCTGACAAATAATAGGATAGACGCAATTCTAAACACCCTTGAAACTGTTTATCTGTTGTATCATAAGTAGATAAGCAGTTTTTTGGTTTCGATTTGAAGCCTAAAATATGTCCGAGCAAAGGATGCACACAGTTGGATCATATCTTGCTTATGATAGTGCTACTGAAATGTGAAATGTTCTTAAGTGTAACACCGTTGACTGAATTATAGTGCTTATTCATGATTTTTTTACTTTTTAGTATGATGTATAATATAACAGTCATTTCTTACTCAAATCACAAGGCTTTTTTTGTCAACTGTGAAGTTATTTTCTATGACGTGGAATTCAATTTGTGCCATTTTCTGCATTTCAGTATTTAGCTTTTAGGATATATTTTTGTAGTTAATTTAATTAGATTCGGTGTTTTGGCCTTCTCTTTATTTTGACAATAAGGTTTGATTGTTTTGTTCAGTTCAGAGGTGGTCCAATATCGGTTGCTGAGTACATGGAGGAAGTTCTGATAAATCCCAAGGCTGGATTTTATATCAGTCGGGATGTATTCGGTGCAGAAGGTGACTATATAACCTCACCTGATGTTAGCCAAATGTTTGTAGAGGTAATTTGATGGGCTAACGTTCTCTAAAGTGGTTATTGTCAGTAAAGTCTATCATTGCTAAAATAAGGTTTACGAAATAGTATTTGGTTATTAATCTATTGTGCTGTCCTTGCTTCAGATGGTTGGTGTTTGGGCAATGTGTCTATGGGAGAAAATGGGGCAGCCAAATAAGGTCAACCTAGTTGAGCTTGGGCCAGGAAGAGGTACTCTCATGGTTGATCTTCTACGGGTATAGTACTTTATGCTTGCTATATGTTTTACTACTTCCATACGCAAGTTTTTTCCCCCCTTCTTGTTCTAGTCTATCTTGCTAATGCTACATTGATGATAGTGAAATGTGATTATAGGGTGCTTCAAAGTTTGAGAAGTTTACAAAATCCCTACACATACACATGATTGAAGTGAGTCCAGCACTAAAGAAAATACAAAAGAAAACTTTGAGATGTGATAATGAGGATGACGTTGATACTGATGCTGATGAAAATACTGCTAGCACCTTGACTGGAACGCCCGTTTCATGGCACTTGACCCTAGAGGAGGTTCCAACCAGCGGTAAGAATGCTACTCAAGCAACACTCTCTGTTATGCTTTATGTAGTGTTGATAGTCCTGGCAATGTTGTTCTTAAGTTTAACCTCGTCAATCATCTATGGGCTTATGGGCTGCAATTTTTGTTGCAAATCTCATGTTTTTACATATCTTTCAGATTTTAGAGAGCATCAATGATACTAATGCACTTAAAAGTTATCATCTGTAAGCCTTTAAAGTTGTCATCAGTTTCAGGTTTATGCACTTGCTTCAATGCACTTAACTCTGTTACATGCCGTTCATCTATCTTTCTTATGCATGTTCTTCAATCTTCTCCTTCTCTAATGTATTCAAAACATTGTGGTGAATCCTTTCTTCTTAGATCTTTCCCAATAATTTTTGGGTCATTGAATCTAGAGTTTGTGTCCAAGTGAATGACCACGACCAGGAAACCTTATTTCGTATTGACATCTAGTCTAGTTGTAATGTACTCGTAATAAGTGCAGCATTCCACACTAAAGAATTCCTCCTTATCCAAGTTTGCTATATTATTCTTTATGGGCAGGTATTGGTAAACACTGGGTCATCTTTAGATACCCCTATGCAACAACGGGAATTGGAGGCGAATGCTCGTGAAGAGGCTCGAGAGGAGGGAGTGGCGACAAAAGATGAACGACATAAACTCGATGTTAAGGAAATTTAGCGATCCACGTCCCCTCATTATTTTAGTTAGATATTGTCACGTCATTTATGAATATTTGGACTAGATAATCAAATTTCATCTTGTATGTTTCGATTGGTTCTGTTTGGACTTTGGAAATTTTTTGATGTGAATGATGTCATTTTTATCATTTGAATGGTTCTATGTTTTATTATTTAATTTGATTTGATGGTTTCATTTAAGCTATTCGGATTACATAAATTTCAACTTTATAATGTCCAGTTATTTTCCTACTTTTTGACAACTATTACCCGTAAATGTGACTCTTCATCGACTACAAGTTTCCAAGCGATTTGATGAAATTTTCTTGACAATTTCCGACGAAATTATTCCGACCGATTCCGACGGAACCATTACCAATGTAATTCCGACACATACTCTCTGTCGCTGTTTCCGACAAAATTCCAACAGATGCTAATTACCGACCATAGAAAATCCGACAGGCTGTTTTTGTCACAAATCCGTCGGAAACCACTAATAGCGACGGATTTCCGACAGAAACGCCTGTCGCTAAAGACCTCTCATGTAGTAGTATAGGCATGAAAGTTGGGTTTTTAAGAGCCCGGATCAGTAAGCTTAAGGGACTATTGTTTGAATCGAACGAGCTCTTGGAAGCAAAGATAAATGAACAAGTGAAAGCTGAAGAGGAGATGAGAGTCATTAAAGAAAAACTTAATGACGTAAGAGGGGTGATCAAGAATCTTGATGTTGAAATCGAAATTCGAGCTAAAAGGCCGTAAGTCGGACACAATCTTTCACAAAGAGGCTAACGCTCCTTGGTGACATATATGTTACTCAAAAGTATGAGTTTTTCGTAGAAAGGTGGCATATTTTATTAGGAAGTATAAGGTCGCCTCAATATTTTGCATATGCATCTAGGTGATATATCGGGTATCTAAAAGATGTCGCTTTATATGTAAAAGGTTAGCTTTTGTGGGAACTAAACATCGTCTAACTTTTGGCATGCATTGGAGGCCTTCTCGGTGATTGTTCGAACCACACGGTGACACGGATGGTCGATTTGTTCGATCATTGTGTAAAGGATACATAAGTTGTATTTGCAACTTGTTATTATATATGTCTACTAGTGTCATTCCGAAAGCCAATCTGCAAGAATAAGATGAGTTTTATAGGGATAACATGGTGTTACTTGTATTTGTTTGTCACCCAATCGGACCTACAAACAACTTTTACATATTTAGTTACTTGCAAGTGTTGAAAAAAAAAAGGCAATAACGCCGGTTAATCGCCATCTAGGTGCTAATCGGCCACCAACTTTTTTCGATTTGTCGAAATCGGTAAAAAAAATGTTAATGAGTATTGTATTGTAAGCTATAAGAAGGTCGACCGACTACCAACTACCGACTCGTGATTCTTGTAGTTGATACATGTTAATGAGTATGTATTGTAACAAGGTTTTCAGTACCCTCACATTAGTAACAACCTCCACGAGATCAGCATCAGAATTGACCTCAACAAGACATCTAGCAAAACTACTTCTACCCCACGATTCCTTACACATAGAAGTGGTGTACTAATCAAGCATAACAGTTTACCAATAAAAGTAGCAATCAACTATACCATCCTCTTCAAAAACTTGAAGAGGAACATCATCTTGCTTTAACCCATACCGAATGCTAGTCAATTCTTCCTTACGCAAACAAGTATCCATAGACCATTTCTTGAGAATAATTGGAGATTTGCGTATCATCCAAGGACCACCTTCCAAAACAGCTTCCACACCACCAATGTATCAAATTTGAAGAAAAAGAAGCCTTTGAATTCATCATAATCCTTTTAAGGCCATGTTTCATGATTATTCCTAGCATAATATTCAACAACGGAAACGCCATCCTCTTTCCCACAAAATAGCCATATAAAGTATGTTCTAACCGAGAACTAACCTTTTCAACCACTTTACGGGAATAGAGATGTTTACACCTTCAAATACTGTGTTCAAGAACTAAGGGACTAAAATCGAATCACCTCTAGGTCGATCATTCCTCAACCCCCAGAGCTCCAAAGATAGATGTAGCATTAGTGTTAATGTCCATAGATTGGACAATAGGAGACTCAGAAGCAGGTATAGAGGTATTAAATTTAGCCTTATGGTCAGCCCTAAAAGCCTCCCACAAACCCAAGACAGCATCCTTAGCCATCTTATGAACATCATTATCCAATTCATCCCACACCGTGTTTAGACCAACATCCAAACCTTTAGTGAAAGCATCAATATCCTCTAGTGTTTTAAGAGATACGCCAAACAAAGTTTCAATAAAATCATGCTTACTCTTAAGTGAGGACTCGACACCTGAGACATGTGAATCCTCAACAACATTCCTACTAGATTTCTTGTGTTTCCTCATAGTCACATACGACAACGAGTTCGTCGCACCACCATCACCTGTAGCATCATTAGGACGATGCCCAAGATATTCATTAAAACCAGTAATAGGATCGTTGTGACTCCCCAAACCAGTAGCGAAAGATGCATGTGAAACAGACTTCACATGCTCAAAATCACTTGCATCGTTAACCATGTTATCCTTGGCCACTGAACATACGGGTTCAGTGTTCTTCTCTCCCAAATTATCCATTACAAACAAACCCAAGAAAATAAAAAAAAACCAGAAAACAAGAAGCTGACGTCTAACTTCAAAATAACCGTGTAAAACCCTAGTTAAAAACTAGGGTTTATTTATTTATTATTTTTTTGGGTTTGATCTTGTTGGCTAAGGGTGTGTTTGGTGAAACTAGCAGTATCAGTTAGCAGTAAGCAGTTAGCAATAATAGTTTAATTTATAAAATTGTTTGGTAGAATAGCAGTAGCCGTATTTTTATTGTGTAAAATGGCATAATGGTAAATGCTAAATGCTTATTCAAAGAGCATTTAGCGTGTAGCCTTTTTTTGCTTATAAATGTTAACTGCTAATCATTCCAAATAAGCTTTTTTCAAAAACGCTAAATACTAAATGCTAATTACTCTATTTATGCTCGCTACCAAACACATCCTAAGGTTAATTTAAGGAGGAGAGGACAATGAAGAAGGTTCTGGTTTTTCTAAGATCATTGTACTGTGTTGGTGTACACTTGTTACCAATAAAAATTATATTCTAGATGATACTGTAGTTGCACTCACAAAGATCACTATAGATCTTTCGGAGCCATACCGGGTTCGGCTGGCCGAATTGTTTTTTTAAGTCTCGGAGCGATCGTGATGACAGAGAGAATGAGAGAGGGAAGCAACGGATCGAATGAGGATCCAGATTGTATTCTCTGAATGTGGGCTTACCCGCACCAAACGGGCCACACAATTTTTGGGTGAACAGGGCTTTAACAAATGTTATGTTTTATGATAAGGGATAGCTTGACTACAATTTTTGTAGACAATTGACATCAATCCTTCATAAAAAATACACTAACAATGAACCAGGGACCCACAGAAAAGAATCAGGACCCACAAAAGAATCATGACCCACATTACATAACACAAAATTGTAGCCAATTGGCTACAATAAATTATAGCTAATATATTCCCTTTATAATATATACGGTGAACAGGGCTTTAACATAATAAAAGTTCTACACCGAACGATATTTATTTATAGAACAATTCATGCAATCTAAGTCATCTAAAATATCTCGCAAACAGTTAATTGTTACATGAAATTAATTATACCATCGCGACGAGAATTATATTATCTTTATAGATATACACTTCTATATAATTTCGACGAACTTTTTTATTAAAATTTTCGCCTAGGATTCGAAAAAATCACATGTCAAGTGATTTTACAAATCAGAAAAATAACAAATTACAAGTGATTTTCTAGGGCGGAAATTTAACAAATCAGAAAAACAACATATCACAAGTGATTTTCAAATCACATGTGTTTTTTCTTGGCCAAAAAAAAATTTTGTCGAAAGTATATAGAAGTGCATATCTATAGAAAGATAATTTAATTCTCATAGTGATGGTGTATTTTTCATAGTTTGAAGATTTACTATTTGCAAAATATGTTGTTTTTAATAAAAATGTGAAAAATGGATGAAAGCTAAATGAAAGGCAATGATTGGTTGATTTGTTATTTAGATAATTGGTGATTGTTGCGGATCTCACTTCATGTTGACATATAAATATTTGAATAGATAAGTTACTCAAACTAAGTTATTAGGGGGGCACGGTATAATAATGGTAGATTCGGCGTTATGGTGACGTGGCAGACGTTATGGCTGCATTACCATACCATGTTCACGGCGTTATGGCTCGCGTTGAGCTCCAAGTTACCACCACAATGTGCTTTGGAACACTAAATGGACAAAAAAATCACTTTACCCTCCAAAACGGCTACGAGTGGATTTCAAATTCAAATAAAAAAAATCACAATCACCCCTTGCAACGTTACATTACGGCTAGTTTATTAAAAAAATAATAATTAAAAAAAATCAAAATCAAATCTCAAAACCTTTAATAACTCAATATAAATACCCAACAATTCACAACTCAAACTCAAATTCATATACTTTCATTGTCAAAAAAAATGCCGGATTCCCTAACGAGAGTTTCTTGAACCTCCTCTGTTATTAACTCAAACGCGGATCTTTCTTCAAACCCGAACGCTGGTCTTCTTCAACCCCTTTCCTAAACCACTCGGCTTGACTTCCGAGGAACTTTACCTACAACATCAACAATTTCTTATGTGGCAACGAAGTCAACAAATGCTAAACTCCAATTTTCAAAATCTACAATTCGAACAACAATCACAACCGCAAACCCAATCCTCATGTACACAATTCGAAACACAAGAAGAATCCCAAAACCCTACGTCTCCCTCAAAGCTCAAAAGTCGAGGTAAACGAAAGGAAAAAAAATCCAAAGATCCCGAACCCTATTCCGATAGAAATCCCGACGTAACCGAGACTACATTGTTGTTATGTTGTTGATAAACTGTATTGCGGGCTTCTAAACAAATGTTAGGGCATTCACGATAATCGTTTACGAAAAGGTTTATGAAATGATGAAGAGATCTAAGTACTTGTAAACCATATTAAAGATAGGTTTATAAATAGGTCTAGAATATAAAACCTTTTCATAATTAAATGCATTTGGATTATGTATAATATTTATAAAGCTTTATAAGATTTTTACATAGTGAAGATATGTTTATAAAACAAAAAAGTTCTATAAATTAATGTTATAATAAAATTATAAACTTTTATACATATTTAATATAATGGATGCTGTTAATTATCATATATACTATTAGGCAAGACAAAGGTTCTTCACATGACACGTGTCCAAACATTAATTGCCAACTTTCGCAACTTGGCAAAAATAGCCCCTGAGGTTTAAGTGTCGTTGCAAAGTAAGTTCAAGTTGGCAAAAATAGTCCCTAAGGTTTAAGTGTCGCTGCAAAGTAAGTCCTTTATAGCAATTTGGCAAAAATAGTCCCTATCCAAATTCACGTCTACAAAAGCAATCCCGCTACATCGCGCGGGTTTCCACACTCGTTACTTTTCTATAACTTGAGCTGATCTTTAATTGTTTGTTGAGCAACACCAATTGTAATATTGCTTATCACGTGTCCAAACCAAAGGACTAAAGTATCAAACAAATAAATATACAATATTGTAAATTTTAACAAAGAACACAAATTCGAATGAAATACTAAATAAACACTTTTTATTAGGCATTTCATCTAACATGTTATTTTCAGTCTTCATATCATCACCGTAAGTTCCGTAACACATATATTTAATAAAAGTAAGAAAATTTGCAAAACTATAACTCAAGATGACATTTATTTTAAATTTTACTCATTGTTGTGGTATATTGTTAAAATTGTGACTATTTTTTGATATTTCAAGATGGGTTTTGCTAACGTATGTCTACTGGGCACGTATTAACATATAAATAAAAAGAATTTTTGGTTCATGTAAGTAAAATTTAGAGTAAATTACACCGTTCGTCCTTGTGGTTTGCGTTGACCGCAGGGTTTAGTCCTTTGACCAAAAAAATTGCACCGTACGTCCTTAAGTGTGAAACGTTATGCACCGGTCGTCCCCCCCGTCCATCTGGGCCCACCAATTCAAGATAACGGTCGTTAAGTCTTGTTAACCTGAGGGTATAATCGTCATTTCAACAACATAAGGACGAACGGTGCAAGGACGAACCGTGTATATACCCCAACACACACAAACCTCCTCATTTTTTCCACATACTTTCTCTATAAAACACACACCTCACCCTCTCTCTCTCTCTATAATTTCCGCCACCAAACCCTAAGGTTCCGTCATTGCCGAATCCGGCCAACTTCCCATGACGTCTCACGAGTTTCTTGGTTTCCTTTTTCTTTTGAAAAATGAAATAAGACCAAACATTTACCTGCGATGGACCCAACAATTTACAAAGTTAACAAGAAAGTTTTATGTTTTGAGATTAGTTTTGGTGACTCAAATGACAGAACCAAATGCACATGTTGTTAAACCAAACATGCCCTGTTGACTCGAGTGATCGAATGGTTAGGAGTCCGAACACAACCCGACGCTATCCCCTGATCTTGCAAGGAAGAGGAAGATAAAAGGAAAGTACCCACTGATGGGTTAAGAGTCTCGACAGCAGGCAAGGAAAAGAAAAAAAAAAGGACACTAATATCAATTTATGAAGGAAAAATAGAGGAAATACTCCATTGTTTCGGACCTCAATGGGTTTCGTGTTTCAACCCAACCCACTCCAAAAGCAATACAACCAAAATCCCACAACAAAATTTCAACACCAAGTCTTATCTCAACCAAACTAGTAAATAAACAAATTGGAATAATAAAATTTTAGCACCACCTCCAAGAGGATGGGTAAGGTTGATTGAAGAAGAAGACCAAAATAAATTAAAACCCGAATACGAATCATCCAACTCAAGGCCACCCAAAATCAACCAAAGCTTCAACCAAACCTATCATATCTTGATTTTGTGATAAGATCGAAGTGTGATAAGTGTGAAGCCCTTGGTCTTCGAACGAGAATAAAAAGATTCAAAGAGGAAGATATTTGACATGCTTTTTACCATGGAGCCATCTGAAGTGACGTTTTAAGCAAAGATCCCTTTCACCTTCGAAATCCTCTTGTGATAAAAAATGACTCTTCATCCTTTTACCCTTGCGAGTATAGGAGTAGGCCTGTGGATTTTCAAGAAGAAAGATGGGGGTGATGGTTTTGAGGAAGAAAGGGGAGGCGATGCATCCCAAAGAAGAAGGACCGAAAGTTACTCTTTGTCAAAAGGATGAGAAGAAAATGGGAAAAGAAAATGACATATCAAGAGTGTCTTGGAAAGAAGATGAAGACCTCCAATGTTTTTATTTATGCTTTTGGGAGAAAATGAAATAGAAGAAAAAGTAGAGAGGTGGGCGGCGGGTAGGGGGTATAGGTTATCTTTTATTTTTAATACAAAACTACACGGTTCGTCCTTGCACCGTTCGTCCTTATGGTGTTGAAATGACTATTATATCCTCAGGTTAACAAGACTTAACGACCGTTAGTGGGCCCAGATGGACGGAGGGACGAACGGTGCATAACGTTTCACACTTAAGGACGTACGGTGCAATTTTTTTGGTCAAAGGACTAAACTCTGCGGTCAACGCAAACCACAAGGACGAACGGTGTAATTTACTCTAAAATTTATTTTTAAATATAGTAGTTAATGAGTTTAGTTAATGTGTATTTAATGCATTTTTTTTGAATAAATTAATAAGTTTGTGTTTATTAACTACATGCTAACTTATGCTCAGTGAGCACTTGTTAGCAAAACCCTTTCAAGATTACCCTCCTCACATACAACAAAACTTTTACACACTCTTGCACCATTGTATGCCATTCTATTTCACAATTTAATGCTTTTGATTTCATACGCATGACAACAAAAATTTATTATGAAATGATTTTTGTAAACTTTAAAATTTAAGAATCTTGCCATGACAATTATTCTTAATAGTTATACGATTGTGTTATAGGATATAATACGACATAACGGTACTATAACATGTTATAAAACTAGGGATGACAACGGAGCGGGGAATATCGAGGATTGTATTTACCATCCCCATCATCGTTTTTATTCTCCATCCCCATCCCTGTCCCCATCCCCATTGGGGAATTGCTTTGCATCCCCATCCCCCTCCCCAATGGGGATCGGGGATCCCCGTGAAGATTCGGGGATTTTAAATCCTTATGAACTAACATAAAGTTTCCACCAACTCATCGAAAATATAAAGAACTTACTCATAAAGTGTTTCAAGAAATATGCGTACATAGCACATAATTGGATTCATTACAATTTCAATTCAACTTTAAAGCATCCTCAACATTGTAACATCATATATAATATAAAAATGATATGTATCATATGTGTCTATTCGGACAAAATAATAAGTAATATGTAGTTGATGCTTACGCTTCTAATTCTAAAGGTACTTGATTCTATAAATATCACATATGCATATAAATATACATGTCGATACTCATAAACATATATACATATACATATACAAGTTAATCGAGTATGAATATAACATATAAATTCTAAATACTTATACACTAGAAAGATCGGAACCAGGGTCAGGTTCGGGGATTTATGTTATCCCATCCCTGCCCCATCACCGGTTTCATATTTTGGAGATTCCTCATCCCCGTCCCCATCCCCGGTCAACTCGAAAATTCCCTAGTCAAAATCAGGTTTGAGGATCAGGTCCCCATCAAATACGGATTTTTTTGACATCCCTATATAAAACCTTGCCATACATATCACTCTTAATAGTTACTATATAACTACTTGAAAATAATTATAATTTATTTAAAAGTCGTAAACGTTATACCAAAAATTATCTATTAGCAAGTTAGCTTGCCAATTCTTAATTTATGTGATTTAATAGCGTGGTAAATACCGAAAAATTCATAAAAGAATGTATACATAAAATACATATTTAATATTCAAAAAATTTAACTTGTTACAATAAAAGATACCATGCTTCAAACTTTCTTCCAATCTTGAGAATTGTCATAACACATTTCTACCGTAATCATATTAAAAACCATTTTACATAATATATTATATAAGCGAATACTCATGCATAGCGACAAAATTTATAAAAAAAAAACAATTATAGTTGCAATGTTGTGGTTAAGTGTTTTGCATAACATTTATCTTTACCACGTATTCTGCTTACACGTTTTGTGCAATGTTTATCTTTACCCCATAGATGCTCAAAATACCCAGGGATGCTCATGTTAGATAATGAAAACCCCGTAGGTTATGATTTTCATTGAGGCAAAATATATAGGGGTTACCCTAGAAACCCTAAAACCCACATATGTGCTTGGGCTTATTTATCATCTAATACTCTCTCGCAATTCGAATGGAGAAATCGCTAAAGCTCAAATCTGAGGCAAGATTAAATATGAAGCCAAACATAAAAACAAAACTAAAGATAGTTAACCATTAACGTAATAAAAACATAATTTCTTGATGAAGATTTTCAAAGAAGCTAAGCAATTCTTTAGCAAAGAACAAAGACAAATCATTAACAAAAGCAAATAACATATTTGTTGATGAAGACATCTGACAGCAAACGGAAATTAATCTTCACCATGCAACATCAACAAAAGCAAATAAACAAAAATAAAAGCAAATGAATTTTTTTTTGAAAATGGATAAATGGTGTCGGTTAGGATTTGACGGGGTGACATAGCAGAGGTCACTCACCTTGACCACCTAGGTCTGAGGAGATCCTCTCTCTGATACCATGTTAGATAATGAAAATCTCATAGGTTATGATTTTTATTGAGGCACAATATATAAAGAGCCCGCACATGAACTCCACTCGGTATGAACACTTACACGAAGTAAAAGTCACTATTTCAAACAAAAAATCCAACAAGTACAATCTAAACGGACTTCAATTACATTTTCGTGTGTATCACTAATATACTAATTAATCTCAAAATTGGTTTCCATAATTTCTTGATAAAACTCATTATGTCAAAGCATTCTACATGTTACTGGGCAATGGGCATGAAACTATATATACCAAAACAATTAGATAACGAAAGTTCATTTAGAAACTTTACCCAAACAATTAAGATGAGTGGAGATCCTACAATGTGATATTCACACATATAGACATATTTTCATGTTTTACCTAGCTATTTTCCTCTAATCTTTATTCATGTTTCTAAGGCATCTTTAAACCTTCAAAATTCATCCTTAGATAAATCAATATAAGGAATTTCATGGATAGCTTTTAGCCTACAAAATAATATGCAAGAACATGAGGATAATCGACATAGAAGAATGAAATGTTAATTACACAACTGATAGACGAAAAAAGACAAAGAAAGGTTAAGATGAATATGCAAGAAAAAAGTTATACCTTTGCTTTGAATAATGAATATGCACAACTCAAAACCTACTAAGTTCATGCATATAACAAACAAAGTTCATGTAACAAATAGAAGAATATAAATCAAAAGGCATAAATAGATTCAAAGTTCAGTTGGAGAATGAAACAAAACTTACAAAAGTAGAAAAATGAGTTATTATGTCTAAAACGACTCACCTTAAGTCCTACTCACTCGCGAGTCACCTTGCACACAAACATAACTCACGCGTAAGTTTCGGTATCCTAAGCAATTTAAGGTGACCAATTCACCTAGTTGATTTGCGTGCAATAAATGTTACCATTTGATTGTATATTAATAAAAATAAATAAATAAATAAAATAAAAGCCCCACTACCCCATTTTCCCCTTATAAATACCCACCAAATATATTTTTTAAAACACACACTACACTTTATAATTACATCTTTCTTTAAAAAACCATGTCTCAAGAAAAACATCATAAAATACCAATCGTTTTCGAGGAAGAAATCCCCGAAGCAATCCACCGACACCCGAAGGAACATTCGATTTAGGAAATACTCCTTCGCCAAACCAACAAATCAACGTTTGAGCACAATCATTCTATAACCAAGCATACCAAAACGAACCATACCGTAACCCATATCCACAACAACAACAACAACCACAACAACATCAACAACAACAAGCTTTTAGCCAATACGCACAACAACAACAACAAAACGCGTTTAGTCAATTTTCACAACAAAACGCGTTCCCATTTGATAACCCAAACTACTTGTCACAAACACAAAAGGGTGGTTCGTCATCACAACCTTATACACAACAAACCATGTCTCCTATTTCTTCATTTCCAAATGAAGAAATGCGCGAACCTTTTTTTGAGAAGAATTTTATCAAAACCGGCCTCGTGAAGAATCTCCCGTCGAAGAATTGGCCCTGGAACCGGCCTCGACCAAAAAGGTGTCGAGAAGACGCAAGACTAGGATTGCTCAAACCGAGGAGCAACCCCGAATGATTCCATGGACTCAAGAAGAAGAAATTGCGTTGTGCAAAGGTTGGATTCATGTTTCTAAGATAGTGCCAAAGGTAACACGAGGAAAGAGAATGGATTTTGGACTTACGTAAAGGCGTACATAGAGAGCAAAATAAAGATGGATCGCCGAACGTACGATATGGTTTGTGGAAAATGGAAGACGGTACGCCCGAACGTGGCTCGGTTTTGTAGAGTGTTCAATAACGTCAAGCGTATGAATACGATAAGTGGAGCAGAGACGAAGATTACTACAACACGACAATGCTAAACTTTGAAGTGAATGCGGTTACAAGTTCACACTCAAACATTGTTGGATGTGTTAAGAAAATGTGACAAATGGAATGATGTGAAGCTCCAAATGTTTTAGCAAAGGAATCAAGATAAAGGTCCAAGAGATACAAGTCATCCGGGTCTAGTTCATTCAACACGTAACTGGGATGCTAGTATTAATTTGAATGCTGAAGCTCAAGAAAACGAGGTGGATGATGTGCAGGAAGTTCAACGACCAATGGGCAGGGAAAAAGCAAAATCTGCGAAGAAGAAAGGTGTGCGCTCAACGACATCGTCTGGGAACTATGAATGTGACGTTGGCGAAGATGATGATATCGGAGTTGGCACAACTGAATAAACGTGTCATAGAAATGAAGATGAAAGAACGGGATGGATTTATCGCAATAAAAAAAGGAGGTGGAAGTGCAGGAGTATAAAGCAAGACAAAAGACACGATTGTTCTATTTGCGTACCATATGAACACTGATAGGGAAGCACGCAGCCATGGACGAGGCTAGAGCGGGGATCAAAGCGAAGTGGGGTTTCGAGTTTTAGTTTTCATTTCAAAGTTTATGTAATGTTTAAATTTCGTATGTTTGTGTTTTTAATAATTGTAGTTTATGTCCTATTTTAATTTCGAAGATTACGTAATGTTTTAATTTTGTACGCTCGCTTTTATTTTCATTAGTTACGTTTATATATTTTGTAAAGTAAAAGAAAAAAAGTTAAGGTGAGTAGAAATGAGTGTCTTGTCTACAAAAGGTGAATGGAAATGAGTGGAAGAAAGAAGAAGAAAGGCGATGACAACAAGATAAGATGAGTGAAAATGCACCTTGTCTTGTAAGTTCATGCATATAACAAACAAAGTTGATGCATCTACCAAACAACACCTACTAAGTTCATGCATATAACAAACAAAGTTCATGTAATAAATAGAAGAATATAAATCAAAAGGCATAAAGTTGGAGAATGAAACAAAACTTACAAAAGTAGAAAAATGAGTTATTATGTCTAAACTTAAATAACAAACAATTCAAATTTTGAAATGTCAAGATAAGGACGGTAAATATATAATTACCTAACTATATTTCAAAAAATCTATCTAATGAGGAAACTGGAAACCAAATTACATATATATATTAAAGCAGGGAGTATCTTATGGAATTGTGCCCTGCCATTTTATATTCCGAAAAAACTAAAATATATTAAAGCAGGGAGTATCTTATGGAATTGTGCCCTGCCATTTTATATTCCGAAAAAACTAAAAAATTGGGTCCCATTATTATATTTGCCCGCTGTAAAATATTATTAACTGAAGCCCAAGTATTTTTAGCCCGTATTGTTAGCCAGTGTTTCTTCAGCCCATTGTGTTGAACATAAAGCAACAAATCCACCGCTTCCAGATATTCATACTTATCTACACACCGACTCTTGAAGATGAAGAACATGGAAGAAACCGCCGTCACATCTCCATGGAGACCCTCTGTCATCTTCCTCGAAATGATAAAATAGTATTCGACCAAGTTTAAGGTTCGGGTTGTTGATATTGATCGCTTTATGTATCTTATTTATCATAATAATCGGTTGCTAAATACCTTATTTATAATGATCCGTTGATAAATATCTTATTTATGAACTTTAATTATAATGGTTTAATTTTAGTTAATTATGTTTTTGGTAATTTGGACTTTATCATAATTTTGGGGCTTTGTTAAGTTGGGAATTTTGTTAATTTCTTTTACAGGTTGGCTTGCTGCGGTTGCTGTTAAATCAGTTTTTTTTTTTTTTTTTTTAAATAAAAATTCAAAAGGGTATGTAATTTTATGGCTTTTACTTTTCTTGAATTTTTTTTGAAATAATTCTTTCCTAATATTGGTTAATTAATTGTCAATTATGTATACAGGATATTGCGTCAATGTTATAGAAAAACAATAACCTGAAGCCGAAAATCTCAGACTGAAATTTGATGGCAAAATACAAAGGTAATATGAGGTGCTTTACAAAACTAGGGCTTTTAGTTTTTATGTTTTCGTTAGTTGGTACCTAAGTTATGTCATTCATGAGTTGGGTTGTTCATTTTAAGAAGTGAAAGAGAAATGACAAGATATGAAGGAAGTCGGCGATTGAGCTCGAGGTACTTACATCGTGGTTCAGGTGAGCTGTACATGATTTTGGTTTTCCCATAGTCTTTTGGCGATAGAGCTCGAGGTACACATATGCATTGGTTTTAATAGTCTATTATGGTAGATTACAACAGAATTAAAAATAAAAAAGCTTAACATAATAGAGTAAAACAAGTATTGCATTTTTATATTTTTTTATATGTTCAGGGCCGACGATGTAAATTGAAAAAAAGATCGAGCTTTGAATGTGAACGTGTGCACCTTTCCAGTTTTAACCTATGTATTTGATGTTATTTGGAGTCCTTGATTTTTTTATTTGTCCTGTTTGTTTGAAGTTGCAAAGTGGAATGGGTGACTCGCCCTGCAGCTCCATGGATGTTTCATTTGTCGTTGTTGTTTACGCTCGCGTTCCGATTGTAAAATGCCATTTCCTCTTTAAGGTGATCAACTAATAACTTATTGTTTTTTTAACTTAACTTCTATTAGCTATTGCATTATTATGCTTCATCAAAAATATTATATGTGGGGCTTCTTGCTTGAATGAAGTCGCTTTTTATATATTGTTGAAATACCATGTGAAGCGTGTAGTTTGCATCTACCCTTTGTATTTTTCAAATTTATCGAAAGAGACCGAGATTTGAACAAAGTACAAAAATAGTCGCGACATGATCATACACAGTTTTTGTAGAATGATGAACGCGTTTAGGAATGGGATATATAAAGTGTGTCACACTTTTTTTTGTTTTTTGGTTACTAGGCCAATAACACGTTCAACACAGCACATGGAATGTGGGCCGACGTTCAGCCACAAAGAAGCCGGGTGAACAATGAGATGGCTATGAGGGCCGCTCTGACTCGGCTCACCACCCCTGACAACTGCCTCTTCCTCAGTGACAGGCTAAAAGGGTGCTTCAAATGGGCTTCTTTTTGGACTGTTAACCATAAATGGATCCAAAACCGCTTTTTTGTACCGCCTCTTTCTTCCACCGCCCACAAAAAATTGGTTATGCATCCATCCAGATCCAGAACCTAGCATCATTTTTTTCTTCGAAGAGGTAATCGATATTGTTAATAACTTCATTCCTTTGGTCTCTTTAACAGAATATATGTATACAGTAGAAGTCTTGGTAAAGTTTTGTATGTAGAAACTCCATATATGATGATTTTTTATATACGACTATGATGTTTGCGACGGTTATTCATTATTGTCTATGAAATTTAAGTATATTGAACAAGTGTGTTGCTTATGCAGTATGTTCACAGGAAGTGTGTTCAACATTGGTGCAATGAAAAGGGTGACATAACCTGCGAGATATGCCATCATGTAAGTTATCATTGTCCAATTACTTTTTTTAGAACAACAATTTTTAACACCCCTATATCAAAGGCCTTGGGTTGATCAAGTATTTTTAATCGGCGGGGTAATTTAATTGATTCTTAAGCAACCATAATTAATTGTTTCTTAATAAATGGTCACTTGAACAAGCAAGAGGCAATTTAAGTTACGCTAAATTCTTGCAACGTCCTGCTGTTACAGGTATTGTAAGCCTATTCAGACGAATACGATAGCAGATGTTGTTGCACTTTCATCGTCGGCGCCTTCTGAAAATACTTTCGTTACCAATGTCGCCACGGAGATGGGTCAACAGGTATGCATATTACTTTTTGGTTACCTTCTTTTCAAATAGAAGGTAGCATTAGTTCTTCATTTTGCGAACAAATTATCACGCTTACTGAAAATAAATCAGTGAATATTGTTTTGTACTTGCAGGGTGTAAATTAGTGTCACGAGTTCTACGAAAGTGGCCAAGAAAAGAGGGTGACTTTTGATAGTAACCCCAGCGATTGCATGGTATGTGTATGTTACGAGCTATTAATTTTCGGCTATAAGCTTCATTATAGAAAAAGGCCTTGCTAGATATTTAAGGATAAACATTTAAGTACTAGAGCAATAGTTTGACGTTTAGATAGTGTGATTCATTCAAAATACCCATAGTTGTATATACTAGAATGGTAGTATTATCACAAGGTGTTACTTTTCAACACCGAACAAAAAAGGCACATTAGTATGTCATATATGATTATGAAGAAACTGTGTTGTCATCGTCCAAAGAAACCGTTTTCAACTACTAAAGCTGCATATATCTCCATTAGCTATTAATTGAGAATTAATAACTCATAACTCACTTTTTTTCATTGGAATCAATGTTGATCTTCATTCATCTTACATGAACAAGTGAGCTATCCTTTTTAATACTGTTTATATTTTTTAATACTCTTTTAATAAACCATATTAAAATATTTGATTTTAGCTAATGGAAGTAATAACATCATTTTCAGAGAGGTGATGATGGGAAAGCAGTTAACAGGACGCCGCAAAAATTGAAAAAAAGGTGCTTCCAATTTTTTGCTATTCGATTTTATTTGTGTCATTCGTCAGTCAAAACTTTTATTTTCAGGAACTTTAATGTTGATAAGGAGGTACAAAGAGTTTGTTCATAGCCGACGGGTCGTTTCGTAATGATATTTTTTTTACTATATAATTTTGTGTAAAAAAATTCGGTTGTGATAAAATCTGTGGTTTTGTAGCTGATGTATAATACGGATACTGAGCAAAGTAAGAAGAACCTAACAACGCGGTCGGCTGTGTAACGGACATGTAAATATCTGTTTTCTTACGATTTATGTGTTTGTTGGTTGATTCCTTATATTTAGGATCAGAAAACTATCGGTTAATTTTTATTGTTAGAATCGGAGAACTTCCTATGATCGAGGTTTTAATGCCTACGGAAAATATATTGTTGTGGATAAAAGGTAATTATAAGTTTCCCTGAAGTTAATTTTTTTCGTAGTTTATGTGGTTTTGGATTAATGATAATAGGTAATAACACTTTGGCCGTTTAAGCATCCATGTCGAAGATTCGCAAACGAAGTAGATGGTTTACTAACCATAAGTTGACGACCAACAGTGGTATAGTTTTAGTTATTTCTTTTCATATTATTTTGCACTGGGCTCGGAATAAACCATCACTATTTTTCCTGGCAGCATCCTTTAACATTAGAACTTCAAGATGACCGCTTAAGAGCTTTCGCACAATAACCTGCAATTCCTTTGTCGCCATTGCACCCGGGTCGATAGGGGTTTTGGCGGTTCCACTGTTGAAGCACGTTGTGACTGGAAAATTTAGCGTAATCTATCTTTGGTTGTCGGGTTGCTTCTACATCATAAGGAGGTAATAATACTACCAATAATCTATATATTTAAAATACTAGCCAAAAATAGTTATGTTGTTCAGCGCCTAGACTGAAGGCCTTTTCCATGAATTGCACTTGCATGAACATTCTTTGTAACTGGGAAGAAAAAAGTGAGATGCACGCATGTTCAGACTCTTTCAGTTGGTGACTAAACTTTCAAAATACATATATGATAGTGTGACCAAGTTGGAACTTTTTATACTTTTAGTATTGTACTGAGGTTAGTAAGATTGAAACATTGTAGAATTATTGGTTGTTACATATATGTTTGAAATTCGTTATTTGCAGGCATTTTATAGATCAAAGTAATTGCAATGATGAAATAGATCAAAGTAATTGCAATGATGAAATTCGTTATTTGCAGACATTTTATAGAATTATTGGTTGTTACATATATGTTTGAAATTCGTTATTTGCAGGCATTTTATAGATCACATGCTCATGACAGTTGCCTGGAGATCCATGATGAAATAGATCAAAGTAATTGCAATGTTTCATTCAGAATGGTAATGTTAGCTCATTGTATCCGAAAGTACAAGTATTTTTATATCAACTGTTGTTACCTATCTTTCAAACAAATGGCTTTCATGTAATGAATATTTTTATGCTGTCTCACAGCAATTGATGAAGTCGAGCTTCAAACCGTGTCAGTGGATTCTTTTTAAATGTTTGAGCTCAAACCTGGATATAGTATGATCTTTGTTTGTTATCAAAACCAACTGACAAGCCAGATTAGAATTCCGATATAAAACCCGCCGCAACGCGGCGGGCTGCCCCTTGCTTGTTAAACTATTAAAGTCAAGGAATAAAGTTACGTCTAAAACCTGGTGCAAATATATCTTTATCTAAAATCATGACTCATTCAAACAATTTTCTTTGCCATGTGTCAAGTTCTCAAGCAAAGATATTTTCAGAGTGCTTGCAGAAAACTCTTTTTCATTAGTTTAAGGGATTATGTATTGACAGGGCACATCACTATTAAACTTTTTATTTTATTAAAATTTTAATTTTTAGGTTACTCATTTATCAAAACTAATTTACAGACCACCTATTTATTTGTTTGTTTTAATTCGGATAAACGTTTTTTGAAAATATTTGAAATAACGAGAATAAAGCTAAATATAACATATTAAAACAATACTAATAATTATTAAAATGTAAAATATCAGTTTTATCCATTAATTAAGTTCAACTCTATATAGTTAAAGATGATTTATGATAATCTAACTAATATTTTACATTTAAATTTTTTAATTTATTGTTCGATATGTTAAAATTAGCTTTACCCTAGAAAATATATAAATATTCTGGCAGAATTGAACGAGACGCAGATAAACTAAAACAAATACATATTTAGGTGGCCCATAAGTTAATTTAAATAAACGTGACCTATAAGTAAAAAGTTTAATAGTTAAGTTTACTCTGAGATACATGAATCCCTTGGGGTGTTTGGTTGGGGTAATTTGGAATATATTGAAAGCATTGCATTTCAATTCTTTCAAATATCATGTTTTGTAACTCAAATGGGGCATTTGAAGTAATTTACAATTTCACGAATCGCCAAAACGAAGAGAATTAGAATGTCTAAAAAAGTGAGAAATTATAATTTACTTGACAAAAAATTTATAAACTTTATTTCTTATTGTTTTTTAGAAACTTTTAAATAGAATATTTATACAAAAATTTATAAAATTTTTATAAATTTTTATAAACTTTTTTTATAATTTTTATAAACTTCTTTTATAAACTTTTATATAAACTTTTTATAAACTTTTTTATAAATTATTTATAAACTTTTTATAAATTTTTATACTTTTTATAAATTTCTTATAAACTTTTAAATAGAATATTTATGAAATTTATATATATATATATATATATATATATATATATATATATATATATATATATATATATATATATATATATATATATATATAAACTTTATTTTCGTAACCTACTTTAAACGCGAGAAGCTGAGAACTCATCTAAAACCATTGATTATTTGATCAATGGATGAAAACACTTGTGGCATATTCGTAATAAAATGAAGTATTGAGTAGAATTCAGAAAAACAAAAGGGTAAAAAGTAAATGGATATTAATTAAATGTAGGTTATCAATTCATATAACCGCACACTTCTCTCTCTTCCTCACATCAGCCTCCATCCTCCTATCTCTCATAATCGCCCATTTTTTTCTCTACAACATACCAACCGCCGCTTGAAATCTTAAGAGGTCTTGGGTTTCTCGGGACGATCTACTAATGAATACAAACACCGGGTCTCAACCATCTATCATATCATTTAACCCCAATAACCATCAACACAGCCACCAATATCCACAACCTTCGATCTATTTTTTTCCAGTAGTTGTGGTTGCATTTAGTCGATGGCGGTTGTGGGTTTGTTTTTCGTGATGAGATGATGTATCCGGTGAGTTTGTTAAATTCTTTATGTCCAGTGAGTATAACAATTTTTGTGTAAAAGCACCAAATACATAAGATCTGATATTTTGTGTTTTATAATCGTTTATTGTTATTGGGTTCTTTGTGAAAATTGTTTTTAGATCTATTGATGTTATACAACTACACGAGACCATTGGTTTTTAATTAAGAATAATTTTTTATGTGGTGCAGGTTTGTAAGTCAATGAGACCATATTCGTTAATGTTCTTTTAATTTGATGATCTTGGGCTGCGTGATAAACAACTGTTTGTAAGTGATTTAGATCTCTTTTTATACCAATTTGCTTTATCAAAATATGATGCATGTTATTTTCAACTGTATTTAAAAGCACGTGATATCCATAAAAGATATGACAACTTTTTAACACAAGGATTGCATATGAATCTTTTCCCATTCAAAGATAACATGATCTCAAAGTAACATCATAGTTTTGGGACCTTAATAAGCTAACATATATATTCCTGCCTATATAAAGGGTTTCCAACATCAACATGACCTTAATTAGCATATGGCTTGATATATTTTAAATATTGGTTAATTTATCCTTGTTAATTCAAAATCAGTGAATTAGTGCATATATGTTTTATGGTTAATACAAAATCAAATGCATATGTGTTGTATGGCTTGTAGTTTTTGATATATCTATTAAATTGTGCATATATGTTTGAAAAATATTGGAAAAATAGAGCCGCTTTCTTGGAACAAAAATAAAAATTCAAAAAGTAAGGCTATGAATGAAAAATAAAGACTTCTTTCTTGGAACAAAAAAAATAAAAATAAAAATAAAAAAATCAATAAGTAAGTCGTGGGGTCTTATCTAGTTTTGTTGTAATTGCCTAATATATGTTTTAATTTGTGCAAAACATGTATGTTTAAAATATACATGTTCAAAACATATATGTTTTAAATAGTGGGATCTAACTAATGAAAATCATATATGTTTGAGAACATGTATATTTTTAAACGTGTATGTTTTAAAACAGGTATGTTATAAAAATGATTGCTTATAAACGGAATGCTTAAAACATGTATGTTTTAAAAACAGGTATGTTTTTTTTAGTAAGTGTAATTATTATTTTTTTGAAAGACTTCGTGTTGTCAAACAAATATGTTTCCTAAAACATAAATGTACTCATGAACATGTAAGTTTATTTAGTAGGTGTAATTATTGTTTTTTTTTTCTCAAAGAATTCACGTATGTTTAATAGTTTCAACACAATTTTAAAAGTAATATATATTTTAACAAGTGTGCATACATGTGTAATAATAAAAAGGAAACGGAAGCAATTATTACAAGAATGTATTTTAACAATTCTATTTTAATAATATTATTGTTGCTAATATTTGTAATTTTTTTTTTGTATCAGGTATAATTACAAGAATGTTCACCGTTACGAGTGTGCATATATGTTGACGGCTACGAGTGTGCATATATGTCCAACTTCTAAAAATGATGATAACAATGAATGTGCACATATGTCCATTTGTGTTGAATAATATTATTAGTGCTCACGCGTGTATAGATCGATTATATTCATGTAATTATGCTTTTAGAAATTATTATTTTAATTGTATTTCAATCGATATCGAAGTTTGTGCAACATTTATGTTCTTGGTTTGTTATAAATTTCATTATATTAAAAAACTCATATGTATCTAACTATTTCTTGAAACATATATTGTAGCACTAAATCTAGAAATATGCTATTTAAAAAAAAAACATATATGCACTAAACATGCTATCTTAAAAACATCTATGCACTAAATCTGGAAAATACTAAAATAAAAAAAAAATTAAAAACGGGATTTTGTAAAAAAAATAAATAAATAAATAAATGTCTTTTACTATTATACCCTTTCGAATTAAATAAAAAAGTTTAATATTTAAAAAAAATAAATATATTTTCAAAAATGTCATTTTGCATTGATATGTTGCACACTACGCATTATTAGGAGTACATAAGTGGTTCTCGCAGCTTCTCGCAGATAAGGTGGGTTCGAAAATAAAGGGACTCTATATATATATATATATATATATATATATATATATATATATATATATATATATATATATATATATATATATATATATATATATATATATATATATATATATATATATATATATATATATATATAAATTCATCAACCAATCATGCGAAGATATTTTAAATTCGAGTTATAAATTCTCAAGACGACGACGACGACCTAGTTGCCACAGTGGTGACCCGAGATTTTTTTTTTTTTTTTTTTTTTTTTTTTTTTTTTTTTTTTGTAATTCAAATATTTTTAAAACAAAATTAAACTTCATTAATAAAATACTTAACATTACAACAATAATTAAAACTTAAACTAATAAAACGTAGACGTTACAATACTTATTAAAACTAAAAGCGATAATCTAAGTTGTGGCGTTCTTTGATTCTTCGCTTAAGTTGTTCAAGTTCTTGTAGTTGTCGTGCGGGCATATTTGTGTCGAGGGTGTGTTGTAGAAAATTAAATCTTGCGTTCGGTTTGATTGTGCTTCCATTGCAAGTCACGACGTTGAGCTCAAGTTTCTCCCTTTTCAACTCCTCGGCTCGCCTTGCCCTTGCCTCTCGCAAGCTCCATCTCTTCTGCTTCAACTTTATGTATTCCTCTTCCATATTCTTGGTTTTTCCTTACTTGAACTTTTGATCTTGAAAATTTCTTGGCCATATTAGTAACAAATGAAGCGGGTGGCTCGTGTGCTTTCTTCTTTGCGTCACGACCTTTTGGTCGTGATTCTCGAGTCTCTTCTTCCTCGTAATCATCCACGCCTTGGGGATGAAAAGGACCTTTGTTGACCCGAGGTGGTTTCAAGTCATGGATTTCTTCCGACTAGTCTTGGTGAAAGCAGCATCTCAACAGTTTTCCAAGCGAATGCCCTCTCAAAACTTTCCAACACTCCTTCAATGTAAACTCATGCTTGTGAAGCACACGGTATTCGTTACAAGCCTTTTCATAGTCGTCTTCGTCATTCTCACCGCTTCCGTGATTATCCTTGATATTATCCATAATTGCACAAAAGAAACCAACCCTAGAACGAATCCTACCCTTCCATTTGGTCGTTATGGAGTCGTAGGTTCTTGTTGAACCAGTTTCACTTTCAAAGTACGCTATCACCTCATCCTAAAACCCACTCCGGTTGATAGAGTTCCCTCTTTCCGAATTTTCTGACACATGTACCCATGCTCTACAAAGCGCGACCTCTTCCGCTTTTGTCCATGGTTTGACGGTGCGGTTGCAACATTCTTGCCCTTCCCTTTGTAGCCCGTTTGTAACCTTCTTTGATTTGACGGTGACGTCTCTTCGACATCGTCTTCAACACGAATAGAATCGTGGTATGAACCGTGCCCGAACCTTATCCCATCGAAGCATCTTGAGTCGGGTATTGTTGAGACGTGTAGCATTGAGCGGGGGAATTCCATAAAATGCTCATAATCCATATCAAGATTAACAACATGAAGCGGTGAAAACGATTGATTAGGTTGGGAACATTGTGAGAAATCCATGTTAGGATGATATGACGACCGCTTGGTGCTTGGTTTTGATTGATACTCGGACGACCGGTGGGAAATATGGACGATTGACGTAAAATGGGTTTTGATTGTGGTTGTGTTGTGGTGGTCGTGTTTCATAATCAAACCGGTGCTTGAAAACGAACATCCCGATTTTGTGGTGATGTTAAACCGATTAATTGAAACGGTGGATCCGGTGAGAAATTCAAGTTAGGGAATTTTGGGAAGTCGGGATCGTCGGGTTTTGAGTTGGGAGTTTTCTTTGTGACATGATGAATATTGAAGAGAAGTTGTTTGAATTGTGTGTTTAAAATGTGTTTGAGGTTGGTATTTATAATGTTGTAAAAGTGATAAAGTTTTGGAAAAAAAAGGGTAAAGTTTGAGCTTAACACTCGGTTGTGTGCTCAACCGAGTTGTGTTTCTTCTCCCCAACCGACGCCAACCGAATAATCCACAACCGCCCAACCTTGCTCGACCAACTCATTCAACCGACGGCAACCCTCCCATTATGCATAGCCTAACTACATTGATAGAAAAAAGCCTACCGCCACGACTAATGTTATTATTGTGAAAAACACTCTTAGAGGTTTCACTTAAAATTTATAAAATCAATCTAGTGTTAGTTTTTTGGAGATTCTATATGCTTCATTAGAAATACCAAATGATTTAAACACAAATTCATAACTGTCAAACAAAATACAAGCATTACACACAGATACATTAAAACAAATCACTCATGATGGATTGTAAGGTGACCCTTGAAATCCTTATTCTACACTTTTGAACCATTTTGCTTAGTTGAACAATTCCGTAAATCTTGAGGCGACATTTTGTCTCGCTTTTGGGAAAACACCATTCTTCCCGATCATGCCGTCGAGCTGTGTATGTCCCCATTTCGTGGTCTGTAACACCCCGATTGGAGCTTCAGGTATGATACCATCTTTAGCAACAGCAACCTACATATAAACAAACACCGGTGAATTATTATTACTTTTTAATTTATAGTTCAAAATATACAACTGTACTAACCGTTGCTGAGCCATCGGGCAAATGTGTGTAGAGAACAGTGTCACCTGGCTTTAAGTTTTCATCTTTGAAAACTCAAGATACTTGACAATGGTTGCAGCATCCGCATCATTGTAGGTTCCTTCTTCTTTCCACAACGTAACCATCTTTTGTGCCCTAATTCAGAGAAAACTTACCCGTTGCGGTACCAGCAATGTAGTACGAATAAGCTTCTCAAAGGGCCTGTACAAAGGGTGTAAACATTTAGATATCATGTTTAAAAGTTATTTCTTACAGTGTTTACCGGTGAGCTAAAATTTATATTTTCTCATCTATGTACCACTAGTTCAAGTATATTAATCGATCTAACCTATGATTACGCACAATCTCTTCAAGGTCAAAAAGAATTATAGTTAAACCACTAATTAGATCATGAATAACATCATTTACCCATTTAAGCAGGAAGGTGATTGTACACATAGAAAATGATCCATGAATATTTCATTATCTAAGAGCTATGATACATGTCGTCGTTGTAAGTTTTTGCGTACTTTATTCTACCTCAACCATTTATGTAAACTCAAAATATGCAACTAATTATGAAACATGCGGCCTCTGAAACTGATGACTTATTCTTGTAATAAACATTTTTCACAGCCGAAAGAAGTCTGCCACATTAATCGCAATTTAGTAACCATTAGAAATGGTGTTTAGAGTATGTAGTGCTTTTAATGAAACCAAGCCTATTGAAGGATGGTTGCCGTTGACTCAAGGTTCCTGTTAACACATAGTTTGGTTATGTGAAAGTCAGCTAAAATCTGAGTTTTATGATTCATATTTCAACTGTTCTTGCTCTTTTGGAAGGACCAAGGCCCGCTCTTGGGTTTTCGGCCCTGCGCGAGCCGACACCAAAATGGCCCTTTAAGGTTTGCAACCTAATTAAATAAGATGTTAGTATTATACTATTATATAAGGATGTAACCCAATTATCGGACATGAACCCAAAAAAATTACCGCAATACCCTCCAAACTTCACATTTTTGTGTCAATAAACTCATTTTTTTTATGTGTCATGAAAAATTTACCTACTACTCGCTATATAGGTAAACTTTGCCTAGGTTTACCATCATCGTCCACCACCATCGTCTCTGTTACCATTCTATTTCGGTTCATGAGTGATATGTGCATTTTGGAAAGTATCTTGCTGTTAGATGGATTAAACCCAAATATGAGAGGTGTCAAGTTCAATTTTGCTAAACACAAAAACCTATGAAGTGGTCAGGTCAAACTCATAAAAAAAAAAGAGCGGTTTACCCTAAGGACTTAGAGCATGCGGTACCTTAACTTGGGAAGGTGACTTAAGGCTTAACTTTTGAGTTAAGATGAGTTAACCACACCGCCCAAGTGAGTTAAGGCTTTGAGTTAAGGTTGCGTTACCTCCTTAACGCGTTAAGCATATATAAAAAAAAAAAAAAAAATCTTTTAATTTTTACATATTCGTCCCCTAAAATGTGGTGTTTTTTTTCTTTTAGTTAAGGTTGAGTTATGATAAGGGGTGTTTTTTCTTTTTGAGTTAAGGTAAAAGGTTAAAGCTGATGTGGTGCTGACGTGACAGTATGTTAAAGCTTAACACAAGTACGTTATGATACCTCTTGTTCTTATGCAATATGAACTATGCTTATTTTTAGGAATTTTTATTCAGTGACAATCTCTTTGTCTCTAACACTATCTGGATAGGTACCAAAATTTATTGAACCAAAATATGTATGATGGATGAACGAAAGGCATAAACTGAGTGAAGGGTTACCATTAAAGATATCCTTGTAAAATTCGTCGCAATCCATCAACTCGACGTCAGTTTTGCCTTTCCACTTCATAGCAAGTGACTCAAAAGCTTTTTCTTCTAAGTACAATCCGGCCACGGCAACCTTCTCGATGGTTCCTTGCACTTCCATATGTCTTACACCTTTGGCATGATTTCCAATTAATAATCCAGATATAACATTAACAATAAAACTACATATATGATCAGTTGAAAGAGACAAACTATATGGTACGTCATGCATGTATGATCAGTTGAGGACCTTAATGTGGAAATAATACCTGCGCCTGCGAGGAACAAAGTTTTGGTTGCACTGGGAGGCTTGTAGGAGGGTGGAACGAAGACGGATTCGAGCTCTATACCGGTGGAGGAGTGAAGCTTAGCCATGGTAATACTAATTTGGAGCAATAACTTGAGTTGAGTGTGGCTGATTACTTACTGGGAGGTAATATTTATAGAGGAAATTCAAATAGTAAAACAATGTAATCTATACTACTTTATAATTCATTTAGGTATTCTAAAATTAGAAGGCTTAAAAATTCAGACTTTTTACTTGCTTATTATGGAAAGATATATTATAATGCATGTAAAATTAAGATAAGGAGCTCAATCATGAGATGACATGTGTCACTTAACAAACTCCAAGCCTAACTTAACAAACTAAGCTCAACACCAAAAATTAAGATAAGGAGCTCCAATTATAAAATGACATGTGTCACTTTTCAACTAAAATTCATCTTTATTTTCAAATTAAAATATCTTTTATCTACTTATTTATATTATAATCTAATTTCACCATATTTTCTAAAATTTTATTCTCTTTAATTCAACATCCATTTTAATATATTTTTATGAGTTTTTAGTTTTATATTTTAGTGGGTTTATTTTATTTTAATTCAAATTTTTACAACTTTAACCTTTATTTCATTTATTCCAATCAATATAATCTTGATTCGTCAAAATCATATACTTTTGGGGAGTGTTTGACGCGTAAGAGATTGCGAGGGTATTTTTATATGCGGGAATAATGATGTCGCGTGAAAGTTACGGGTAACCCAAACAAACACTTACAACTAACACATATACATTCGAAGTGTTGTGAAACGAATTCACTAAACGGGTAAGCAAACACATATAACTATCCTTATCGCCGCCGCTGCCACCACCATCTCATCACATCACCACCTCAAAAATTTGTTCGCTACAAAATAGTCATCGGGTACCCGCCGCCGCATTGCGCGGGTACCCTTCTAGTATTAATTAAATATTGAACGCAATGAGCATCACGTCGTCTGTATTTTAAATATTTATTTTTACTTTTATCTTTATATTTATCTTTAATGTATTATTATTTTATTTTAAACTTTTAACTACTATGAATAGAAGTATTAAAAAAAAATTAAGTTTACACGCTTTCTATCTGCATACATTAATTTTGGAATTTTGAAACATATAATAATTTAAAAGTTTTGTTAAACACAACCTTATGAGTTGTGTGTAAATATTCAAAATTTATGAAATTGACAATTAATAAACACATATAGTCCATAATTATATAGTTTTAATCATTATAAAAGAGGTAAGTGATGTTAATTGATAAGGTTTTAAAAGGTACATTTTTGAGGGGTCGTTTAAGCCCTTATTTGATCACTTTTGTATCCGTTATTGCTTAATATCGTTCCTTTTCACTTTTTAGGTCTCTTGAAGGCAAAATCTTGGAATGGCACTTATTTGGACGAAAAGGCGCGATTATCTGAAGAAAATGGCCAAAGTCGAATCGAGACACTCAAAGTCCGAAAACATAAGGTGGCGTCGGTGTTAAGTGTGACGCCTCGGAGGATCTTTGTGACGGACGAAGCCAAAACTCCTATTTTCAAGTGACGACGTCAAGTTATAAAAGAGTAGGTCGTCGCAACTCGGACGGCCTAGATGTAATCCGACGGCGGAAAGCGAAGAGACGGCGTCACAAGCATAAGGTGACGCCGTCGCAAGTCTAACGTGGCCAAGACGAAACCCTAATGACGGCGACACGACGGCATCACAAAACATAAGGTGGCGCCGTCGCATATGTAATATTATATATAGAATCCAATTTTTCAAGATTGAGTGTGTAGTATTTTGGAGTAAAACCTAAACCGAACCAAGGTTGTCTTGTACAAGATTTTAGGGTTCCAAACCCTATCTTACACCAAGATAAGTGTTTTACTTCATTAATACAATTATGTCTTTGATTATTTTGTGTGTATGCTTGCATGTTTTCCATGTCCGACTAATTTACTTGTGTGTTTGCTTAGGGAATATGAAACTTAATTATTGAATATTGATTGGTTGTCTCTTATCTTAGTTGATTAATGATTTAGTAATGCGATAGGTCATGCGTTGTGTACTTAATGCTTGATTAAATCTTTGTGAACCTTAGAATATGACTCCTTGAGTAGTTGTAAGCTAAACCATCCAAAGAGTGCCTTAGAGTAAGAGTTTATTATCCCTAGTGGGTTTTGTAGACGAGACCCTTTGGTAAGTTCAAAGAGTTAGGGAGGAACGCATACCCTACAACCTTAGACACACAACGCAACTAGGAATAAGGACGTGACAATTCAACCACCAATAGGATATAATTAAGGAGTAGTAAAACCATGTAAACACATCTTTAAACTATCATACGAGCACACATTAATTAGACATAGACTACATACACCTTAGATTAGATAATTAGATAAGTAGAGTAATAGGTAGCAATACCAACCCCCCCCCCCCAAATTCAAACCCCGAGATTCGTACCTTTCCTTTCCTTAAAAAATATAAAAAGATAAAAAATAATCTTCCTCAACCACAACCTTAGCGTAGTAACTTCTCACTAGCATTCATATTCCCCAGAGAACGATATCAATACCCGTGGCTTACCCTAATACTACACTACAACGATTAGGTTCACTTTCGCCTAGGGTGTTGAAAAACTTGCTCGACGAAAGGAAGTTCCTTTGACCCGAACGGCGCGTGTGGCGTTATCAAGTTTTTGGCGCCCGCCGGGAATAAAATAGCTAGTTAGTAGTCCATCTCGTTTAGGTCTACTCACAAGATTCCTATCAAGTGAGATTTTTTTTTCTTTTTATTAGCTTCCTTGTAGTCTATCCCCCTTCTTAGTGTTTGTGTTCGTAAAACCCCTTTCATTTGTCGCTATGGCAAGTGAAGTTGCATTTGAATCATTAACAAATGAGGAACAATTGAATTTCGCAAGTCGGGTTCGTTTTCATTGTTCTGATAAATTTGTGAGTCATCTTAAACATATCCAAAAGAAGAAGGGTGTAAGATTGGATGGATTTGATATATTTTGTGTTTGTGTGGCTTCTATTCAACGATCGTTGTCAAGATCAACTCCTTTTAGTGACACCATCTTTAGAATTTTTCATAAAAGCCTCATATGCATAGACCTTCAGTTGTTACAACTTGAGGAAATGGATAAGAAGGATTTATCTAACCTTAGGCATCATGATCAAAAAGACCTAGTTTTTAAGAACATGAAACCTAAACCCAAACAAGATTGTGAGATGGTTGAAGCTAAAATACCTAGTTGCATGTGTGGGATAGATTTCAAACATTTAGGAGATATAATGGAGAAAAAGGTGGAAAGTCCAAGCCCACAAGCCCTACCATCACTTGAGGAACACACATCACCTATAACTCACCCGGAAGAAGTAGAAGAGACTATAGGAGCCCCGATTGATAGAGAACCTTTGGACCAAACGCCACTAGATAATGTAGGTTTAGATGCTTGTTGTCATGACCTCTCTCTTAGTCCTAGGGAAGTTCCTAATTTTGATGAACCGGAGCCTCAACCAAAACCTTACCCAATGTTCCGTCTTTAGATGTGAATCTTGAATTGAATTAGGCCCCAATCCACCCATCAAAATAGATAGTCCGGTAGTTGCTTGATAAAGGTGGTAGATTCTAGGCCATGTAGAGTGGAAGCTAATATAGGAGTAACCCATGACCTTACACACTTATATTACCCATTCATGGTTGATAACAAGAAACACTATGGGTTTAAACCGGGTTTATTAGGTCAAGATGGATCCTTAACTAAGAATCTTTTGAAGTTGATAGAAGATGATCCATTTTAGGAGGAGATTTGATTCACCCGCTACACCAATAGACTTAGGTAAGGTTATAATGAATGGAGCACACTCCTTTGAGCATATAAATCACCCATCACCCTCTCCTCACGTAGCAAATTTCCACCCTAAGGGTGTGTATTGCTACTATCACCCACTTAAACTTAAGTGTAGGAAAAACTTCCCTTTATCTATTAAATAAGGGTAGAGTCGGGGCTCGTGACTCGAACAAAAACAAGCGCTTCGTGGGAGGCAACCCATGCTTAATTGTTTGCTTGTTAGTGTCATATATCTTTTATTGATTGTTTATTCTCATGTTTAAATTTGTAAAAATGCTTTATTTTGTTTTTAACCTCGTCTTAATTGCATATAAAGGTATTTTACATAAGGGATAAGTGTAGGGAGGATTACACACGTTTTCAAGGAAACGTAAACATGAGAATAACAATTCATTAAAAGATATATTTTGTGTTTGTTCAAGCAAATGCTTGTATCGAGTCATAATGGATGTTTTGCAAAATTTTTCCAGATTCTAAAGATGTAAATTTTCCGTAAAATCGAGACCGCTTTTGTCGGATAACTGACGTCAGGATAACTGACGGCGGAGAAGGAGTAAAAACAACAGATTAATTTTTTCTCGTTTTCTGAGCTACTTAAAAAATTTTGGAATTTTCCAGGTCTTAATTTTTCATAAATTTTGTAAACATCCATTCCACAAGCATTATATCCTAGTTTTAATCGAGTCTTATATATATTATTACCGCCGATTTTACGCGAAGGTTTCGTTTGTTTCTTCAAGTGTGCAGGTTTAATTTATCAAGAAGAAGTTACATAAGATTGGAAGGAGCTTTTCACGCATAAATTCTTCTTGGAAAGGATTTAACCACTACTTCACACATGGATCCTACCGAGCTAATCGGGAGTACTAGTTTCTTTCATTTTAATTACCTTCCATTATCATAACTTTGATACTTTCGGGAACATTGGGGACAATGTTCGGTTTAAGTGTAGGGAGGGAAAATAAAACGGAACTTTGAAACTATGCTTATCCTTGATTATTTGCTTTGTCCAATTGTATTTGTGTAATAAACCATGAAAAATGTCGGTTAGGGTAATTTTGGCACCAAATTTAAATTTTTTATGACATATAGGAGTGGGCCGTTAGTCTTAACAAAAGCGTCTCACGGATAGGAAGTTATATGACTAGCACAAAACCCTTTACCACCTAAATTCCACCCAAAATGTGAGGATCGCCTTAGATTAGTAGGAATTAAAAGCATTTATCTTTAATGCTTAGAGTGTAAACCGGTAGTATATTAGATTCTAGAACTTGTTTTGTGATGCATTCCGAGATCGCTAGTAAGACTACACTTGTGTAGTTAGGAATAACTAAATGATAAGAGGCATTAGGATAACCCTTGTTTAATACCCGTAATATAATTACTTCTTCCACATCGGTTGAGTAATTCCCCCACACCTTTGCGTTGTACTCATCTTTAGTACACGATACCCCTAGTTAACCCCTCAGAGCCTATCCTTTTCGCGGTTCTCGTGATGTTTCGGTTTTTCCGGAATATCAATGAAGAGCATTGTTTACACCCCACCCCAAATATACACCCAAATCGCCTTAGCCTACCTTGTATGCACTCACTTTTAGTGCATTATTGTTATCACCTTAAACCCTTAGTTCAATTATCTAGTTGCTTGTATGAGTTGCTAAGTCAAGTCATATCCTTTGTATCTGATTTTGGGACGATTGGGATTCATGGGAAAAGTTAAAGTTTATGAAATGACGGGAAGGAACGTTAAATTCAAATTCCATTTGTTTGCGTAATAATGTACCCCAAGTGTTTTGATATTTTCAATTTGAGTCAAATTAGTGTTAGAGTAATAAAAACTCAAGTGTAGGGATGTGCCTATAAATCCCTATCATTTTGATGTTACCGTAGAGGATGGTAGAGTAAAAGTGTAAAAAAAAAAAAAAAAAAAAAAAGGGCTACCATCCTACATCTATCCTTTAATTTTATGTTTGTTTATTTTAGTTAGCTAGAGTTTAGAGTGTTGAGTCTTGGCTTAGCAACGCCATTCTTCGTATGCATTTAACATAGAGATTTTTGACTTACCACCACTATATAGCCTATCCCACCAAACCCTTTGTTTCCCTACCGTAAGCCTAACATTACAACCCTTTAAAGACCTCTTTGATAGTCTTTCCTAGGTGCTTACGCCAAAGCGACGGAGGTTTGATCTATTCTCAAGCCTATGGTAATCTATGTACTAGGACCGGTTAATGAGTGTTTATCTTCCATTTCCAATTTGTTATATTTCATATACACCCGAGAGAGATGTGAGTATCCAAACACCCCATGTGAGGTGCTAGTATGTAATTTCCGTGCTTGTTATGACTTTTATGGGCTTATATGTGTTGTGGATTGTTTTAAACCAATGCTTCATGACCCTAACTTATAAATTCATTGGCTAAAAGCACATTTGCTTGAGGACAAGCAAATACCAAGTGTAGGGATATTTGATAAGGTTTTAAAAGGTACATTTTGAGGGTCGTTTAAGCCCTTATTTGATCACTTTGTATCCGTTATTGCTTAATATCGTTCCTTTTCACTTTTAGGTCTCTTGAAGGCAAAATCTTTGGAATGACACTTATTTGGACGAAAAGGCGCGATTATCTGAAGAAAATGGCCAAAGTCGAATCGAGACACTCAAAGTCCGAAAACATAAGGTGGCGTCGGTGTTAATTGTGACGCCGTCGGAGGAACTTTGTGACGGACGAAGCCAAAACTCCCATTTTCGGTGTGACGTCAAGTTATAAAAGAGTAGGCCGTCGCAACTCGACGGCCTAGATGTAATCAGACGGGTCGAAGTCAAGATGACGGTCACAAGCATAAGGTGACGCCGTCGCAAGTCTAACGTGGCCAAGACGAAACCCTAATGACGGCGACACACGGGCCACAAAACATAAGGTGACGCCGTCGCATATGTAATATTATATATAGAATCCGAATTTTTCAAGATTGAGTGTGTAGTCTTTTGGAGTAAAAACCTAAACCGAACCAAGGCTGTCTTGTACAAGATTTTAGGGTTCCAAACCCTATCTTACACCAAGATAAGTGTTTTACTTCATTAATACAATTATGTCTTTGATTATTTGTGTGTATGCTTGCATATTTTCCATGTCCCGGCTAATTTACTTGTGTGTTTCCTTAGGAATATGAAACTTAATTATTGAATATTGATTGGTTGTCTCTTATCTTAGTTGATTAATGATCTAGTAATGCGATATGTCATGCGTTGTGTACTTAATGCTTGATTAAATCTTTGTGAACCTTAGAATATGACTCCTTGAGTAGTTATAAGCTAAACCATCCAAAGAGTGCCTTAGAGTAAGAGTTTATTATCCCTAGTGGGTTTTGTAGACGAGACCCTTTGGTAAGTTCAAAGAGTTAGGGAGGAACGCATACCCTATAACCTTAGACACACAACGCAACTAGGAATAAGGACATGACAATTCAACCACCAATAGGAGATAATTAAGGAGTAGTAAAACCTAAGTAAACACATCTTTAAACTATCATACGAGCACACATTAATTAGACATAGACTACATACACCTTAGATTAGATAATTAGATAAGTAGAGTAATCGGTAGCAATACCAACCCCCAAATTCAAACCCCGAGATTCGTACCTTTCCTTTCCTTAAAAATATAAAAGATAAAAAATAATCTTCCTCAACCACAACCTTAGCGTAGTAACTTCTCACTAGCATTCCTATTCCTCTAGAGAACGATATCAATACCCGTGGCTTACCCTAATACTACACTACAACGATTAGGTTCACTGCCTAGGGTGTTGAAAAACTTGCTCGACGAAAAGGAAGTTCCTTTGACCCCGAACGACGCGTGTAGCGTTATCATTAATTATGAAATATTTAGAGTTCATTGAATGTTTATTAAATGTTAATTATGTATTTATAAAATGCTTATACCTAACCCATTGGTTGTGTTTAACAAAACCCATAATTTAATACAATTAATTGAATTTACTCATAACAAGTTTACGATTAGCATCATATTGTTATTAAATATAACTTATAGTTGTGTAATTAGTGTTTAGTTTATATTACTTTAACTACTATAAATCATTTATACCTTTCTAGTGATAGTAGTCTTAAAAAAATTGAAGTTTACACACTTTCTATTTGTATAGATGATTATATAAAATTTACCTTTTATTTTCGGCTTATGTTCTTGAAATTATTGGCGTATTGTAACCTCTAGGTTCCAGCTATTTGATTAGTGGAAACTCAGATCATAAACTGATAGATATTAAAAGGGTTATTATACAAAAAAGTCACTAAAGTTTGCAGGAAATTTGTCCTAAGTCACTAAAGTTTAAAAGTTGTCATTCAGGTTACTCAACTTATGAAAGTTGTCAACCACGTTACTGAACTTATGAAAGTTGTCATCCAAGTTACTGAACTTGTAAAGACATGACATTTTTGTTACTTAACATATAAAAAAAATAAACGTAAAAATCGATAAAATTATAGACATGTTTGCTTTTTAACGTTGAGTAAACTGAATGACAACTTTTAAACATTAGTGACTTAGGACAAATTTCCCATAAACTTTAGTGACTTTTTTGTATAATAACCCATATTAAAATCAAGGTCAATCAAAAATCAAACCAAACACTAAATTTCTTACACTAAAAACCAAGAAAATATAACGTAGATTAAAGTGAACAGCCAATAAAAATGATGTACTTTTATAACTATGGCAAACAGATTAAAAGGTAATCAAGGTGAAAGCAACATGTTAATCACTTTTTGTCTTGTTCCAAAAGCAGTACAAGGAATTGAAGGGAGCTTTGCATGTTGAAGGAATAATAAAATCATTGAGGCATTAGCTTTAAATGTCAGTGAGTCACTATGTCTACCACTAGTATATGCTTACCTGAATGAAGCTAAAATTCAAATGACAATACAATGTGATTATGATTTACCTTTTTCTATACTAGGAAAGTGACTATTAGCCACAGAATTCAAATTGGTATAAAAAAAGTTGATTAACTTCGTTAAAGAAGTTCCTATAAGTTTTTACTTAAAGCAGTTTCTACAATTCACTGCTGATATTTATAAATTTACATTACAATTTTACGTAATATGCTGAGAAATTAAAAAGGAACAAACATAACAAGGAGAGCAACAAAGAGTGTGTGTGTAGGTTCCACGTACAGGTGCAATTTGTGGTGTTTGTCACAAAAATGTAGGGAAGGACACTTGCTTTCTGTTGCCATGGTTCTGCGGGTAGTAACGATCGGTGTCAAAAAAACACAAAGGTGGAACATTGAATGTGATATATATATAGCCAATTAGTCGCAATTTCTCCTTGTATGAGTACATATAAGCTAAAGGAAGAAGACGTAGCTTGTACTACTCTCAGATAATCGTGGGTCAAGATGTACATGAAATCTACAAATAATAAACAAGTTTAATTTGTGTTCATTACTAGTCACATAACACCCTGTATGAAATTAAAATGTTACTACGTATTACGTAAATGAGACCTAAATATGCTCAATGATCAGTTGAATGAGAAATATGTGCCAAAAGATAGAATACATAGTATGTATTTTTTTTTTTTTTTCTTCTTCTTCTCTTTCTAATAGATATTGATATATAAAAACACATCTAGTAAGAAAAGCATGAAAAAAAACTTAAGAGAAAGGAACAGCTTAAGAAAATCAGAAAGTTGAAACTATATAAACTTGTTGGCCCCATCACTAAATCTAGCAATGGTGTGCCAAATGATGGTAAACGACTTGCCTAGTAAACAAGTTTTTTACACGATATGCACGAAAAAGCCGTAGTGCGAACTGCCAACTGATGCAGGGTTTAGATATTGGTTGTGTGACATTAATCGATAGATAGATAATTGTTAGGGATTTAATAATCTAGATAATCAAGTAACGCAACGAGTATGCAGCGAAATTAGGATCTAGTAATTGCAATTAGGTTAACATATATTTAATAAACAATATATAATAAAATGTAAATAGAAAACTAACCTTTGACGTCAATTGCACGTCATCAACGAACAAAAAACCAAAGAAACCCAAATATCTAAAATAGATACCTCTACGATTAGACGCTAGTCGAGAACGTTTAACCCAATCAACACTTTGATAACTTGAATACCACGAACAAGAAAATCCCAAGAACAATTCTCTCCATCCTACCCGAGATCTGAAACTGTCCAAGAACAAACTGTCCGAGAACCTGCTTCATAATTCTACCCGATATCGGACAAGCCTTGTCCGATATCTCCCCATTGTTGTCCGAGAAAACGCCAACACGAAAACTAGGCAAACTCATTGCTGATTCGATGTCCAGAACTAGCAACAAATATAACTTGGAAAACTCTTCTAGGATCAAATCGTAGCAAGTATAACAAATTTCAACAAACCAAACAAACCCTAATCGGATCTAGGTCGATTAGGTATAAAGGACTTGGACGTGAATCGGTTATTGCATAGTCTTGGGGATAGATCATACGATCAATGCAATGGCGAGTGTGTTTGTTTTATAAGCTCATGAACCGACTCTCATTATGGGCTCAAGACTTGAGCTTCGCTAAAACCAAGCACCCCGATCGGTGTGTCTCTAGGCCCAGGCAAACACCCAATCGACCCAAGTTAAATGTAAGAACATCCAATGGGTCGTTTGATATGATCGGGTCATATTCATGCATAAACGGGTCGAGTATATTCAAATATTAAACGATCACCACGTACTCTCATTTTAACGTGTGTGCCCCCATAGCTCATACACTTCTAGTCGCTTACGATGTTTTAAACTCCACAAACCAACAGCTCCCACTGGGAGTTGAGTGTCGAATGGCACACAAAACTAACGACGAAATGCCGAGCAACGCCTCACTCGCTTTTAACTAAAAGTGTCCGAGATGTAGTTTCATAAAATCTTCTCAGTAGCATGGTTATTAATGTCTTGCTTTTAATCAACCTTTGTTATAGATACCGTTAAACCATGAATATAGATCCTAACTCATTCCATATAGTTTAACCATTTAGAATCTCGTTATAGAATTTAATTAGCTATACCAAATGTAATCAAGTATCATCTTGCATTACCTTTTGGGTTCGACCGAACAATTATCTTATTAATTCTGGGGAGGCGCCATGGTATCTTTCTGAACATATCAAGTGGAGTAACAACTTTTATTGACTACAAGTGTTGTGGATCTTTGCTTCACATTACTCCGAAATATAGCCTTTATAACTACCTTATTCGAGATAGCGTTTTGATACTTACCAAAAGTAATATCCACACATAACATAACTTGCTTGCATCTCAAGTCTAAGGATGATTTTAACAAACAATTTTCAATATTTTACTTATGACAAGGATCCAAAAGTAAATGTTTGAAAGTTGGGGTATCCAATATGCATCCCTTGTGAATACACATGAGTTTGGCGGGAACAATCCACATTTTCGTCAGAATATAACCAACACTCACATTTGCCTAACATAACAATATTCCCATATTGTTAACCGACAATGGACATATTTAGAATAATAAATTCATTCAAGTATTAAACATGCAAATATACGATAACAATTATTATATGAATGAATAACAAATACCAAGTATCTTTATTCACCATAAAGTAAAAATTGTCTTTCAATTCCAATTATCCAAATATTAAAACAGATATACATGAAACTAATTTAGTAAGTTGAAGCCTAATGTTTTCATCATTCGCAACCTTTCTTTAAAAGAAAAACTAAATAGTTATCTAAGTAAACTTTCTGAATATTTGTTTCAAATTTCACATATAGCGAGGGATTTGAATATAAAATGAGTGTCTTATCTCATATGCTCATACTATTGCAAGAGTAATAGTATGGAGATGTCGCCCTACCTTGCATGAGGTATTAAAAATCAACGACATACTGACAATCATCTTTACAGTTTCTAAAAGTGTAAAGTATTCACATTCCTTAATGTGTAAGGCAACAATGCTCTATGTTGAGCATAACTAGTTAGCAGATTTATCATAAAAGATAAAATCCTACTAGAACTAGTATCAATTATCCTCTAACATCATTGTACTTATCAATTATCCTACAATACTATGCTTTATAATTCGTAAACAACTGTATTAACAATAATTTAAACACTTTCAATTAGATATTATTGTTGTCAGCTCATCTTGTTCTTGCACAAAAGCAACAACTAGTCTTATACACAATATAATATATACATGATAAATCCTTAGTTAAAACATAAGGTTTCTATTCATGTAATAAATTATTCCAAGTGAAATATACCATTTAAGAATTGCTCGAATAATATATTGCATTTGTGTTGGACTTAATTTCCGCATTTGTTAATTCCATATAAACATTTATTCAAAGGTTGTTTGTTTTATTCCCTAAATTCCAAGTGAAGTTTCATTTACGTATTTTATTTGTTTCGTTAATATGATTTTACGTTTGTTATCGACAAAACATTAGAAGGTCGTAAAATGCTTTGTTTTAAGTCAAAATTCAGTATGTTGAATGGGTTTCAACATGTTGGATACAAGGTTGCAAATGATTCAAAATGAGTGTTTGGAACAAGTTCTGACTTCACCAATTTTAAGTCAAACGGGTTGAAACTTGTATGAAACTATAGTTTTATATTAAATATATATGATCATGTTCATATTTAAATCGTTGGTTTTAAGTTTAAGTGTGTTTTAGTTGTTTTTATATGATTAAGGAAAATGGATTCAATGACTCTACGGTGTAGAGCCATCTTGATCTCTGCGTGGAGACGCATTTAATTTTTTTGGGGTGTTTTAGAACATTACGCTCTTTAATTGAAAATTATCATCATCTACCTGAAGTTCGTTTCGCTAGAACTTCTTCATTGGACAACTGCAAATGACGTTTTGATCACAGGTAGGTTAACCTGTGTTTTGTTATTAAATTCGGTGTTTGTTGAATGCAAAATCATGGTTTCTTTTATGTTATGTAATTAATAAAAAATAATTCTAATGAGAAGAAACATATTCGCAATTTGATATCGTCACTTCAATATCGAACGCACGTCGTTGATAATTTATTACTAGCGCATCATGATAATTATGTAATGTCAAGCATGCAAGTAACTTTATTATTATTATTTAAAGTGTTTTTTTTATTTATATACTAGCTAAAAAACCTGTGAAATTTACGGTATTTTAAAAAAAGCCAAAATAAATAAATAATAAATTATATATTATAGAATTATCCGTCGTAAAAGAAAATTCATACAAATTAACATAAGTATAATTAAACCAAATACTTAGATACCTAAAAGAGAGCATGAAGTAAAATCATGAGATATTGTTGTTATGTTGTTGATAAACTTTATTATGGCTTCTAAACAAATATTAGGGCATTCGCTATAATAGTTTACTGAAAAAGTTTATAAATTGATTTAGAGATTTAAGTACTTATAAACCATATTGAAGATAGGTTTATAAATAGGTCTAGAATATAAAATCTCTTCATAATTAAATACATTTGGATTAGATATGATATTTATAAAGCTTTATGAGGTTTATACATAATGAAGATATTTTATACAACAAAAAAGTTTTATAAATTAATATCATAATAAAATTATAAACTTTTATACAGGTTTAATATAATGGATACTATTAATTACTTGTCTAGAACTTGAGCTGATCTTTAATTGTTTGTTGAGTAAACACCAATTGTAATCTTGCTTATCACGTGTCCAAACCAAAAGACTAAAGTATCAAACAAATAAATATACAATATTGTAATTTAACAGTTTTTTACATTTTATATTTTCGGTAATTTATGTAACGGCAAAAAAACCGTTAGTTTTGTAGTAATTTTTATTTTTTTTTTTTTTTTTTTTGTATTTGTAATTCTAGAAGTGTTTTTCTTAGTTAATGTATTGTAAGTCAATTTCAAATTATTCACTTGTTAATGTAAGTATGTACTTTTTTTGTTTTGTTTTTTTCCCATGTATATTTATAAAAGTGGAATTAAGTAATTTTTATTTATTTATTTTTGTTTTCTTAATTTTTTAGAACTAATGATTATTGGGCTTGTGTACCATTTTTTTTTGGCCTTTTGTTAGGCCCATTAACCGAATAGACATTTCATTAGGGTTTCAAATTTGAGGATAAACATTTCATTTCGTTTGGCGAAATTAGGTTTCACATTGGCACCGATGCCTCCCAAATTTCCCTGGTGTTTACAAATTTCGAATCAAATTGGTGATAGGCGAGTTGAAAGGGTTCTAGAGGATGTGTTTTGTCGTGAAAAGAATGCTTATCTGTGTGATGAGAGGGACTACAATCGAAGGATTGAGGAACTGAAAGTTAGGATTGAACATAGGCATGGGATTTATAAGGAGTTGAAGAAACTTGGGATTGATTCTGTTTTTGATGAGTTTTTGTCGGAATTGAAAGCTGCGGAGAAGATGGATTTTGAAGAAATGGGGTGGTTAATTAGGAGAAGCTATGCTGCTTCTTTACGTGTTGCTGACAAACAAAGGATGGTGAAGAAACTAAGGAGGTTTTAGTAAGGTTGGTTGTTTCTATGTTTTTCTATGGTTAAAGATTATGATGTTTAGTAGTCTTTTGTATCAGGCAGTGGGTTATGTGTTAGGATTGGAGTAGTTTTATGTAGTATATGTATCTTTTGTGCTTTGAATGTATCGACATTCCAGTGTAGCTGGAATTTGTATCTTGCTTATGTTAATATTAATAAAAGCAGTATTTTCTATGTCTTATGTAAATTGTTGTTATGTTTATTTGGCTATTTTTCGTTTATAAAAAAAAAAAAAAAAAAAGATGGTGTCTATGCCAAACGTTGAAGAATTAAAAGAAGTGCAAATGATGGTATGGTTACAAAGATAACTGAATTGTGCAATGGTTTGCGGCTAAAAAATTCAAAATTTCTTGATCTTATTGATTAAGAGCAATGTATTAGCCATTTTGATGTGACAGCGCAAGTTGGGTTACAATGTTTGGTGAAAGCTCAGGCTAGGAATGGTGAGATTATTGCCATTCCGATTCCTCCATCTGGCAATACATATACCGAATTTTCAACAACTTTTGGCAGCTTCACATTGTATCTATATTAAATTCAACTCTTATAATAATAAGTGTACAAATTTTTCTATAACTTATAGTCATTGTGTGAATGATACTGGTGACATGCTTAGCCGAAGCTTATGAATGGCCATGCAAGGGCTGCTAGAGTTGTGGTATGTGAAGGTGTTTTGTGACACCGCACAAATACTTAAAAAATAGTTTGCATCTTAGTAATTATTAAATACATAGCTGTGGTTGTTGATGGTTGCATTATGTGAGCTTCTTTTGCCGCCGACAGCTCAAACAGAAACAATAATCAACACCTGTTATGATCCAATTTAGGTGTCCATGGGATCGAACTTTAGTGATTATAGCCAACCGAATTATTGCAATGACTTGGCTGTGTTGTTGTATTTGTAATTGTTGTTCTTGTATGGTAGTCGTGTTTTATGGTGTACTACTTGTGTTAGTTGTTGTAACCTTTGTTCGTTCTTAATAAAAAAAATCTTGTTTTGTTGTATATTTTACAATGGTTTTATGATTTGGTAGTTTTTGTAATGCTAATATAATGTGGTTGTTGTAGGCCGATGGATCAAAGTAGTTACGTTAATGTTAAAGTAATGTAGAAGACAACGTGATTTTAACGATGCGATAAGATAAAGTACTTAGATATATAAACTTTGCGCATTACTGTGGTGCAAGTATGTTACAAAAGATAGTCTAATAACATAAGTACTTATTTAGAGCAGTTATATGCTGCTATAGGCATACTTAGATAGCTATTTACAGGGTAACAAACGGTTGTCTAGTGGCAAGTAGGATTCGTCAGATGCATTAATCGTCTTTCTTGCTTTTTTTGGCACTTGGTGTTTCGGCTTCTGCTTTCGTGGTTTGAAAGAGTTGTCTGCGTGTAGTGGTCTTTTTCTTTTCTTCTTTCGTTGAAGAGGACTCTATTAGATGGATTTGTTCTTGCACATGGGTCGTTGGTATGTTTGGTTCGATGTTTGGTATTGCTGTTGGTATGTTAACATGTGGGTTTGTTTCTGCTGTAGTAATTTCTTTAGTTGTTGATTCTGCCTCATCCTTTGTGCTTTCTGGTAGTGTGTTAATTTCTGGCTCTGGTAGGGCTGCAATTGTCGGTGTCACGTCCCACGCTTTGTCAAGGAAAAACAATCTCTGTTCTGTCGTACTGTCTTTTCCATAGTGTAGCTGAAATATATATGTTTTGTGTTCTAATGCAGCTAGCTGTGGTGGAATTCTGTATGGATCCAAGTCCTCTAGTTTCTGGATAACTTCATTGCAGCTTTCGACGATTGAGTGTGCTTCATCACTAAAGCGGTCAAGCATTATTTTTCGGTATCATCAAAGATAAATGCTTTGAAGCGAATCGTCATAAATAGTTGTAAAATAATTATCGGGTTAGATACTAAAGTCGGTATGTTCGAGTGAATATGTATTATAATTTTTTGTTTTACCGTAGTCGATACCGGTGTTGGGATCATTTGTGGCAGTGTCCATGTGGAAACGTTCCTGATACTTTAGAGCGACATGTGGTGCATCTTTTGTAGAACCATGGCATTGTGGTGCTGATATTCTCGACAGTTGCAACAGTAGTAAAACGGACATTCTGCAAAGGTATTTTTCGTTAGAAAGTTTGCGTATTTTTTTATTGTATGTATATATTCTTTTATGAATACATGTTGATGTTGTGGATTTTCTGCTAGGAGAGTTCCTAATTTGACACGGTTTCTTTGTTTCTCTTGTTCGATATCAGCACATCGTTGGTGTTGAACATTGGCTATTATTGGTGGCTCAAGGAAATAGTTGTATCTGCAGAATTATAACAGGTGATATAAGTATTTGCTTTTATTACATATTTATTATTTGTTTTGTATTATGTTAGAATTACTTACACTGATCGGATTTCATTTGCCTCTGGTATGTCAGGATTGAAATAACAGTGGGTTGCGGGTGTGCTTGAAAGTTGAATGCCTATATAAGGTAATGTGATCATTATTATTTGTATATGTAATAATTGTACATAAGTATAGAGCATTTTGCTTACCACCGTATGATTTTACCAAACATGAGGTTATGGCTATTCTTCTTTGCTTTTGGCTTTCTTCATACTCTTTCATGTTAAAATTCCGGGCTTTTTCATTCCACAAAGTAGCTCGTACACTCATACCCTTGTTACAAAGAATAATGGCAATGGTTAGCCATTGTAAATTTTAATTTTCAAAATATAATCACACTTAAATGTTACATACTCAAGATTTTGTATCCTGATGTCTCTCCAATATGTGACTTCTTTTGTAGGCTTAACTGATTGTAGTAGATCAGTCACATATTGTACATGTCCGACGTAGTCTGCAAATAATATAATTAGATGAAATAAATGATATTGTATCTAGTATTTAAAATAGGTTATTTTTAGTAGAGTAAGCGTGAAAGAGACATTATACCTGTTAGGAGCCCTTCTTTCTTATCCACTTTCGAGTGAAGGTCAATGTACTCGACAAAATTAAAGTGATGTGCTGGGAATCCTGTATTAGACGCTTCTTGTATGTCTGTATATTTTCCAAAAGCAAGCGAAAATGGATTGTTAACTGTTTGCATCCATGCTGTTGCATTTTGAAATCCAAATCCTTTGATTTTGTATGCTTTGTGAGTTTCAAGTATGTTGAACCGATCTTTCTCACGTGGCTTAATGTTTGCTTGAATTGCTCCTCCCTAGGCAAAAAGAAAGTAGTAAATGAAAAGTTTTTCGTTTTTGACTCTTAAATTTTTTTTCTAGAAATGTAGAAATTTACCTGTTGATCAAGTAAAATGCATGAATGCATAGATGGAACCGATGCTTTGTTAATTGTTGTCCATTTACGGTAAACTTTTACATGGATGGTTTTATCAAGATCGGTTGGATTTAGGGTCAATAGGTTTGTGGTGTCTGTTTGCGCAACAATTTCTTTCCCATGAGGTTTTGACTGTGAGCTGTCTTCAGAAGCAACAATCTCTTTTCCATAAGCTTCTGGTAGCAAGCTTTTTTTCTCGATAGACCGCCATTAGTCTGTATGCAGACATATTATTTTTGTTAAATTTACTTTATATTTATTATAATAATATCATAGAATAGTAACATGCATATAATATGATGATTATGCACCAATGTCAGATATTTGCTATTGTACATGAATAAATAAATAAGAATAAATGTGTGCAAAAATTATTACTTATTTTTTTATTTTTTTGTTTATTTATTTTTTATTCATTTATTATTATTTTTTTTAATTTATCGAAAAAAACACGGTCATTGTCACTTGATTCAGAAATCAGATACTATATTCTTCGTCGTATTTGGATCTTTCCCCGGTTGTTGTTGGATAACGATTTTCAGTCCTTGAGGAGATGTTGCCCTAGAAAGTGCCACATACAATTGACCGTGACCAAATACAGGTTCTGGTAGATAAACGCCAATTTTGTTTAGCGATTGCCCCTGGCTTTTATTTATTGTCATTGCGTAGCAGAGCTTGATCGGAAACTGCTTTCTTTTAAAAATGAATGGTAATTTTTCGTCTTTTTCAATCAGCAATATCCGCGGTATGAAGACTTTTTGAGACATTCGAGTTCCTGTAACTATGCGTGCCTCTATAATCTTTGTAAGCGTTTGTGTAACTATCATTCTTGTGCCGTTACAAAGTCCTCCGGCTAAATTAAGATTCCTTAATAGCATTATCGGAGCACCTATTTTGACGATAAGATTATGGGGAGGTAACCCCTTAAACCTAAGTGTGTTTAGATACTCCGTAGGATAAAGCAATTCAGTTGCACCTCCATCATTTGTTTTAGGTATAGCTTCGTCATTGCTTTTGTAACTTGAATGACTTCCATCAAGCATATCTAAAATCTTTGAATTTATCATATCTGCGGTCTCATTTTTAGGACATACGATAGCTTTTTCTTGAAGTGACTGTGCAGTTGGCCTTTGTAAGCTTTCGTTATCATAAATAAAATCTATAAGTTGTAGCAGACCTCCTTCGTTGGCTGGAATGCAGTATTCTTCTGGTATGTTCACCCAAGATACGTTGTGTGGATCAGATGGATCTGCTGAACCAATGTCACCATTACCAACGTCTAATAGCCATTGTGAAAAGTTTTCCATATGCCGACGTTCTTGTGGAGACATGGATCTTTGTTGTAGCCTCATGTTTTCCTTAAGCATAATAACATCAAAATGTTGCCAAAGATAGGACTGTGTAATAGATAAACCAATTATTTCTTCTTTGGCTGCATACTTCTTTACAAGCAATGTTTGCCTGAAATCGCCGCCTAAAATGATGGTTTTCCTTCCAAACAGGTCATTTGGGCAGTCGAATAAGTCCCTAAATGTACGATCGAGAGCTTCAAAACATCTTCGATCGTTCATTGGGGCTTCATCCCAAATGATCAAATCTGTTTGTTTAAGCAATTTTGCTACTTGCGTATTCTTCTTGATAGTACACACTGATTCATCGGTTAAATTCAGTGGTAGCTTGAATCTAGAATGCGTTGTCCTACCTCCTGGCAGTAATAAAGCGGCTATACCTGAAGATGCAACAGCCAAAACAATTTTTCGGCGTGATCTTAGTGTATAGATCAGACTCTTCCAAACGAAAGTTTTGCCCGTGCCTCCGTGACCATAAAGAAATATTAACTCTTGTCTTTCATTCTCTACTGCATCAACAATACGTTCAAAAATATTTCATTGCTGTCTGTTTAGCTTAGGAACCAAACTTTCACTTTCTCTTCTGAGCACTTCAGTATCGTAGCTTCGCTCTTCCATAATTGCTCTATTCTGTAACATTTCCAACAAATGTTGCGGAGGCAATTCTAGCGCAAAATCCTTTAAGGATTTTCCGTAGAATGTAAGGCCTGCTTCTAGCTCATAAAGAAGACCCGCATGCAATTCATCTTCTGTTAGATTGACTTCTTGTATATGCAGCAATTGTGAAAGGACAAATGGAATGTCTTCAGCCATATCATTTGCATGTGTTTGAAATAGTAAAACTGGATTAGAGACATCGCAGAAAATAAGTATTTGACAAAATAGTGCACGCATCTGACCAGCAGTTGCTGATAATGATGCCTCGTCTAACGCTATACTCCATTCTTGGTCACTACCTAGTAATCCCAATCTTTCACATGCGGCTCTATTTGTAGGGCATACTTCACCATCGACTGTCCGTATATGCTTAAAAGATTTACGGCCTGGTTGATGACAAAGCAACATCCTTAGGTAAAACAGGTCACCGGCGCTAGGATGTATGTATGTTAGCCGGCCGATAGCTGAAGTATTTCTGTGCCGTCTACGCTCCCATGTTCTGTCGTTAGAATACCATACAAATTCTTTTGGAAAATTTAAGTATGTTAGGTGGCTGGCATCTGCAAATTCGCGATTATAACGTAACCATTCAGTCAATGTTGTCTTCTTATTGTGCTCATCATTGACAATTTCATGTAACGCTGCGCCGCTCGAAAGTCACCGTTGCATATTTTCGAGGTGCATTTGCTAGTATCTGGACATGGTGGGTCGTCTAAAATGTATATCGAAACCAAGGATCCTCCAACATGCTTCGTGTGGTCCAATATATCTTGCATCTTGAAATTTTTAATTTCATCAACCATTATTCTTGGACAACTCTTTGGTTGATTGTCGATCACCAATTGTTCTTGTAACACGTGCAACGATTCTATCGGTTCCTTTTGAAATATATTTAAATAGGTACTTTATCATCATAGTCCATTCACAATACTCGACATTAATATGAGCATAAAAGCGCATAGAAAGTGTCTCATTATATGGAACAACATATGTATTGTCAAGCTCCATATTCTGCTTCATTGCTTTGACCCCTGAATTTCTTCTACGGTAGTGAACAAAGCCCTTTTGGTCAATAAAAGTTTCTTCACAATAGAGTTTAGGAAACCCTTTTTTACATTCACTGCTATCTTTCATACATGGTGCAGATGGATTAGCCAAACCACATGGTCCATGTAACATGAACTCTGAAACTACTCGATGACCTTCTGGATTAGTTCTTGGGTCTGGTAATTCAGCAGAAACATATCTGTCAATATCTTCATTTCTGTGAATACGTGAGTCTTCTTTTAACCACAAAAGCAAATGACAATGCGGTAGACCTCGTTTCTGGAACTCAACAGTATATAAAACTGCAAAATTATTAACTATAGTTACATATCTGAATATAATGAACTTTGTATAAAAAAAAGTATGTATATATAATATATTACCTGCTTCAACGTCTCCAAATGGCTTTGCTTCGCGTAAGAAATTTACAAGATCATGTATCTTCCTTTCAAAAACGCGGTCAACAACCTCTGGTCTGTCAGCTGGTGTGAGGTGCGTAAATTGCTGCATATAGTCTTCTATTTCAGGCCACCCAACGTTGCATGTAAATGTAATAAAAAATGATGGGTTGCCATGGACTCGACATATTGCAAGAGCATCCAAGTAGTGGCTATACATGTAGCGCGGTCCTCCAGTGAATGAAGCTGGAAGTATCGTTCTCGACCCCACATCTGAACCATCTACGTCTCCTCGAGAAATAGCATCATCTGCACGACATATAGTCATTTCGATGTCTTTTGATTGTTTCTTATAAAGTCCAGCCTTTGTTGTTCAATGCTACAATAAGCAGTAACAACATATTCTTGAAAAAGTCGTCCTGCCTTTAGTAGCATGTTATCTTCTTGGATCCGGGGGTGGATTTGATATGCATAATACATTTTCATTGTCATTTGTTTTTCTTTTTCTGCTGATTCTCCCCCTTTACCTAGTAATTTTAAACCTAGGTGATAGCCTTCATCCCCATGAATAAAAAGAAGCGGAAAGTGAAGCGACATGTAGTGAGGATTTAGCTTATCGATCTTGTTGTGGTGACCACCACGGGTTCGATAATAACATCATAATTAGTTTCAACATTTGGGCCTCCTTCAAAACAATTGCACCTATAGAATCTCCTTTGGGAGATCGTATTGTTTAGACCCAACGACACCAAACAACTTTATTTTAAAATGGGATATCGCCCTTTCTATTTTATCACGCTGCATTCTAAATAATTTAACCAATTCGTTGCTCGTCCAACACTTGTATCAAATTTTGAACGATATCTTGCTTTAGCCTGGCTACCACTTTTGTTAAAATGTTGTGACCGGTTGTTAATTTCATTTGTTGTATCGTAGATATAAAGCTGCAAAAACTTTGGTTCTTTATTTGGCTCAGGACACATGCTTCCTATCCAGTGGTAAATCTGCCCTGAAACTTTGAAAACGTAAGGGCCCCTTCCTTTGTTAATAGAATCGTCTACTTCTGCTCCTAGAGATGTCATGGCGAACATTTGATTATAAGCCCGAATATTTTCCATAAAATGCCTGTCTTGAAAGATTTCTTTTATATAGGCCGGTGAATCTTGAGTTGTAGGTAAACGAACTTTACCATTATTGCAACAACGATGGTACTCTGGACACCTTTGATTGCCACTTTTAATTCTTTCATCATACCAAAAAATAGAGTTACAATGGTTACACACTTGGTTACATGTGCCAATCGAAGATATGTTGACGGTGGCCCTATAATAAGTAGATAAAAAGAATTAGGCATACGATATATAAATAGGCGTTTCATTTTACCAAAATAATCGGACCATGGAATGAGTGACATACCTTGCCTCATACATCTCTTTGTGTAGTATGTGTGCGTCTGATGTTATTTGTGGTGTGCAAATCTTGTTCCTCATTGAAATAATAAACGAAAGATATGTAAGTATAATAATGATCTTTGTTTTATAATATTGTCAGTAGAAGATGTTATAGGTATGTACCTTGAATAAACCTCGGTCTTTTACTATGCGTTTGAGGAGTTTCACTTATGCTTGGTACAGGTCTTGTTCTCTTTGACTGTCTATTTGTTTTTTGATTATTTGTAGGTACATAATTGTTCGAAATTCGGATATGGCTTCTGCCATCAACTTTTGAAGGTACAGAATCAAATGTACTTGTAGAAGTCAGCATTACATATTTTACAATTAAATGGTATGTATTGATGTCGATATAATTAGTTTTCAAAAAAAATCGCACTGTATAACCTTGGATGCGAGAATTGTATTCTTCTGAGATGCTCATTCCATGCTCTAATTCATTAGTTTGGTGTTCATCAGGAGTTTCACTTATGCTTGGCACAAGTCTTGTTCTCTTTGACTGTCTATTTGTTTTTTGATTGTCTGTAGGTACATAAGTCTTTGAAATTCGGATATGGCTTCTGCCATCAACTTTTGAAGGTATAGAATCAAATGTACCTGTAGAAATCAGCATTAGATATTTTACAATTAAATGGTATATATTGTTGTCGATATAATTAGTTTAAAAAAATCGCATGTATAACCTTGGATGCGAGAATTGTATTCTTCGACATGCTCATTCCATGGTATAATTCATTAGTTTGGTGTCCATGAGGAGTTTCACTTATGCTTGGTACAACCGTTGTTCTCTTTGATTTGTCTATTTGTTTTTGATTGTCAGTAGGTACATAAGTACTTTGAAATTCGTATATATGGCTTAATTGCCAACAACTATTTGAAGGTACAGAATCAAATTCATTAGGTTGGTGTCCATGAGTAGTTTCAACTGCATTTACAAAGGAAAATATCACCTGGTTAAAAAGGTATGTACTTGCTGGCTATTTTATAAAGTGAAACAAAAAGAAAATTAAGAACCTTGACTGCCACGAACGTATTCTTTTGATTTAATTCCTACAGAATCTGCCGTATAATGCTGCTCTAAGCTATTTTCACCTACAAAAACAATTTTACCTATTCAAAATTAAAAAACATGATGCTATTTGTACGGTAGGAGAAACAGATTTAGAAAAAACAGCAAAAAAATACTTACAATGAGAAGATATAGTATGCGAACTTGTAGGATTAGCAACCACGTTGTTTTGTTTTGAAAACACATGCACTGCCTCGAGTGTACTATGGTGAAATAAGCTACTCTTTTGTGTACATATTCTTTTGGTGGTATTCTCAGGACATGTATCAAGACCCATAACATCGGATAGAGATCGGTCCCTTTTTAAAGACTGAAGCTGATAATCCATATCTTCAACATCCGAGGATAGATCCAAAGGAGGTAGACAACTAACAGTAGGAATGCGACGAATCGCCTTTTGTTTGGTCTTCATAACTATAACTACTACTTATTTGTGGCTTAAAAGGTATGCATATAAAATTATAGCAGTTATTGGAGATGCAAGCATCTAAAGCATATTCCTTAAGTAGTCAGCAGCATAAAGCATAGAACATGCAAACAACCATGCAGAAAAAAACTACCATACAGAAGCAAAGGAAAGAAAGAAACATAATGTTACCATTACCTTCTGAAGTGGAGTAATTACCTTGATGATTCTCTCTGTAATTTTTTTGGTTCCTGTATCTTGTTACTTTGATCTAGTATGCTTGAGGTTTTTATTTAGTCTTTTCTCTTTATTTGCAATAATAGAGAAGGTTCTTGATTGTTGGAAAAGAAAATCGGTATGGGCATATTGTACTTTGCAAAGTCATCTTTGACATTTGTTAACCTTTTTACGTGTACATAACATGCATTGTATTTGTACAATGGTATAGAGAAGGTTCTTGATTGTTGGAAAAGAAAACCCGTATGAAGTGGCAGATTGTACTTTGCAAAGTCATCATTGACATTTGTAACCTAACCTCCGAATTGTAACCTAACCTCATAAAAGAATGTATACGTGTACATATACATTATAGGATTTGCATCTTTTAAACATTGTGGTTAAGTGTTTTGTATAATGTTTATCTTTACTACATATTGTGCTTACGTTTTGTATAATGTTTATCTTTACCCCATGGTTGCTCAAAACACCCAAGGATGCTCATGTTAAATAATGAAAACCCCGTAGGTTAATTTTCATTAAGGCACAATACATATTAAGGCACAATACATGAAGTTACCCGAAACCCTAAAACCCACAAATGGGTTTGGGCTTATTTATCATCTAATACTCTCTCGCAATTCGGTGGCGAAATCGCTAAAGCTCGAATTTGAGGAAAGATTAAATATGAAGCTAAACATAAAAACAAAACTAAAGATAGTTAACCATTAACGTAATAAAAACATAATTTGTTGATGAAGATTTACGGCGAAGCGGAAGCAATTTCTAGCAAGAACAAAGACAAATCATTAGCAAAACAAATAACATATTTGTTGATAAAGACATCCGACGACAAGCGAAAATTAATTTTCACCATGCAACATCGACAAAAGCAAATAAACAAAATAAAAGCAAATGATTTTTTCTTTTGAAAATGGATAAATGGTGTTGGCTAGGGTTGACGTGGTGACATAACGAGGCCAACTTAACCACCTAGGCACGAGAATCAGAACTTCTCTAATACCATGTTAGATAATGAATCTCGTAGGTTGTGATTTTCATTAAGACACAATATATATAAATAATTTTGAAAACCCTAAACCATAAATGGACGTGAGCTTATTTATCATCTAATAGCTCAGTTTGGCTAAAAGATTGTTGCATAAATGAAAGTTATTAAATTTCATAAATGCAAGAACATGAGGATAATCGACATAGAAGAATGAAATGTCAATTACACAATTGATAGACGAAAAAAGACAAAGAAAGATTATGATCAATAGGCAAGAAAAAAGTTATACCTTTGCTTTAAATAATGAATATGCACTCAACACCTACTAAGTTCATGCATATAACAAACAAAGTTCATGTAACAAATATATAGAAGAATATAAATCAAAAGGCATAAAAAGATACAAAGTATGATTTTATTACCTCTTCAGTTGGAGAATGAAACAAAACTTACAAATGTAGAAAAATGAGTTATTATGTCTAAAGTTAAATAACAAAAATTTTAATTTTTGAAATGTCAAGATAAGAACAGTAAATATATAATTAATTATTATATTTGAAAAATCTAATGAGCAGGAAACTTGAAACCAAATTAAAGTCAAGGAATAAAGATGCTTCTAAAACACAGTGCAAATATATCTTTATCTAAAATCATGACTTATTCAAACAATTTTCTTAGCCGTGCAAGTTATCAAGCAAAGATATTTTTGGAAAAACTTTAAGGCTAGTAGTAGTGGTGACTTGAGTCGACCCTCTCACATCGCCTTTTCTCTCCGACAACCCGATGACGACCTAATTGCCACAAAGTGATGAATTGGGATTTTTTCAAATATTTTTAACAACAAATTTAAAATTCATTAAAAAAAACGTTACAATACTAAATCAAAACATTAATATATTAAAAATAAAGGCGATCGAAATACATAAATCATAAATCCTAATATGAATGCTTCCGCATGCGAATCATACTAAGGAGTCCGATAACCGGCAAATTCCTCGATGCGAGCCAAATGTTCCTCGTCTAGCGAGGTTGCCCAACAAATCTAACATACGAACTTGATGCATCTACACCATCGGGTTTGTTCTCCGATAGCTCAATTGATTTATTCTTCGATGTTGTTCGATATATGTTGACCACACTCCTACAACTTGTCGACAATGTCATCGTCTTTGCGGGCTTCATCAATAAAAATTTGTCGATAACAACTTTTCGTTCAGGCGTAATGTCGTTGCAAATCGTGTAATGCTGCTCTCATCGTTGCTTCTACGCCTTGCACGCTCAAACAAATTGATAACATCTATAATAGCGTTTTTGAGCTACATCATCTTCTTCGCATTGTTTTTTTAACGTACATTTGCATATCTTCAACGGAATGAGGGAGACGGCAAGCCATAATAAATCTTGTGTTGAGAAGTAGTTTGAGGTTGAATTGTGTGTTTAAAAGTGTGTTTGAGTTAGTATTTATAGGATGTAAAAGTGGTAAAGTCTTTTTTTTTTTTTTTTTTTTTTTTTTAAATATTAAATAGCGGTAACAAAATTGAATTTTTATGTGCATGCAAGTCGGTCGTGAGCACGAACTAGTTTGTCCAAAATCCTAACACCAACCGATCATCACCTTCAGCCACAATGGCCACAACCGAGCAAATTGTCGGTCTACCCTCCATGCCCAACCGACCATTGTGACTAGCCTAAGAGCATACCCAAAGTAACGCCCAACGGTGTTAAAGGCCCAAACAACGCCCGTTAGTGGCGTTATGCCCTGAAGTGCATCATTATCACGCGTTAGTCCACAGGCGTTACTGAGGCTAACGCGAGTTACACTTAAATAAAAAAATCATTTCACTCCCTAAACCATTTCAAATAAATTTTCACTTACACCCCTCAACCTATTCAAATTCAAATTTAAATTATCTTTGGTCAATTTCAAGGGATAAATTCAAATTCAAATTTGAAATTTAAAAATCAAATATGAGTGGATTTATTCAAACTCAAATCAACTCGCTTATATATACAACTCTACGAGTTGTTTAGAACACACACACACACAAGTTACACACACAACTCAGACACACAAAAAATGTCTCGCAAAGATTTTTCTCAGCAATTTCCAAGTCCACCAACTCGCAAAGATTTTTCTCAGCAATTCCCAAGTCCAGAAAAGCTGCCGGAAACTAGCTTTTCAACTTCACCACAGTTTCCTCCAACTAGCTTTCCACATGAACTTGAAGTTTACTCAACACCACCGGAAAATATCTTCCCGGTTGGTTTTGAAAACATCCCATACCTCCCAATTGTTCCAACTCCACCTGTGAACAGTCCACAGGTGGATCTTTAAAACCACCCCAACGGGTTAAGTGAGGCTTCCCTCCGGCAACTAGAACAAGATGAAGAAAACGGTAGGGAGATTATGGAAGAGCAGGCACGTGAAGAAGCTGCTCTCCGTGAGCAAGAAGCACGGGAAGCTCAGTACCTCCAAGACAATTACTTCGACAATGGAGCGTCGACTCTTTAATGGGGAGTTTGATTCCCCTTCAAGTTCTGAGGGTTGGGTCTCAGATGATTCCTTTTTTTAAGTTTTAGTAGTTTTATTTTCATCAATATGCGTTGTATCTTTAATTTTTAATGTAATCAGTGTTTAACGTTTAATGTACTTGGTGTTTTAATGTTAAATGTGATATGTGTTTTAATAAATGAAGTGTTTGTTTTAGTTTAGTGGTTGAAATTGAAAATATGAAATGTTATTGATGTTATTGTTGTGGGTGTTTTTTAGGATGTTAAGGTGAAATGTTAAAAGGCGATGTGGCGACATGAGCGGTGTTATTGGTGTTATTGTGTTACGATTGTGCATGCTCTAATAGGGTGCTTGCAAAAAAAAAACTCTCTTTCATTTGTTTAAATAGATAGATGTCAATGTCCTTTACGTACGTTGTTCTAAGCAAAATGATTATAGTTACAGTTATGTTACTAAGCGCATGTGTAGAAAAAATAGCTACCGCTCACAGCTAATGTTATTTTTGTGAAAAACACTCTCAGAGGTTTCGCCTAACGTGGGTCTTGGAAGAATTTTTGGTTTCAATTAACGTTAAAAATTTATAAAAACAATCTAGTGTTACTTTTTTGGCAACTTAAATCCTTATCGGTCGATTCAGATTCTATATGCCTCATTAGAAATACTAAATGGTGCCCCACTAGGCCAGGAGAGTCCCATTAGGTCAGAAGAGTTACCGGAGCTATTTATTGTGGGTTGGACAATGGCTTGTGCCAAAAGACACCCGGAATCAGGGTGTTTTCGCCAATCTACACCTTTTTGTGAAAAAATACCAAATGATTTAAACACAAATTCATAACTGTCAAATAAAATACAAACATTGCACACAGATACATTAGAACAAATCACTCATGATGGATTGTAAGGTGACCCTTGAAATCCTTATTCTACAATTTTGAACCATTTTGCTTAGTTGAACAATTCCGTAAATCTTGAGGCGACATTTTTTCTCGCTTGTGGGAAAACACCATTCTTCCCGATCATGCCGTCGAGCTGTGTATGTCCCCATTTCGTGGTCTGTAACACCCCGATTGGAGCTTCAGGTATGATACCATCTTTAGCAATAGCAACCTACATATACATATATAAACAAATACCGGTGAATTATTATTAATTTTTAATTTATAGTTCAAAATATATAACTGTACTAACCGTTGCTGAGCCATCGGGCAAATGTGTGTAGAGAACAGTGTCACCTGGCTTTAAGTTTTCATCTTTGAAAAACTCAAGATACTTGACAATGGTTGCAGCATCCGCATCATTGTAGGTTCCTTCTTCTTTCCACAACGCAACCATCTTTTGTGCCCCTAATTCAGAGAAAAACTTACCCGTTGCCGGTACCAACAATGTAGTACGAATAAGCTTCTCAAAGGGGCCTGTACAAAGGGTGTAAACATAACTTAATGTGCTTAAAATTGGGAAAATGATGGATGATGTTGGTCATCGAATACATTTAGGTATCATGTTTAAAAAGTTATTTCTTACAAGGGGTTTAATGGTAAGCTAAAATTTATATTTTCTCATCTATGTACAACTCGTTCAAGTATACTAATCGATCTTTACGTACAATCTCTTTGAAGGTCAAAAAAGAATTATAGTTAAACCACTAATTAGATCATGAATAACATCATTTACCCATTCAAGCAGGGAGGTGAGTTGTACACAGAAAAAAATGATCCATGCATATGAAGTTCAATGCCTAAGAGCTATGATACATGTCGTCGTTGAAAGTTTTGCGTGCTTTATTCTACCTCAACCATTTATGTAAACTCAAAATATGCAACTAATTATGAACCATAACACGTCGTTGTAAGTTTTGCATAGTTTGTTCAATTATCGACATGAACCCAAATAAAATACCGCAATACCATGCAAACTTCACGTTTTTGTGTCAATATCATCACAAACTCATTTTTTTCTGACGTGTCATGACAAATTTTACCTACTACTTGCTATATAGGTAAACTTAGCCTAGGTTTACAATCATCGTCACCATCGTCTCTGCTACCACTCTATTTCGGTTCATGGGTGATATGTACATTTTGGAAAGTATCTTGCTATTAGATGGATTAAACCCAAATATGAGAGGTGTCAAGTTCAATTTCTGCTAAACACAAAAACCTATGAAGTGGTCAGGTCAAACTCCTAAAAAAAAGAGCGGTTTACCCTAAGGACTTATGCAATCTGAACTATGCTTATTTTTAGGCACTTTTATTCAGTGACAAATCTCGTTGTCTCTAACACAATCTGGATAGGGACCAAAATTTATTGAACCAAAATATTTATGATGGATGAACAAAGGGCATATAAACTGAGTGAAGGGTTACCATTAAAGATATCCTTGTAAAATTCGTCGCAATCCATCAACTCGACGTCAGTTTTGCCTTTCCACTTCATAGCAAGTGACTCAAAAGCTTTCTCTTCTAAGTACAATCCGGCCACGGCAACCTTCTGGATGGTTCCTTGCACTTCCAAATGTCTTACACCTTTGGCATGATTTCCAATTAATAATCCAGATACAACATTAACAATAAAACTACATATATGGTTTTATCGCAAGAACAATAAAACTATATGAAAGAGACAAAATATATGGTACGTCATGCATGTATGATCAGTTGAGGACCTTAATGTGGAAATAATACCTGCGCCTGCGAGGAACAAAGTTTTAGTTGCACTGGGAGGCATGCAGGACGGTGAAACGAAGATGGATTCGAGCTCTATACCGGTGGAGGAGTGAAGCTTGGCCATGGTATTACTAATTTGGAGCAATAACTTGAGTTGAGTGTGGCTGATTTACTTACATACTGGGAGGTATTTATAGAGGAAATTCAAGTGGTAGAACAATGTAATATTAATTAAATATTGAACGCAATGAGCATCACGTCGTCTATACTTTAAATATTTATTTTTACTTTTATCTTTATATTTATCTTTAATATATTTTTGTTTTATTTTTAATTTTTAACTACTATAAATAGAAGTATTAAAAAAAATTAAGTTTACATGCTTTCTATCTCTATATTTTAATTTTGGAATTTTAAAACATATAATAATTTAATACAATTAATTTAATTTACTAATAACAAGTTTACGATTAGCGTCATATTGAAATATAACTTATAATTGTGTAAATAAAATTTAGCTTATATTACTTTAACTACTATAAAGCATTTATACCTTTCTGTTAATAGAGGTTTTAAAAAAATTAAATTTACACACTTTACTTTACTTTGGAATTTTTGTAACATATAATAATTTAGGGTTAATTCTATATATATTCAAATTAAACCTTAAAATAACATAGTTATCCAACTAAACAACATAATGTCATATATAACCAATATAAACAACAAATCTATTGTATTTACCTAATTCAATATAAAATTAATTAAAATTTTCATTTACACCACTAAAATCCCATTATAACCTTAGCTTGAAGAGACAGTTAAACAATTTCCATCTTTATATACAATTATATGCATGACACAACCATGTCATAGTTAAACGAATTTCCATTTTCGATCAAGCAAATAAAAGAAAACTTCATACTCTGTTGCGTATATGAGCGGAATGTTGTTGGCATGGTCAAGCGAAGCAAGTAAACTACTTCTCTCCGTTGTGTTACCGAAATGCTTCTTTGTCTGTGTATTAATTGACCATCATTGTAGTATCTATCTACTATGAGTTTTGAGTGTCCATTGGTGATACTATTTTGTTTGGTAGCCATCTGCAGTATTATTTTGTTTGTGTACAAAAGAAGGTCATATCATACTCCTGGTAAATGCATTACGCATAGGTAGTCGATATTGTAACAAAACCACCTAAGGGGCTTGATGGTGGTATACAATAATATAATATTTAAGATAATTTGTTTAGTCATGTGATTGAGGATACATCTTTCAACTAATGAAGTTTTCGATATGGTTGGAAGATTGTTTGGAACGATTGTTCACAAAGCTAATAGGGCAGAGAATGATCGTGATTTGTCTTTCGAATATGTCGGCGTCCTTGTTGGAGACGGCAAGCGAATTTCGAGGAGATCACTTTGAACTGGAAGAACCGAAGGTTTCGTGTTTGGATTATGGAGGAGGTGGGTGATTGGGTACCCGATTTTGTAGCGATTAACACCACTTCTAAGGAGGATGGCTCAATAAACTCGGATTCGAGATATGGAGGAGGATGATTTCGGGAATCAAAGTCGGAAGAGTCGAGTCGGAGGATGTCCGATTCTTCGCTTGGAAAAGTCGCTGGCGATGATGTCATCACCGGTGGTGAGGAGGATGTAATAAAGGAAACTATTGATGGCTCATTTATTGACAATTATGAGGTGCATTCAAGCTTAATTAAGGATGGGAATGTAATTGATAATATGGTCAACGAAGGTTTTGTTCTCGCCGCTAATTTTGATTTTGAACAATCTTTGGAGTTATCCCATAATAGCCCCCTACTTCTAAGGTTGTCAAACGTAAAAGTGCAAAAAGAATGACATGGGTCGGTCCAAGACTAACTATGTTAGTAGTAACGAAAGTTTGAAAGTGGTTAAAAGGCCAAAAGTGATGATGATATTTTGGACTCAATTCGTTATTGGGCCTCGATGAAAACAATTCAATACCTCGGTTAATGTTTGAATGGAGACCAATCACTTCCTTTTGACCTTAACGATCAACCTCTACCCAATCCCCTAACGATGCCTCTTATGTACCGGTTCTTTCAAAGATGCTTATCTCTCGGACGACGCCTCTGCGGTTCAAAGCCAACTCAACGAGGTTGAAGCTACTAAAATCCTTGGGGAAAAGTTGGGAGTGGATCTAATTGAAAAGATAGGTTGATTCACGAGTCGCTCATTCAAGAAGGGTTACAATTAGGTAAGCAATGAATGTTACGTCGATTAATATTCGTGGGATTGGCTCTCGGGGTAAACCGGATGGATTAACAATTTGAAGAATGATTTTGGGGTTACGTTTCTTGGTCTTCAAGAAACGATGTCGGATAATATTTCTTCGGGTTGGTGTCTTCTTCTTGGGGTGGAATGGGTTTTGAGTTTGAATATGTAAACTCTATTGGTAACTCAGCGGCATCCTTAGCGTTTGGGATACAAATTTCTTTTCGAAGACCAAGTCTTAAAAGACACTAATTTTCTCCTAGTGTCGGTATGCTAGGCGATAGAAAGAGTCGAATGAATTTTTGAATGTCTATGCCCTCAAAACAATTCGATAAAAGAAATCGTGGGAAAAAATTTCTCGGGTTATTCAAGCGGGTCAAGGTTGGTGGATTATCTTTGGGGACTTTAATGCGGTCGAGACCCTAGTGAAAGGAAAAACTCCGTGTTCGATCCGATTTGTGCTAAGGATTTTAATGTCTTTGTGGATGAAGCGGGTCTTAGGGAATTTGACTTAAAGGGAAGAAATATCGTATTTGGTCAATCGGTGTGGGAAGTTAAGCTTAGCGAGAATCGACGGGGTGTTCGTTTGTGAAAACGTGTTCAACAAGTGGTCTCAAGCTTATGTTAGAGCAATTAAAGAGGTTTGTCGGATCATGCTCTCTTCTTCTTTCCCTAGTTGATACAAACTTGGGCGAAGCCTTTTCGATGGTTCGACTCGTGGTTAGGCAGCACGAGGGTTGCGTGGATATTGTGAACTCGGTTTGTGGAGAGTGGGTTTCGTGGGTCCGTATGATATGAACGACAAACAAACTAAAGGCCCTTCGTGAAAGACTTAAAACCGGTTTAAAGAGTGCAAGCGTAAAGATATAGAAGATGAGCAAAGACTTAAACAAGAGAAGGAGGATTTGGAAGTCATAATGGAACATCGAGATTTAGAAGAATCCGATTTATGGGTATGGTCGGAATGTGTGAAATGTTTGCAAGAGATTGATTTTCTAGAACCCGTGATATTAAACAAAAATCTCGAGTTCAATGGGCGTCCCTGGAGATGAAAACTCGAGCTTTTTCCATAATGTGGTCAAAGGTAGACAAGCGAGAAATGCGATCCGGGTCTTGAAGTTAGAGGTGAATGGGTTTCAAACCGTCTCTTATTAAACGTGAAGTGCTTGGTTTTTAGAGATCGTTTCAAAGAAGATTTTAAGATCCGCCGGTATTGTTTGTTCGGGATTGAGCGTATTTGAACAAGATGGTTTATTTCGATAGAGCCGTTTTCCAAACAAGAAATTAAAGTCATTGTGTTTGATTGTGGGTCTAATAAGGCGCTGGCCGGATGGCTTTAACTTCGTTTTGTGAAACACTTTTGGGATTTATTGGAGCAAGATTTTATAATATTCGGATGAGTTTCATAGAACAGTACCATCAATTATGGATGCGGCTCGCTTTCATCACTTTGATCCCGAAGGTAAAATCGCCTTTGGGACTCAAAGATTATAGACCTATCACTCTCATTGGGATGATTAGTAAGGTTATATCCAAAGTCCTTACTAATCGCCTAAAGAGGGTTGTGGGCAAGGTTATTTCAGAATCTCAATCGGCATTCTTATCGGATCGTTTCATTCTTGATGGCCCGCTTGTGGTGAACGAACTGTTGGAGTGGTTGAAAAAAAGGAAGAAAAAAGCGTTTCTTTTAAAGATAGATTTTGAAAAAGCCTACGACAATGTCAATTGGCATTTTCTATTATCTATGTTGAACCAAATGGGCTTTCCGTCTTTGTGGTGCAGTTGGATTAAAGGTATTCTTGATTCAAGTCAAGCGTCGATTCTTGTTAATGGGTCGCCTACATTCAAATTTAAAAGCGAGAAGGGTCTTCGTCAAGGCGATCCCATATCTCCTTTCCTTTTCTTGATAGTCATGGAATGTCTTGCGTGGATGATGGAGAAGGCGAAAAATATTGGAGAGCTCAAAGGCATTAAATTGGCGGACGAAGTGGATATTAGCCATCTTTTCTATGCGGACGATGCCCTAATCATGGGAGAGTGGACTATTGATAATCTCCAATGCACGGCTCGTATTCTTAGAATTTTCTATTTATGTTCGGGTTTGCGAATAAACATTCATAAGTCCAATTTATTCGAGTCGGCACGGAAGACATTGAAGTAGACAACATCTTGGAAGTCTTGGGTTGCAAGAGAGGTACTTTCCGTTCGTCTATTTGGGTTTAAAGGTGGGTGCCAAAATGTCTAGAATAAATAATTGGAACTCGGTGATCGACGTGGTAAAAATCGTTTGGTTTCTTGGAAAGCAAAAAATCTCTATTGGTGGGCGATTGATTTTAATAAAATCGGTTCTTCATAATTTGCCGATTTATTACTTATCTATTTATAAAGCCCTAAGGCGGTCTTAGAGAAAATTGAGTCGATTATGAGACATTTTTGTGGGCGGTTCGAGTGAAGAAAAAAGATTAATTGGGTTGCTTGGGACATTATTTGAGCCCAAAGAAGATGGGAGGTTTGGGTATTCATAAATTGCAACATGTCAATGATGCGCTTCTTAAATGGACGTGGCGCTTCAAAAAGAAGGTCCAAGCTTGTGGAAGAAAGTTATTTTAATTTGTCATGGGTCGAGTAGATTGTGGACTATGTTGCCTTGTACCCACTCGCGAGTGGTTCTTTGGAAAAACATCGTCAAGATAGCGAAAGCAAGTTGGGAAATGGCGCTCTCTTAATTCCTTTTTGTTGGTATCGTGGGGATGGGTCTTGATAAACTTCGCGGACTCGTGGCTTTTGATGAGCCGCCACGATTTTTCCCATTGTTTAGACTTGAGAAGCGCAAGTGGTCGACTATCTCGACGGATCGAAAGTTGTTAATGGGATTAAAACGTTGCATTGGGGTGGACCACGACTCCTACTACTTCTCGGCGAGTTGCGATTTGTTTAGTCTGCTGTCGGCTATCCTTGATTTCGATTGGAAAGGCGGTATCGATGATGGAAGTGGTGCATGGACGTAGTGGTTTGTTCTCTGTTAATGCGTTAAAAAGTCATTAATTAGCAATGTTGACGGTGAATAATGACCACTTTAGATGGAAAGGTTGGGCGCCTTTGAAGTGCAAAGTTATGGCTTGGAGAGCGACTATTAACCGGCCGCCAACGAAGACGAATCTGTTAAGCGTGGTGTCCCTCGCTAGATAGATGGTGCGTCTTGTGTGATTCGGATGAAGAGACGGCGACCCATTTGTTTACCGTTTGTGTTTATATGGCGAGATATGGTCGAGGATAGAAGCTTGGTGTCGTCTTTCTCCTACTCTTGTCTTTCAAGTTTGGATTTATTGAAGACGCGGATCGCAGAATTGTTCAAGCATAATAGATACATATTGAGAGGTATTATTATTACCACTATTTGGGCGGTGTGGAGCGAGCGAACGACAGAATCTTCAAAGATAAAAGACATAGAGCGGTTGACATAGTTGCGACTATAAAGAGTACCTCGTATTTACGGATTAGGAATCGCTCTAGATTTAAAAACATAGACTGGAATGTTTGGTGTATTTGTCCTTTGAACTTGTTGTAGTCGTTTTGCCGTTGGTCCTTGCTTTGAGGACCAATTGTGGCGTTTGTGGTGAATGAAATCTATCTTTCAAAAAAAGATATTAGTGTTATATCATATATGATATGTAATATCACATGTGATATTAGTGTAAAATCACATATGATATACATATCATATCACATGTGATATCACATATCATATATGATTTAACACTAATATCACATGTGATATTCAAAATAGTGTTTAATCATATATGATTTTTTTAATGCAAATTTCAAGTAACGTAAAACAAGACGAAAAAACGTGAAAAAACAATTTTTTTTCTTCTTTTTTAGAAAGTATATCAAAGTGCCCGTCTATAGAAAGATAATTAAATGCTCTTCGCGACGGTGTAAATATTTTTACTTAACGATTAACGGTTTAAGAGATATTTAAATAAAAAAATATGTGAAATAATAAAATGCTTTTAATCTCAGCCATTGATTTCCTTTTAGATGGATGGTGGAGATTAGTCCCTTGTTATGTAAGAAAAGTTTAGTATGTAAAATAACTCTCCTCATAGTATAATGGTAAAAGATAAGTTTTAATTAGGCTTTATCGTGAAATGGGTAAATATGATAGATTTGGTGTTAATATTGGGTAAATATGGCATTATGCTTTTCATGCGGGTAAATATGTCATTATATGGTTTATATTAGGCATATATGAAATTAACCTAATACTCCGTAATTTAATGCAATTAATTTAATTTACTCATGACAATTAATATAATATTGTTATTAAATATTACTTTTGGTTGTGTAATCATTACTTTATAATGTTTTCTTATTCCTTCCGTAACAAACCATGACACCTTTTAAAATTTTCACATCCGCATAAACAAAAAAAGTTTTTTTCAAGGGAAAATATATTTTTACGAATTTATTAATAGCATATGTGTAAAGTGCTAAGTGCTAAATCTTTGATATAAAAATATATTATTAATAAATTTTTAATCATATATAAAATATATTATTAATAAATTTTTAATCATCTCCACATATTTTTGAACGTTTGATTCTTTTTGCATTTATAAACACTATTTTACTTATACTTCACACCCACGTGGTCGATTTAATACAAAGATTGTTGATAATAGTAACAAGATACATAAAAATAACTTTAGAAGAGATATATATATATATATATATATATATATATATATATATATATATATATATATATATATATATATATATATATATATATAGTAGGGATCCAATGAAGTAAATTAAAATAAGAAGTGGTGAGAAATGACAAAAACAACGTATTTGAGATGCAACGACATGCATTAGATGCATTTCTATTCATGTAGATACAACATCTTGAGTTTCGAAAGTTAATTTGATGTATAGATGGTGCAAATTGATTTTCATGATTTTGGCACATGCTGAGGAACAAAAAACAAGAGAAATCATGAAATGCATCTAATATACGTATATGCATCTTATTAAAAGCTAGAAAACACATTATGATGCGTTATAATGCATCTAAGATTATAGGGATGCATTTAATTTAGGTCGGTGCATCTCGGATTTACTGATTATAGTTCTTCTTATTCCTTCTTATTTTAAGTAATCTTCTTCTTATTTGATTCTAACTATATATATATATATATATATATATATATATATATATATATATATATATATATATATATATATATATATATATATATATATATATATATATATATATATATATATATTTAAAAGTTAAATTGATATGGTGGAAACATTTAAAAAAACTATATATCATATTTTGTAATTGGGAGATGTAACTTTTGTGTATAAAATGTAAGTAATTACGAATATAAGCCATTACCAACCACTTTGATATTCTATCTTCATAGTATTACTCACCACTGACTCTATATTGCTGCAATTCCGCACGAGTATATTATATGAAATATTTTACTATTGCTTAAAGTTATCTTAACTAAATTTTTTGTCATGTGTAAAGTTATTGTTATGAAAAACGTATAACTGAAAACACTGGTTGCTAAGGTTTTAATTAAGGGATAATGACACGATAATGTATCATAGTTGTCATGATTTCCTTCTATATGTATCGAACAAACTTTTTGATATTTTATGTACTAAACTTGATTTTATTGTATGTTTTGTGTATTTTATGACAGCTATGATACATATAGTAGCAAAAAAAGGGCAAAATGGTTATAAAGTACACAAAAATACAATAAATCAAGTTTAGTGATAAGGATTTAAAACGTACGCTTTTAGGGGGTCATTTAAGTCCTAAATCGACCACTTTTATATCCGTTACTGCTTAATTTCGTTCCTTTTCACTTTTTAGGTCTTTTGGAAGCAAAATGCTGGAATGAAGCATATTTGGACGAAAAGGAGAAAATACATGAAAAAAATGGCAAAGTCAAGATCGAAGCCACTCAAAGTTGATCAACAGTACCTGACGGCATCCTAATTAAAGGGCGACGCCGTCCCTCTCTGATGAGTTGATCAAAACATGCACCAGACGGCTCAATGGAAATTTTGGTCACATAACCTGGCGGCGTCACGTTATAAAGAAGGAGGGCGTCACTTATAATTTGATTTTTCTGCATTTAGGGAGGTAGACTTTTGGAGAAAAAAATCCTAAATCGTTTGTAGTCCGATTGGATAGTATCTTAGGGTCCCGTACCCTAGTTTACACATCGAGATAAGTATTTTAATCCAAAGTAACATTATGTATATCCCTTATTTGATTGATTGTGTGTATGCTTGCTTGTTTACCATGTCTAGCTAAATTTCTTGTGTGCTTGCTTAGATCTATGAAACCTATTTATTAATTATTGTTAGGTTGTTTCTTATCTTAATTGTAAATTGGCTTAGGAGTGCAACTAGGTATCATTCGTTGTATTTAATGCTTGAGTATGCTTTATGAATGTGTGGCTTATGAATGAAATAGCCTAGGCTTGCCGATTTCGTATGTCATAAACGAGAGATAACCTCAAAGAACTAGAGACTACGCATACCCTACGACCTTAGGAATAAAACACGTTAAGATAAGGTGTGACAACTCAACCGACCAATAAAAGATAACTATGGAGCAATAGTATCTAGGTAAACACATTTTTAATCATCATATGAGCACACATCAATTAGACATAAGACTACCCGTAGTAATTAGATAATTAGATAAAGTAGATAAGTAGAAGTAATCGGTAGAAGTACCACCCCCAAACCAATTGCCCCGAGATTTTACCTTAGCTTTCTTAAAAACCAATAAAAGGATAAAAAAAGAATCATCCTCAACCCCTACCTTCTCGTCATACATTTCTTACTAGCATTCCTATTTCCCTAGAGAACGATATCAATCTCCGAGGCTTACCCAATACTACACTACAACGATTAGGTTCACTGCCTAGGTGGTTGAAAAACTTTCTCGAAGAAAAGGAAGTTCTTTTGACCCCGAATCGCCCTTCGTACGTGCATTAAGTTTTTGGCGCCACTGCCGGGGAATAGAATAGCTAGTTAGATCTTTATCTCGTTTAGGTTCCCTTGCTTGATTCCTACTCCCTCCGTCCCATATTAAGTATCCACAATGGAATCTTGAGATGTCCCAAATTAAGTGTCCATAATGTACTTCAACCAATGAGATGAAACTTTAGTGGGTGAAAATGCTATTTGATTGGTGGAAAGTGTAGTTAGTGGAATTTCCTAAAACTTTGTGCATATGGAAAGAGGACACTTAATATGGGACGGAGGGAGTATAAAGTAAGATGTTTTTCTTATTTTCATTAGCTTCCTTGTAGTCTATCCCCCTTCTTCGTGACTTTGTTCGTAGCCTCATCACTTTTCATCATGGAAGGTGATAAACCACCACCAAATCAACCACTTCCCATCGACCCACCACCAATTGACCCACCAAGAGGTCGTACTCTTGGTGAATACTCTAGACCAAGCCATTAAGGCTATAGGAACACCATTGAGCTCCCCGATCAAGCTCAAACTACGGCCCTGCGATCCGACACCATCCGGTTGGTGCAAAACGGATGTGCATTCCATGGATTTCGTTCCGAAGATCCTAATCAGCATCTCAAGGACTTCCTTAAAATTTTTGGCTTGAGCGAATTCCCGCCGGATCCATCTCAAGTTGGGATGATCTCACCACTCGTTTCCTCGCCCAATTTTTCCCACCGGAGAGAACTACCAAGCTTAGGAATGACATCTTGATGTTCCAACAACGTCAAGGCGAAACTCTCTACGAGGCGTGGACTCGATTCAAGAACTTACTCCATAAAGTCCCTCATCACGGCATCGATCTTTGGCTTCAAGTCCAAATCTTTTATGATCGTTTCAACTTCTCAACTAGGCAAACCATCAACCAAGCGGCCGGTGGCAAACTTAGTGAACTCACCGCGGAAGAATCGTGGGGTACAATAGAGGACCTTGCCCTCTATGACAACGAATGTTGGAATGACCCCCGTGAGTTGCCCAAAACCGTCAAGGCAATCTCCTTGCCTCCCATTGACTCACAATCTTCCAATCGTAGGATGCTCGAACTTGAAGATCAAGTCAAATTCCTAATGAGCTCCTACGATAATCCTAAGTCTTCGCACAAAGTGAACAAAATCACTCTACCTTGTGAATTATGTAGTGGTCCCCATGACACTCGTGCTTACACGAGACTCCCAACAAGCTTCAAGTGGACTACGCATCCTCACGTGCCAATGGAATGGGAGGAAATTCCTACAACACCGGACCTAGGAGTTTCAACGATGTCCGAAAAGCATGGAGGGCAAACCCGACTATAATTAGGACAAACCAAAGAATTCACCTCTAACGATTCCCCATGGTCCCACTCTCACGGTCCTAGTCAAAAAATCATAGAAGGGATGATGCAACACCTTGTTACATCCTAAGAAGCCCAAATAGCCAAGCTTTCAGACCGCTTTAACCAACAACAAGCCGAGATGGATAGGAAGATAGATAACCTTTTAAGAGCCATGACCAATAGTGATAGGAAGACCACCGAAAAGGTTAATGCCATCTTGACTCATTCTCCCGAAGCTTCTGGTGTTAAGATTAAGGACCCAAGTAAGTATTTCGAAACTAGGGATCCATCTTCTTCCAAGCATGTTCAATTCGTCAATTCCATCACCTTAGTGAAACCAAATAGGAATAGTGACGAAGCGAACAATGAGACGATATGAGGTTAGTGAGACTCCTAAGGATGAATCGACCAACGAAGTAGACGAAGTAGGTGATGAATACTTCAATAAGTTTCCTACGGAAGATGAACTTTCATGCCACCCACACCTAGTACGCGACCTTCGTCACATGTATGTTAGGAGAAGCCCACGAATCATCTTTGGAAATCCTAGAAATCTTAACATACCATGTTGCATAGGACATCTTTTCGTGGCAAAGGCTTACATTGATCGCAAATCCCAATAAACATCATGACTAGCACATACTATAATTGGGTGATGAAGAAACCTATCCCAAATAGGCAAGACCCCGATGATCCTAGAGTTAGTTGTAATTTCATTGGTAGAGTTAGGGGATTGCCCGTCTATGTAGGTAGTTTCACGTACCTTATGGATTTCGTGATTATGGAGGATATTAGTACGACCATAGATCCTAGCTTGTCCCATGAAGTTCTAGGAAAGCCATTAATAGAAAACACCAGGATGACTTATGATCCGTCGTTAGGGATAGTTAGATTCAAGGATGAGACCGATGACATAGCTTACCAAATGCCATTTAAGATTGAGAAATTTTCATCACTATCCAATGATGAAAAGGAACTTAAGCTATCGGTCTACTATAGAAATGAGGGGGATAAGAAGAGAGGAGTAGACTATGTGATGAATAAGATATTTAGGTTCTATAAGGATTGTTTGAAATTAGGACCGGAATATAGAACCAATTGGGGGAAGATGACTTCTTAGAAAGATGCACAATAGGACATAACTATACCATGGAAAAACCAATAGAGATCGTCATGAGGAAGAAGATAACGCTAAGGAAGTCACGTAGGAGCACGACTTCGAGTCTAGCTACAAGACTCATAAATAAAGAAAAGCGCTTCGTGGGAGGCAACCCATGCTTAATTGTTTGCTTGTTGTGTGTCGTATATCTTTTAGTTTATTGTTTATTCTCATGTTAGATTTTGTGAAAATGCTTTATTTTGTCTTTAACCTCGTCTTAATTACATATAAAGGTATTTTACAAAAAGATAAGTGTAGGGAAGATCGCATACGTTTTTGAAGAACATGAACATGAGAATTACAATTAGTGAAATTGATATATATGTGTGTGTTTATTAGAGTCAAATGCTTGTATCAAGTCATAATGGATGTTTTGCAGGGATTTTTCCAGGTTTTAAAGATGTATTTTTTCCATAATTTTTTTAGAAAAACGCAGCAGACCAGTTTCTGTCAGGGCAACCTGAGACGTCAGGTTAAGCAGAAACAATTTATCATTTTTTCGTTTTATGTGCTACTTATAAATTTTTGGAAATTCCAAGGTCTTAATTTTCCAGAAAAACTGCAAACATCCATTCCACAAGCATTATGTCTTACTTGCTTTCTAGTGTAGTTGTGTCATATATAGTTTTACCGCCGATTTTACGTGAAGGTTTCGTTTGCTTTCTTAAGTGTGCATGTTATATTTGGCAAGAAGAAGAAACACAACATTGGATGAAGCTTATTACTTATGCATTCTTCTTGAAAAAGAATTTAACCGCAACCTCACACGGATCCTACCGAGCTAATCATGGGAGTACTAGATTCTTTTCCTTACTTACCTTCCTTAATCATAACTTTGATACTTTCGGGGAACATTGGGGACAATGTTCAGTTTAAGTGTAAGGAGGGAGAATAAAACGGGAACTTAGAAACTATTCACTCACTTGATTATTTGTCTCGTCCTTGGTAATTTGTGTAATAAACTATGAGAAATATTTGTTAGGGCAATTTTAGCACCAAATTTAAATTTTTTAATGACATGTACGAGCTAAACTTTAGTCTTAATAAAGCATCCCATGGATAGAGTTATATGACCGACACAAAACCGTTTACCACTCAAATTCCACCCCAAAATGTGAGGTTCGCCCTATATCTTTAGGAATAAAAGCATTCATCTTCAATTCTTAGAGAGTGTACCGGTAGTATAATAGATTCTAGAACTTGTTTTGTGATGCATTCGAGATCGCTAGTGAGACTACACTTGTGTAGTTAGGAATAACTAAATGAAAAGAGGCATTAGGATAACCCTTGTTTGAAACTTGTATTATAATTACTTCTTCCACATCGATTGAGTAATTACCTCACACCCTTGCGATTTACTCATCTTTAGTACATGGTACCCTAGTTAACCCTCGAGCCTATCATTCTCGGTTCTCGTGATGTTTCGGTTTTCGAATATCAATGTAGAGTATTGTTTACAATCCACCCCAAATGTACACCTAAATCGCCTTAGCCTACCTTGTATGCACATATCTTTTGTACACAGTTTTGGGACGATTGGGACTCATGGGTAAAAGTAATATTTTATGGAGTAACGAGAAAGAACGATAAATTCAAATTCCCTTTGTCTATGTAATTAAATTCTCCAAGTGTTTTGATCTTTTCAAATCGGGTCAATTAGCGTTAGATAAATAAAAACTCAAGTGTAGGGATGCTCCTATAAATCCTTTATATTTTGATGTTATCATAGAGGATGGTAGAGTAAAAATGTATGTAAAAAAAATCAAAAAAGAGAGTGTTCAAAAAAAAAAAGAAGAAAAATGAAGAAAAAACATACGGGCTACCATCCTACATATATCTTTATGTTTATGTCTTTAAATTTATGTTTGTTTTGTTTCAAGTTATCTAGAGTTAGTGAGTCGAGTCTTGGCTTAGCAACGCCACGCTTTTTATGCTTGTAACATAAGATTTTTGGCTTGCCACCACTAAAAATCCCCTATCCAACAAAACCCTTTGTTTCCCTACCGTAAGCCTAAACGTTACAACCCTTGCAAAGACCTCTTAGATAGTTGTTCCTAGGTGCTTACGCCAAAGTGGTGGAGGTTTGATCTAGTCTCAAGCTTATGGTAATCTATGTACTATGCCAGGTAATGAGTGTTTATCTTCCATTTCCATTTATTATATTTCATATAAACCCGAGAGATGAGAGAATCCAAACACCCCTTGTGAGGTGCTAGTATATAATTTACGTGCTTGTTATGATTATTGCGGTATTTTTACTTGTTATTAATTATTTTAAACCCATGCTTCATGAACCCTAACTTATAAATTGATGGCCAAAAGCACATTTGCTTGAGGACAAGCAAATACCAAGTGTAGGGATATTTGATAAGGATTTAAAACGTACGCTTTTAGGGGGTCATTTAAGCCCTAAACTGACAAATTTTATATTTGTTACTGCTTAATTTCGTTCCTTTTCACTTTTTAGGTCTCTTGGAAGCAAAATGCTGGAATGAAGCATATTTGGACGAAAAGGAGCAACTACATGAAGAAAATGGCAAAGTCAAGATCGAAGCCACTCAAAGCGGATTAACAGTACCTGACAGCGTCCCAATTAAAGGGCGACGCCGTCCCTATATGATGACTTGATCAAAACATGCACCAGACGGCTCAGTGGAAATTTTGGTCACATAACCTGACGGCATCACGTTATAAAGAAGGAGGGCGTCACTCACGGTTTTCATCTCAGACGGCTCAGATTCAGAATCAGACGATGTCCCAACTGAAGACTGATAAGGTTTTAAAAGGTACCTTTTTGAGGGGTCGTTTAAGCCCTTATTTAATCACTTTTGTATCCGTTATTGCTTAATATCGTTTCTTTTCACTTTTTAGGTCTCTTGAAGGCAAAATTTGGAATAGCACTTATTTGGATGAAAAGCGCGAATATCTGAAGAAAATGGCCAAAGTCGAATCGAGACACTTAAAGATGCTAAAAACATAAGGTGACGGCGTCATCGCTTAATCGACGCCGTCGGAGGATTTTGTGATGGGACACAAGCCAAAACTCCTATTTTCAAGTGACGACGTCAAGTTATAAAGAGTAGGCCGTCAGAACTCGGACGGCCTAGATGCAATCCAGACGGCGAAAATTTGAAGAGGCGGCGTCCAAGCATAAGGTGACGCCGTCGCAAGTCTAACGTGCCAAGACGAAACCCTAATGACGGCGACCGGCGGGCCACAAAACATAAGGTGACGCGTCGCATGTGTAATCTTATATATAGAATCCGAATTTTCAAGACAGTGTAGTCTTTTGGAGTAAAACCTAAACCGAACCAAGGCTGTCTTGTACAAGATTTTAGGGTTCCAAACCCTATCTTACACCAAGATAAGTGTTTTACTTCATTAATACAATTATGTCTTTGATTATTGTGTGTATGCTTGCATGTTCTCCATGTCCAACTAATTTACTTGTGTGTTTGCTTAGGAATATGAAACTTAATTATTGAATATTGATTGGTTGTTTCTTATCTTAGTTGATTAATGATCTAGTAATGTGATAGGTCATTCGTTGTGTACTTAATGCTTGATTAAATCTTTGTGAACCTTAGAATATGACTCCTTGAGTAGTTGTAAGCTAAAGCATCCAAAGAGTGCCTTAGAGTAAGAGTTTATTATCCCTAGTGGGTTTTGTAGATGAGACCCTTTGGTAAGTTCAAAGAGTTAGGTAGAAACGCATACCCTACAACCTTAGACACACAACGCAACTAAGAATAAGGACGTGACAATTCAACCACCAATAGGAGATAATTAAGGAGTAGTAAAACCTAAATAAACACATCTTTAAAATATCATACGAGCACACAATAATTAGACATAGACTACATACACCTTAGATTAGATAATTAGATAAGTAGAGTAATCGGTAGCAATACCAACCCCCCAAATCCAAACCCCGAGATTCGTACCTTTCCTTTTCTTAAAAATATAAAAAGATAAAAATAATCTTCTCAACCCCAACCTTAGCGTAGTAACTTCTCACTAGCATTCCCATTCCCCTAGAGAGCGATATCAATACCGTGGCTTACCCTAATACTACACTACAATGATTAGGTTCTTTGCCTAGGGTGTTGAAAAACTTGTTTCGACGAAAGGAAGTTCCTTTGACCCCGAACGACGCGTGCGGCGTTATCAAGTTTTTGGCGCCACGCGGGAATAGAATAGCTAGTTAGTAGTGCACCTCGTTTAGGTTTCTTTACTTGATTCCTATCAAGTAAATTTTTCTCATTTTTAGCTTTCTCTTAGTCTATCCCCTTCTTCCCGTGACCTTTGTTCGTAATCCCATCACTTTTCATCATGGAAGGTGATAACCAACCACCATTCATCAACCCACCACCAATTGACCGCCAAGAGCCCGTACTCTTGGTGAATACTGAGACCAAGCCACTTAGGCTATAGGAACACCATTGAGCTTCCCGACCAAGCCCAAACTACGGCCTGCGATCCGACACCATCCGGTTGGTGCAAAACGGATGTGCATTCCATGGACTTAGCTCAAGATCCAAATCAAGATCTTAGGGATTTCCTTAAAATTGTCGATTCCATCGACCTTGATGCTACTACTCCGGAGACTACGGCGCTGCGTCTCTTCCATTCTCTTTACGAGACCAAGCTAGTAATTGGCTTGAGCGACTTCCATGGCTCCATCTCAAGTTGGGATGATCTTACCTCTCGCTTCCTTGCTCAATTTTTCCCACCGGGAGAACCACTAAGCTTAGGAATGACATCTTGATGTTCCAACAACGTCAAGGTGAATCTCTACTGAAGCATGGACTCGATTCAAGGACTTACTTCATAAAGTCCCTCATCACGGCATTGATCTTTGGCTCCAAGTCCGGATCTTTTATGATCATGTCAACTTCCCACCAAGCGATCCATTGACCAAGCGGCGGTGGAAAACTTAGTGATCTCACCGCGGAAGAATCATGGGGTATAATAGAGGACCTTGCCCTCTATGACAACGAAAGTTGGGATGACCCCCGTGAGCTACCCAAAACCGTTAAGGCAATCTCCTTGCCTCCCATTACCTCACAATCTTCCGACCGTAGGATGACCGAACTTGAAGATCAAGTAAAATTCCTAATGAGTTTCTAAGAAAATCCTAAGTCCTCACGTTAAGTGAATAAAATCACTCTACCTTGTGAGTTGTCCCCATGACACTTATGATTGCACAAGACTCCCCAAACAAGCTTTTGCGGACTACACCTCCATGCGTACCGACGGAGCGGGAGAGAAGTGGTACACTTTCAAGCCCGAACAAAACAACATAGGAAACTCTTACAACCCCTCATGGAGAAATCATCCTAACCTTTAGTGGAACCAAAACTCAAGCACACCCCAAAGCTCATCTAGTCCACCTAATAGGTTCAACTCTCTAAACACCGGGAACCCCACTAATCTTGAGGCAATTGCATCTAGATTCCTGTCATCTCAAGAGACTTGGTTGACTAAGCTTGAAGCCGATTTTAAGCAAAGACAAAGCGAGATGACAAACAATCTTGATGCCTCTTAAAAGCCTTCAATGAAGCAGGAAGTTGGAGCACTCCCAAGTGATACTATAAAGAACCCAAAAGTGAATTCGATTTAAATCGACTTCATGTTCTTGTTCTCCATGGAAGAACACACATCCATGCCCCTCACACCCAACGGTTCACTCGGTAAATGCTATCAAAAGGGTTCCAAGCCATCCAAATGAGGTACCAAGGCCCGCACCATTGGTAGAACCTACTCTTGAGAAACCCGTCAACCAAGAATCAAACCTAGTTTAGAGGAGGAGTACAAGGAACTCCGAACTCCATCAAGAAAAACCGATTCTTGAGGTCTTAGCTCATGCACCTTATTATAATGCTTTAAAAGAAAAATATGAGTTAGAACTTAAGCTTGGAAAACATGGGTCCGCTTTTGTGCAAAATAATTTACCTAAGAAGTTAGACGATCCCGGGCTATTTACTCTTCCGTGTAGGCTTGGAACTTCCAAACCTCTCGACGCTCTAGCCGACTTAGGGTCATGCATCAATCTTGTTCCGTTGTCCCTCCATAGAAGCCTTAACTTAGGTAAAATAGAACCAACGGAAACCATCTTAGGTCTAGCGGACGGTAGTGTTGCACGTCCGGTAGGAATAATAAAAGACATGGTAGTACACGAGGAGAGTTGACTCTTTTGGCCGACTTTCATGTGCTAGACATGAATAAGGACCCGACATGCCCATTACTAGTAGGAAGAGGATTCTTAGCTACCGCTAGTGCCATCATCGATTGTAAGATGTCCAAGATAGTGGTAGGAGAGGGAGTTCTAGGTCAATTTCACGATGTCAAAAGCATACGTACTACAAAGATGAGGAAATCCCACATGAGATTAGGTTGGATAGAGAGCCTTCTAGATATGGACCTTGGATAGATAAGAACCTCATAGGCCCCCAAAGACCTTTTTACCTAGATGAAACCTTCACTAGTAAAGCAACTTTCCAAGAAAAAGAAATGGCTAGGGACATGGAAGTGAACCCGTTCGAGGACGCCTTAGTATTTAGGAAGATGACCGAGTTCCTAGGAAGCTTGCCCGTCAACCTTGTCATGAATAAGTGGAAAGTTGAGAAATCTAAACACAATTGGGATTGGGATAGACCGCCTAGTGATGGTGATGGAGAGTGGCACATTAGGATAACAATCTATGATCCCGATGGAGAGAAGTTTGAAAAGGCATATCTAACCGAACGTACTACTAGGAACTTGAATGATAAGTTTGATCCTTATGACATTGTTGAGGATGGCTTACTTATAACGGTACGTAGGAGCACGACTACGAGTCTAGCTACAAGACTCTTAAATAAAGAAAAGCGCTTCATGGGAGGCAACCCATGCTTAATTGTTTGCTTGTTAGTGTCATATGTCTTTTATTGATTGTTTATTCTCATGTTTAAATTTGTAAAAATGCTTTATTTTGTTTTTAACCTCGTATTAATTGCATATAAAGGTATTTTACATAAGAGATAAGTGTAGGGAGGATTACACGTTTCAAAAGAAAGCGTAAACATGAGAATAACAATTAACTAAAAGATATATATGTGTGTTTGTTCGAGACAAATGCTTGTATCGAGTCATAATGGATGTTTTGCGTAAATTTTTCCGATTCTAAAGATGTAAATTTTCCGAATTGTTTCAGAAAATCGCACCGCTTTTTGTCGGGATAACTGACGGCGTCGGAGATCGCAACCGGCGTCAGAAGGAGTAAAAGCAATGATTACTTTTTCTCGTTTTCGAGCTACTTATAAATTTTTGGAATTTTCGAGGTCTTAATTTTCCGAAAGTTTGTAAACATCCATTCCACAAGCATTATATCCTAGTTTAAATCGAGTCTTATATATATTACTACCGCCGATTTTACGCGAAGGTTTCGTTTGTTTCTTCAAGTGTGCAGTTTAATTTATCAAGAAGAAGCTACATAAGATTGGAAGGAGCTTTTCACGCATAAATTCTTCTTGGAAAGGATTTAACCACTACTTCACACACGGATCCTACCGAGCTAATCGAGGGAGTACTAGTTTCTTCGTTTTAATTACCTTCCATTATCATACCTTTGATACTTTCGGGAGCATTGGGGACAATGTTCGGTTTAAGTGTAGGAGGAAAATAAAGCGAGAACTTTGAAACTATGCTTATCCTTGATTATTTGCTTTGTCCAATTGTATTTGTGTAATAAACCATGAGAAAATGTCGGTTAGGGTAATTTTGGCACCAAATTTAAAATTTTCATGATATATAGGGTGGGCCATTAGTCTTAACAAAAGCGTCTCACGGATAGGAAGTTGCATGACTAGCACAAAACCCTTTACCACCTAAATTCCACCCAAATGTGAGGATCACCCTTAGATTAGTAGGAATTAAAAGCATTCATCTTTAATGCTTAGAGTGTGAACCGGTAGTATAATAGATTCTAGAACTTGTTTTGTGATGCATCCGAGATCGCTAGTAAGACCGCACTTGTGTAGTTAGGAATAACTAAATGATAAGAGGCATTAGGATAACCCTTGTTTGATACCGTAATATAATTACTTCTTCCACATCGGTTGAGTAATTCCTCCACACCTTTGCGTTGTACTCATCTTTAGTACACAATACCCTAGTTAACCCCTCGAGCCTATCCTTTTCGCGGTTCTCGTGATGTTTCGGTTTTTCCGGAATATCAATGAAGAACATTGTTTACACCCCACCCCAAATATACACCAAAATCGCTTTAGCCTACCTTGTATGCACTCACTTTTAGTGCATTATTGTTATCACCCTAAACCCTTAGTTCAATTATCTAGTTGCTTGCATGAGTTGCTAAGTCGAGTCATATCCTTTGTATACTGCTTTGGGACGATTGGGATTCATGGGAAAAGTTAAAGTTTATGAAATGACGGAAGGGAACGTTAAATTCAAATTCCTTTGTTTGCATAATAATGTACCCCAAGTGTTTTGATCTTTTCAATTCGGGTCAAATTAGTGTTAGAGTAATAAAACTCAAGTGTAGGATGTGCCTATAAATCCCTATCATTTTGTTGTTACCATAGAGGATGGTAGAGTAAAAGTGTATTTAAAAAAAAAAAAAAAAAAAAAAAAAAAGTTCAAAAAAAAGAAAAAGAAAGAAAAAAAAATAGAGTGATAAAAAAAAAATAAGGCTACCATCCTACATCTATCATTTAAATTTATGTTTGAAGGTAAAATCTTGGAATAGCACTTATTTGGACGAAAAGGCGCGAATATACGAAGAAAATGGCCAAAGTCGAATCGAGACACTCAAAGTCGCTAAAAACATAAGGTGATGGCGTCCTTTGCTTATTTCTCTGCGACGTCGGAGGATTTTGTGACGGGACGAAGCCAAAACTCCTATTTTCAAGTGACGACGTCAAGTTATAAAAGAGTAGGCCGTCGCAACTCGGGGCGGCCTAGATGCAATCTGCGAGCGTCGCGCCGAAGTCAAGAGGACGGCGTGACAAGCATAAGGTGACGCCGTCGCCAAGTCTAACGTGGCCAAGGCGAAGCCCTAATGGCGGCGACCAGCGGGCGTCACAAAACATAAGGTGACGCCGTCGCATGTAATCTTATATATAGAATCCAATTTTTCAATATTGGTGTGTAGTCTTTTGGAGTAAAACCTAAACCCAACCAAAATTTGTCTTGTACAAGATTTTAGGGTTCCAAACCCTATCTTACACCAAGATAAGTGTTTTACTTCATTAATACAATTATGTCTTTGATTATTTTGTGTATGCTTGCATGTTCTCCATGTCCGGCTAATTTACTTGTGTGTTTGCTTAGAGAATATGAAACTTAATTATTGAATATTGATTGGTTGTTTCTTATCTTAGTTGATTAATGATCTAGTAATGCGATAGGTCATTCGTTGTGTACTTAATGCTTGATTAAATCTTTGTGAACCTTAGAATATGACTCCTTGAGTAGTTGTAAGCTAAACCATGCAAAGAGTGCCTTAGAGTAAGAGTTTATTATCCTTAGTGGGTTTTGTAGACGAGACCCTTTGGTAAGTTCAAAGAGTTAGGGAGAAACGCATATCCTACAACCTTAGACACACAACGCAACTAAGAATAAGGACGTGACAATTCATCCACCAATAGGAGATAATTAAGGAGTAGTAAAACCTAAGTAAACACATCTTTAAAATATCATACGAGCACACAATAATTAGACATAGACTACATACATCTTAGATTAGATAATTAGATAAGTAGAGTAATCGGTAGCGATACCAACCCCCCAAATCCAAACCCTGAGATTCATACCTTTCCTTTTCTTAAAAATATAAAAAGATAAAAAATAATCTTCCTCAACCCCAACCTTAGCGTAGTAACTTCTCACTAGGATTCCTATTCCCCTAGAGAACGATATCAATACCCGTGGCTTACCCTAATACTACACTACAACGATTAGGTTCACTGACTAGGGTGTTGAAAAACTTGGTCGACGAAAAGGAAGTTCCTTTGACCCCGAACGACGCGTGTAGCGTTATCAAAGACCGACGGCGTCACAACACTAAGGTGACGCCGTCCCATCGATGACTTGGCCAAGACGAAACCCTAATGACGGCAAGCTGACGGCGTCGCATGCAAATGGTGACACCGTCGCAAGTGTAAAGCTATATATAGAATTCGATTTTTCTGCATTTAGGGAGGTAGACTTTTGGACAAAAAACCCTGAATCGTTTGTAGTACGAATTGGACAGTATCTTAGGGGCTCATACCCTATTTTACACATCGAGATAAGTATTTTAATCCAAAGTAACATTATGTCTATCCCTTATTCGATTGATTGTGTCTTGCTTGTTTACCATGTCTAGCTAAATTTCTTGTGTGTTTGCTTAGATCTATGAAACCTAGTTAATGATTATTGTTAGGTTGTTTCTTATCTTAATTGTAAATTGGCTTAGGAGTGCAACTAGGCATCATTCGTTGTATTTAATGCTTGAGTATGCTTTATGAATGTGTGGCTTATGAATGAAATAGCCTAGGCTTGCCAATTTCGTATTTCATAAACGAGAGATAACCTCAAAGAACTAGAGACTACCCATACCCTACGACCTTAGGAATACAACGCGCTAAGATAAGGTGTAAGAATTCTACCGACCAATAAAAGATAACTAGAGAGTAATAGTATCTAGGTAAACACATTTTTAATCATCATACGAGCACATATCAATTAGACATAAGACTACCCGTAGTAATTAGATAATTAGATAAAGTAGATAAGTAGAAGTAATCGGTAGAAGTACCACCGCCAAACCAATTGCCTCAAGATTTTACCTTAGCTTTCTAAAAAACCAATAAAAAGATAAAAAAGAATCATCCTTAACCCCCACATTCTCGTCATACATTTCTTACTAGCATTCCTATTCCCCTAGAGAACGATATCAATCCCTGAGGCTTACCCAATACTACACTACAGCGATTAGGTTCATTTAGGTGGTTGAAAAACTTGCTCGAAGAAAAGGAAGTTCCTTTGACCCCGAAGCGCTTCATGCGCATCATTTAGTGCGTATAATAGCAAAAAATGTTAGGAATTAGAAAATTCCATAGTGAAGAGTCGGTCACCCCTAATATTATCTAGCATAAGTTGGCTCGTAGACATATCGTTATTTACGTTATTTAGTAGTTTATTTATTAGTTTGTAGCGTAGTATAGCTTAGTGCAACACCGTGGAGGAAGGACGGGTCTTTACCCATCGTATCCCCGATCCACGGGCCGATAGGAGGTCGTTGAGTCTGTAGAGTATATACCCTTCCATCCATGGAAGGGGTGGTGCTTCTTCTCATTTTAATCTAATCTTTCATTTGTGTAAACCTCTAGCAAGAACACCCTCTCTCTCTACTTTATCTCTCTAAAATGGAAAACATGTATTTTGATCATCCAAGACCACCCGAATCATCAAACACAATAAAATAACGATCCTACAATTGGTATCAAGAGCCAAGGTTATTGTGTTTCTTTGATTTGTGTGGTCCGTACCATGGTTGTTTGTGGTTTTTTTTTGGTTCATGTGTTCAAACTGTTTCTTTGGTATTTTTGTGAGTCTGGAAATTTTTTTGATCCAAACAGTGTTACTAAATGTTTCTTTGTATCAATTTTGGTTCAATATGTCACAGTCTTACAAGTTTTGGTCAATAAACTGGTCCAAACTTTTGTGGTCATCTGGTGAGATTGTTTGTGGTCTAAAGACAATATATAAGAGAACTTTTATGTTGTTTGTCTAGTTTTATGAATCTAGTCAAATCTTTGCGATCAAATGGTCTCGTTTGTGGTCAAAATAGGTATAAAACATGAATATTCATAGCTTTTTACGGGTAAGTATGAAGTCGATTCTTGCTAGCGACTTGTCTAAATGAAGTCCAGTTCATTGCATTTACATGTGACTTGTACCTTAGACCTAGCGACTTGTTTACTGATATTGGTAGCGACTTGTCTTTACAAGTCGTAGCAACTGTGCTAGCGACTTGTGCGTGCGACTTATACTAGCGACTTGGGCTAGCGACTTATGTCATTGCTAGCGACTTGACTCAATCAAAATGAAGTAGCGACTTATGTTTATAAGTAGCGAGTTGTTTAGAAAATCTTTGGGTAGCGAGTTGTCAAAAGAAAAAGAGGGTAGCAACTTGCTTTGAAAAAGTTTGGCTAGCGACTTGACTATGAACGAAATTGAAGAATGAGAAGACCGTGACCACAAGGACTCGACCACTAAACTTTAATACCAACAAACCATGACCTCACGGAATACCAATCCTTCATCGGGTCAAGACTAAACCGACATCAACAAATCGATTCAAACATATCATCTACCATCTAATCAAAAACACAAATTCTCAACATCATATGTCATCTACATGTCTCATATTACTATCTAAACTGAAAATAAAAGATATTTTCGATCTCAGTCCACTTTCCTTCGTCATTTACTAAAGCATATCAAGACTCTAGGTCCATTAATCGAAATGGAAAGACAAACTCTTCATCGATCTGGTTTTGAAGTTTATTCTTCATTATACAAAACGTTGAAGAAAGTCTTCTAACATGGGAGTTAGAAACTTTTCTTTGTTTCGTTAGTTGTCACTTATCAGAATACCATATTAACTAACGCATCAAGAATGATTTATTGACCTCAGTCTAACTCTTTGTCTCATCAATGATTCGTTCAAAAAGAACATACCCAAAGGAGTCATTCATCATTGATCTTTCTTGGAAATATACGAATGATATCAAGAAGTAACAAAGCCATTCAGCTTCATTTCTACTTTCATTCGAGTCATTGATTCAAGAAATGATATGTAATCCCAATCAAATATTCGAATGTAAAAAGGAAGTTTATAACAATTATGTTATCACTTTCCTTTGATTCGTGTATGTTAAGATAAATCTATAACCTACCTGAATGAGGTCGAGTGTTACTGAAGACGTTTCAAACTCTCTTACCATCCACAATGGCTTAGTCGAATCATTGTCTTAAAGCCATCCACGTGGCGAGCGTGTAGGTCTCTAACGTCATGATGTCTTTGAGTTGCTTAAATGCGAGATAAAGGAAACTAGGAGGCGGATGTGTTTTGGTTTGCAGATTTTTTAACATGTGAAGAGGAGGCGGATTAATATGATGAGAGATTAGGGTTTGGTGGTATGAGATATGTGATGGGGCGCGATGCATTAGGGAGATAAATTAGGGTAAGTTGAGTTTTTAGAGTGCTTTATATACCCGTTTGTTTAGGGTTTCACATAAGATATAACTTGTTAAGTGTGTCTCATTTGGATCGGGTATGCATTATTTTGCTTGGGCGTGTGTTTTGTGTGTTGGACGGATATTGAGTAGGATGTAGTGGACATTAGTTGGGCCCGTGTGATATATGTAGGATCCGGTTATATCTTCTTTCATGGGCTTGAATGGATATTGGATCATTATTCTTGTGTTCATGGGTGATTCATGATAGATGCTGCTGGACTTGTTCGTCATCTTGAGTGGTGCTAAGAATTGTGGTATACATCACTTTATGTTAATACTTGAATCACGATAAGAGAAAATTGTGGGATTTCATATCACGTTTACTCATTATGATATACTTCATCACAATTTCGTCCACATTCTTTGCTACACCTCGGACCAATTGGATCAAATTTTGAATGGGCTTGAATGTTCACCGTTGTGTAGAATATGTGTGTCAAAGTTTTTGAGGTAAATCGGTGTCATTATTTTGAGGTAATTGTTCATGTAAAATGAGCTTTGGGATTTGACTCTTGACGCTTAATGGATCGGGTACATACTTTTGTCATGGGCTATGAATCGGACTATATTAGACATTGGAGCTACGTGAGATTATTCATGTAATGGATTCCTTGGTGATTGAACACATGAGTAATTTTTGTTTAAGTCTCGGGTTAATGAACCAAAAGTATACTATTTGGTTAAATGATCAAGATTGTCATACGGTTAAATATTAGGACTTGATATTACGTACCGTATGAGATTCGTTTATGTGAATTGTTGTGGATGATGATGTTTTGATGTTGGAGTAAGTATCATTAATGAACATCGCGCATGTTCCCTAAAGCAGATATTCACCAAACCAAAGTTATCATGACACATTCAAGGTCGACATTGTTTACGGTTTTGTCTTGATTTTGTAAAATCCGCCGAAAGAATCTATTTCTCGGTTTAAATCATAGACTTGTAAAATCCGTGACAATGGAAACATCCGGTAATATTAAAGTGCATTTCGGATCTATCTTACGGTTTATTCTTGGTTTTGTAAAATCCGCGAAGAACCTATTTCTCGGTTTAAACCATAAAAGCTGTAAAATCCGTAATGATGGAACCATCTTGGAGAAAGGAAAGTATATTTCGAGATCTCTTTTGATGCTGGTGCTACGGTTTCTGTTTCAAAGAAGAGATAAAAGAATGTACTTCATGCATTGGATGTGTGATTGGATATCGTCATGGCAGTTTGGTTATTTTATGGTTTTGCGGGGATACGTGCTTGTAACCATGGTCGGGATGAAACCATTATCAAAGTTCATTTAAATGTCAAAGAAGGCTAGATTTGAGCAGTTAACCAGAAGATGTGACAACGGAGTTAATTCACTATTATTTATTTGAGGTTGAAGTGAATTATCACGGCGAGTGTACTTAGTATCTGAAGGTATCGGGATGGATGGATGAAGATTCCTCATGATCCTTGTTCGAGCTTATTATCAAAAGCGAAGACTTGGAAATCTAGTTATTGTTGAGTGACTTTACTTTTCTTTTTACCACTTGGGGAATTGGGCTCTTATCATCTCAAAATAACTATCACTTTAAGGAGTTACGTTGTAGTGCTCGATGTCACATTCAATTGTGGATTTTCAAGAGGTAATGTACGTCTTATACTTGATGGTTGGTTGGTTGAAGAGTATAGAGTACATAGAGAGTACTTAGAGATGCTAATGGAAATCGCACACGCTCTTTGTTACATATGTGCAAGTTTAAGTCACGTGTTCGGGTAGTTTACTTGAGGTCAAATTCATCATATTGGGTTTTCTCCATCACCGTCACGACAAAGAGCCTACGAGAATGATAATGGGGATGATTACATGTTTGCTAAGAGAAACGAAAGAGAGATTATGACGCTCATTCACATCGGTCCGGGCCTCGACTTCATCATTATGACGTATGAACACAACAGTTCATGCCTCGTCCTCTAAAGAAAAGAAAGTGTATGCGTTTGATGCGCTTTTATCTTACGAAGAAGAGAAATCTTCTAATTAATGACCATTCTCATCAACATGCTTCATGCTTTTCCATGCGCTTTAGTAATAAAGTGAACCGGGCTACCAACGATTGTTTTCTCATTCCACGTGCTCGATTATAATGAAGATGGCGACATCATGTGCTTATATTGCGGAAAGAAGTGTGAATAAGAACATTCGGATGATTTTCACTTATTTAGTCAAGAATGGCATCTCCGTATGCAATTTTGAGGGGAGAAGAAGTGTGATTTTTTGCATTCTTGATTGATATTTGAGAATTTAAATGGTCATACGGCTCTAAACTCATGTAAGAACCGAGCTTCTTATTATCGGGTCATCTTCACATGGAGTTTTTCTTTTCTAAGAGTGTTGGTTGACATCTTCACTCGGATTGATGAGTTTATCGACAAAGTGCTTCCGGTTAATGCTTCACATATACATCAACATGATGATTCGAACAATCTCTGTTCTTGTTTGATGTGATTGGTAGTTTAGCGTTACCATCTTGTGTGTTCGTTGCGGCCTTATTGCCGATTTCCTTGATGAACGTCTTTGTTCTTGTTTGATTGGGAGAGATTTTAGTTAAGGGATTTGCAAGATGTAAGTTAATTGGGATGCTTTTTGGTGTGAGTTGAAGATGTTAACTATCTATTCCCCAATGAACAATCTTGAAGAAGGTCGAGTCTGATCTGCATTCTACATTTTCTGCTACATGTTAGAAGACTAAAGACGAGTTGCATTTAACGATCTAAAGACTTCTTCTTAATCTGGGCATTTATCAAGCAGATTGTCGGTTTGGGGAGAGCACTAATTGGGAGAAAGTTATAAGTCGATTCAATTCCCAATTAGACTTGCTCATATTCTTTAGCGATGACTACTCGAGACGTTGATATTGACTATTGTTGGACATTTGACACAAGGTGATTACTTGAGTTAATCATTTATCACTTATTTGAGATTGAAGTTGACTTTCACAAAGGCGTGTTCTTATTTGATAACTTGCTCGGGCTTAAGAATTTGAGTTGAAGACTTGGCTTATCTAGTTACCGGCAATGAGGTGGATGGTTAAAGACCAGTTAACTATCACTATTAGGAGTTACTTTGTTTTACTCTGTCACACACATATGACGGTGTGGATAAAAGCAAGAGGTGTTAATGTCTCATACTTTGTTTGGGTAGTGAGTACTTAGAGATTTGCTTGAAGCATAAATTCTCTACACCGTTCTTCCATCATTAGGTGCAAGCTTAAGATACAAATGTGGGAAGTTGACTTCAGTTTCAAGTATGGTATAGCGGGTTTTCTTCTTCGGTGGTCACTTCAAATTGTCTGGAAGGGTTGATATAAATAGTCGAGAGAGTCTTGACAGAAGTTGATTCTCACAAAGAATTCAAGTGTTCTTCTCAACAAATTTCTAGTATACGGCTTTCAATGAGTTCTTTGATTCCAAGCATCAAAACCAAGCAAGGGAAAGGAGACACGATCTAAGCGAGTAATCTTGATGAGCTTAATTCTTCTAAGTGATTGAAGATATCCCGGGAAGACAAATGTTATTACCCAGAGAAACTCAAGGTTTGACTCATGGCGAGTAAACTTTATGAACTTAACTCTTCTAAGTGATTAAAGATATTCCGGGAAAACAAATGTCATGACCGCAGAGAAACTCAAGGTTTTACTCATCAAGGCGTTTAGTGTTCTTATTCCAACTATGTGGGGAAGAGATGTTAGAGAAAGTTTCAAGATAAAAGAGGTACACAAGTACGACATTTCGGGGAGATAAATGTGTAACATGAGGAGGTGTTATCGTTACTCTCGTTGGGAATGTGTACTTGATTCTTGGGCTTCATACACATTCATCGTGGACGAAAGATGTGAACATAGGGAGGTGTTCTTCATTACCCTCATGATGTGTATTCGGAGAGTTCTTTGATATTGGTGTACTTCGGTTCTTGAGCTTCATACACGTTCATCGGGAAGAAAATGCGAACATGGGAAGGTGTTCTTCATTCCCCATGAAGTGTATTCGGAGAGTTCTTGAGCATTATACTAAGAGACCCGACTACATCAACTCAACTACTTGGGAAAGTGTTCTCTTGACATCTTTGGAATGGATTACGTCGTAATTCGGTGGTTATGAAATTTGAGAAGATTATTTATGTGTGGGATGAAACGTTGTCGATGTTCTATTGGATGATATAACCCGAATGGAGATCCTCGATTATCGTTCTTAAAAGGAGCGGTGATTTATGGTAATGGTGTGCTTTTCAGGCACTGGCTAAAGCAAGCTTGAAATAGAGCTCGAATCTGCTAAGCTAAAGGAATTTCGGTTTGGGGGAAGTCGCCAAAGTCTCACTTTCGGATGGTTCAATTCTTTCTTCGATTCAAGAGCCTGGAAGCTCGGTGGTGAATGTTTAAGAGTTGATGACTTCTATCTTCTACGACGTCTTCGCCGATATCCTTATCTCTACATCGTATCATCATCTTCTTTACTATATCATCTACTCTATCTTTGTATATATTTATCGAAAATAAAATACAAAAATATAAAACCAACAAAAGAAAATAGAAAATATAAAACCAACAAAACAAAATAGAAAAATATAAAACCTTCAAAAAACCCATAAAATCAAAAATTTCAAAAATACCAAAATATGTTTTCCAAGACATGTCTTCGGTATCGATAACATCTACGGTCTTAGAAATGTCATTCAATAATGGCACGGGACCATAGATGAAGTTCGAGCAGGAGGTGTAAATATTCTTTTCAAAACATGTCACAAATCAAATGGCTTACAGTTATTTCAGGATCAGTAACCTGCGCTTCAAAAATGGCTTGCTATTATTTCATATAGCAACCCGTTCTTTAAAGGAAGGAAAGTGTTGCGCTAAACAATTTTTCAAATATTTCGTGCACTTTTCCTAAAACAATTTGAGGAAAGTATGTCGAAGGATCTTTGTTCCTACACAAATGTTTTCCGTCTAAAATTCTTCGAAAAATATTTGGTGTTTTCTAAAATGGTGGTAAATGAGTTGCTTTAAAATAATCGATTCGTAGTTTTTGTAAAATTGAAAACTCAATCAATGACTTCATGCTTTTAAAATTTTCATAAAATGAGTCATGGATTGAGGGGATAATGTTTTTCAAATCTACATCATCTAACGGGCTTTAATTATCCTAATATGCTTAATTAAAAATGATGTTAACCTATGTTGAAGGACTAGGTGCCTAGGATATGATTGCTAGGATTAGATGATTAGAGTTTGATGAACACATTATTCCCATACATTTATATGATCCGATTGATATGTTGCATTGACTTTTATTAGTCGATTGTTGTTTGGGTGATGTCGACCACCATATATTTGTATGTGTGTTCACTAACGATGCGGTATATTGGTTATAAGAATGTTCCGATCCGGATCCCACAATTGAAGATGATTGGATGCCGAAAGAAAGGGTAACGATATCTTGGGTTGACAAATGAAGAAACGGAGCTTAATTGGACTTCAATGGAGAGTTGGCATAAATGCAACGAAGAGGTCTCAACGCATCGCCAGATGGTTTTCTAAGTGATTGAAGAAATGGAGCTTAATTTGACCTCGGTTGGCATTCAAAATGCAACGTAAGAAGAAGTCTCACCGCATCTGCAGACGGTTTCTTCCAAGCCCTACAAGAACAACATAAGCTTCTCAACCACCTAACATATCTTTTCTGCAGATAATCGTGATGATACCATTTTTGTAAAACTTTGAAAAATATTGTTTTTGAAAATGGAAAAATATTGTTTTGAAAATAAATTGGACTAAATTTGAAAATCACCGGACTTCTTTTTAACAAAACCTAAGTCACTCAATTATTGACTTCTGTCATGGATTGAGGGGAAGAGTGATTTAAAATAAAATATTTTCAAACGATATTTCTTCACAAAAGTCCGGATTGTACAATATAAGTGGTGATCTAAAGATTTAATGTTATGTCATGGTATGATTTTTCTTTATAATCAAGGTCTTTCAAATGAAATTTTTACATTCTTGTTTGATTGTGAAATTGTTTTGTTTTACTTAAAAGATCTCTTAAAACTATCATACCTAACACTAACAATCTTTAATGTCTTAAATGGTCCTTATCTGTCATCTTTCAAAATTGAATCTTGCCACGTCTTTCCCCAAATTTTCTAAATGATTTAAATGAGTTGGGATCACAAATCTCAAATGGTTTGAAATCTTGATCGGGTGAGAGGTCGTGATTTAAATCTCAAACTGCTTTAATGGAATTGGTTTTAGTCCTTCAAAGGCACTCCGCCTCCATGTGCCAAACGATCTCAAATACACAATGCACATGTTGAGGAGGAGGATTTATCCAAAAACCGGATGAGGATTTAAATAAGGCCACATTTTCTCCAATGTTTTCTAAACCTAATTAAATCACTTGGGATCCAAAATCTCAAAGGGTTTGATATTTTGATCGGGGAGATTTGTGATTTAATAATGAAATTTGATAAAAGGTGATTATTTTTATTTAATTGTGCAGGTCGCTTTCTCTATATCTGCTAAACGCTTTCGAATCTCGAAGCACATTTTGAGGAGGAGCATAACTATCGAGGTACAAAAGCTTTTAAAGTTATTTATAAAGTACCTTGATTGAGTTTTCAAATGGTTTTCTTAATGGATTTTGTGATCGTGGATGTGCTTCAAAATAACTCTTGCCTCTATGTGATAAAATGTTTTAAAATATCCTATGCACATATTGAGGGAGAATTTTACCAAGAAAATCAAATGGCTTTTTTATGAAAATTGTGATCAAAGAAAATATTTCAAAGTCCTCTTGCCTCCATGTGCCAAAAATTTCTAAATCACACGCGCATGTTGAGGGGAGGTTTTCTAAATGATCAAAACTATTAAGGTACAAAATGCTTTGATCTCGTATCACAAGTACCTTGATTGTTTTTCCAAATGATTTTCAATTGGTTTCATGAAGGAAAGAACAATACCAAAAGACCAACCAATTTACTTTATGCATGGTGTTATAAGGATGGTTAGGTTAGGTATTCGTTCCCATGATCCGCCGTAAGCGGAGGGATCTACCCAGGACAATCCACTAGATAGTGTAGAGTCCTTAGGTATGATGAAAAAGGAGAAAAATGAGAATATGGGAAGAGTGCGGAGTGAGCAGGGTAATGGAATAAACCCAACAAGGTTCTAGTTATGAAATCTCGGTAAGCTAAGAAGGGTTGAAGAATGAAAAGAACTGAATGTGAAAAGGGTGAAAAGAAATAGCCCTCCATCAATTCAACCTTAGGGCGTAAACGGGTTCAATACATATGCTACCGGGTTGTTACTAAGGTAACACTGGTATTGAAGACAAAGCGTCATGGACCCGAGTGGCGACTGCACTAAACTTCCCAAGCCACCAAGTTCCTCTTAAAAGGGCTTGTTTCATTCTCACGGGAACCGACATAATCTATCGACTTTCTCTTAGAAATGGTTGATATTGAAGTAGGAGACCCTCTCCCTAGTCTCGAGACAGAACCAAATGCACTATTGAGTCTAGAGCCAAGAGATCATCCACAATATCTCGAGGACACTAAATTCTTGAAGACTTCTTTGTTTCACACAATGTGGAAAGTAAGAATATATTAAGAGTCTCACATTATCCTTGTGGTATTGCGTAACATCTAAGTGGTATGTAAAAGTATTCACGATGAAGATGGAAATCCTTTAGAGCCAACATCAAACAAGCTCTTGGTGGGTGACATGTGAGATCTTCTCGTAAGATCAAACTTGTGACAACCGGATAGAAACAATGGGGCGATTCGGTCTTGAATCAACCTTGGTCCAGAATGGAATTGACGAATACTTTTGGAAAAACCGTTCGATGTGCAAATCTTCTTTTCTCTAGCACGTCGAATGTATACTTATGTTTTCAAAATTCAAAAAGTATCTACGATTGAAAAATACTTTTAGAAAAACCGTTCGATATGCGAATCTCTTCTTTTCACTAGCGCGTCGAATGTGTACTCATTCTCTAATATAAAAGTATTTTGTTTGAAAATTGATCTTTCATAAAACCTTAGATTGTATTGCAAAATCTCTCTTCAAAGCAATACGCGATTGTTTTCAAATCATTTTCATCAATCGATTGAATCTCAATTCATTGGTTCACTCACTCCGTGTTGTCTTCTTTGAGACGTTCGGTTTGAGAAGCTAGAACAGTGCGAAACCACATCAAGGAGATTCTTACGAATCCTACCGATCACAGGCAAGATGCTTGTCGCGATCAGCGGAAACCGTGGGCCGTGTACCTCGATTCAACGAAAGTGATCAAAGACACTTCGTGTGTTTTATTAACTGTTGTTTGCGGGTAAATTTGGACGGTTCTGCGGTGATCGAATTGAGAAGTCAATCAAAGCCGCATGCTCACAACATCCACACTTAATTTGAAGAAATCATGGTGGTGCATATCTACATAACTTTGGTTACGATATTTTTATACTATGCTTCGCTGACTGCTGCAAATATCATGAACCAAGAAGGCTTCACTCTGTGGAAAGATGTCATGATTCAAAAGTGTGAGCATGTCGGTCCAAATTTCACAACTTCACATGAAGGCAACGCTACTATGGATGATCCGAGAGAGATTTCATGTGGTCGATGATCTCAAAGCTCGAAGATCATCAAAGATGTGGATCGCTTAAAGGCCTCCACTAAAAGTACAAATCAACGCGGACTTTGAAGAATCGCTACAAAAGCACAAAGATTGTTGAAATGAAGAATTGAATTCTACGAGCTCAAGAACAAAGACAAGAATAGAATGCTAGGATTCAAATGTATAACATGGGGTGACCTCCAGGGGAGATTGTTAGGAATTAGAAAATTCCCGGTGAAGAGTCGATTACCCCTAATATTATCTAGCATAAGTTAGCTCGTAGACATATCGTTATTTACATTATTTAGTAGTTTATTTATTAGTTTGTAGCGTAGTATAGCTTAGTGCAACACCGTGGAGGAAGGACGGGTCTTACCCACCGTATCCACGATCCACAGGGCCGATAGGAGGTCGTTGAGTCTGTAGTATAAATACCCTTCCATCCATGGAAGGGTGGTGCTCTTCTCATTTTAATCTAATCTTTCATTTGTGTAAACCTCTAGCAAGAACACCCTCTCTCTTCTTTCTCTCTCTAAAATGGAAAACATGTATTTTGATCATCCAAGACCACCAATCATCAAACACAATAAAATAACGATCCTACAAAAAATATGTTCAATATATATATAAAGAATTCATGACAATTATGATACATTTAGAAGCACTTAGCCCTTTAGTTAAAAGTAGCCGCCACTGCAACACGTAAATATTCTGTTATATATCTATAGTGGCTTATAATCAAGTTCATATGCATGATTTTTTGTAGCAAGATAAATTTACCCTAACAATAACAAAACAAAATCCATTACTAAAAGGCTTGTGGGGTACGTTATAGGCTAGAAGTATCCTATATTATATGAGGACTTCTTTAACTAAATGATTGTGGAATAAATTATTGTCTACAATATGTGAAATATATTTGTGGGGTATATATCATAGTTAATATTTCTTACGATTTTACGATACTATAAAACAAAAACGATCCAGATCTTAGGTAGGTTTTAGCAAGCTTAAGATCTTATAAGATCCCGATCTTGACCATATGATCTCAAGATCTAATCCGATCTAATCTTATTTTTCTCGAATCACAAGCTAAAAAAATACAAAGTTATGGTTTTTGTTTTATATTAATTAAAAAATAACATGTTAATCTTCTTAAACATTCCATAATCATAAGTTAGAACAACATTTTCATGAAATGTTCATATAACTTTGTGTTTATGATATATAATAATTTGTAGACTTGAATAAGATTTAATTACTTAAATTGACTAAAATAAAGTTGATTTCCAGCTTATAGACGCTCGACTTTGTTTTCCCAATAGTGGATTCGAGCAAAAATATAGTGAAGTCGAGCAGTCTATATTTGGATTTTTTCCCAATATAGAACATGGTCTGTGTAGTGGATAAAATTTTTCTTTTGGTCTATTTAAGTCATTGGCGCTTTGAATAATATTACAAAGACTATTAATAAAATAACATTATAGTAGGATCTTATAATCCAGATCCAATCTTACGATTTCGATCTTGCAAAAACAAAAATGATCCTAAGTAGGATCCCGATCTTCAAGACCTTGGTATATATATTATGAGATTTAAAGTTGTCTTTTGAAAGAAAGCAATATTGTCGAGGAGTATAAACTCGATCATTCCTATGTATTCACTTTGGAATCATTAAGGACGTTTTTGGTTTTCTACATGAAATCACTATAGGGATGGCTTTGATATGAAGAAGATATGAGATTCGGTATGACAATTTCATTAATTGTGTTTGGTATGTTTTTGGGACATAGGTATCAAAGATTAGTGGGTTCATTTAACTAATAATAAATTATTTTTTTAGGTGAAAGATTATGTAGTGGTGAGGCCAATTTTGAATCAAATTTGTAGTATGTGAGTATGAGGGAGAAAATGTAAATGGAAATAGTTATTTGTTATCGAGAGAAAAATGATATTTGGTAGGTGCTAAAAGTTTAATGCAATCATTCCTATAAAGTATCTTATGATATTTGGTAGGTGCTAAGAGTTTAATGCAATCATTCCTCATAAAAAATATTATGTATGACTTTGACTCACATACCCCCATTTCCATATACTTTAAGCAAACGTTCCTTAAGATCAATCTTATTAAAAATTGAGGCTTGTAATTTAACCGAATCCTCTCTATTCATAGATGTAATCATACTTAATTCTAAGGAAATTTGCGATGTAAATATATCTTTTCGCAATAACTCGTGGTTCCGCTTTAGGTGTGAATTTTTTAACAATCAAATGTATATCGCCTTAAGAAAGATACTCACTACAACATTCACCGCCACCCCAAATGACATATTGGGATTCCCCGACATGTCACTGGGAAAAATATCAATACATGTCATTGGGAATCTATGAGGAAGTCTCGTAAGGATTGTATCCCCGCGACAATCCCGGCGACGACGTGGGTCCCACTCAAATTTAAGTCAAAAGCGGTGCCACATGGCACATTATCCCAGCGACATGTCACCGGGGAATAATCGAATTAAGCAAAATGATTAAGACACTAATTATATTGATTAAGTTTCCCAGCGACATGTCGCGGGGATACTATGGTTACTTGTTGACAAGTCAACGAAAGTTAGTTTACTATCCCCGGCGACATGTCATTGGGAAACAATTTTCTCGTTGACTTGTCAACGATTAGCGTAATGTTATCCCGGCGACATGTCATGGCGAAAGTTCTACATTTTTTTAATGCGACTGCAGTCTGAGCGATTTCATTTTTCCTGGAATTTTCGGAAAAATCTACCAAATAAACCTGTACAAAACGTATAGACTACATACAACTTGTACCAAAACACAAATACCATATAACGGATCAACGCAATACAAATAGATCACAACTTTTACATAAACACGACTCAAAAGTCAATATGTGCATTGATAGATAGGGAAACAAGTGTTTAAATGGCCAAGATGAACCTAATAATATATAACACAACTACCTAAAGTACCAATGTAGCATACTAATAATATATAACACAACTAGCTAAAGCTAGTACCAATGTAACATACTAATAATATATACACAACTACCTCTCGTACTTGTTATCCTCATCACCGCCATTCTCCTCGTCATCACCACACCCACCACTCCCGCTAGCACCACCCGAAGTCATACTCACGAACATATCCAGCGATGTCTTGTCGCTCGAGGAGACTCATCATAAAGCTTACATCTTTGGTGACTTTCGTGAGGCGGGCATATTTAACTGGATGTGGCCCGTGATGGCATACTGCGACCCACACGGGAATATGCCCAAGCTTACCCTCTTGCCAACGCATTGATTTGATCCTCCGTGTATTCACCCGTGGCCTCAAGCTTTTCATCTCGTCCTATGTAGTGACAAAAACACAAGATAGTAAATATATTAGTCGGGTTGCTACATTATTTCTCGATAATTCATTAAAGTGTGTTTTGAAACAAAACTTACATATATCCGCGGTCCTCATCGTTAAGGAATACCCCATCAACAGTATGTGTTCGCAATAAGTGTCGATGAGTGACGGGTATTCATGAGTCTCGATGCCCGCATCTGTACACATACACGCATATAAGATGAATAATTTTAAAAACGATAAATCACAACACACCAAAGCGTATAATCGATATATATATATATATATATATATATATATATAATGTTTATTACCATATTATATATGTATATATGCATGTAAAATAATTATAATGTTTATTACCATATTATCTCGATATAGTCGCCGATCGATCCCCATCTAGATATGACCTTGCTCTTTTCTTAGGTTAAGTCGATTTGTAGCGGCTCGAGAAATGTTCTTGGGATCATTCCAAAACTTAATGTACTCATCCCAATCACCATTGTAATTTCCTCGGGACGTGCCGCCTAATCGCCTCCCATCGTAATCCCGGTGGTGGGGTCTACCTTCCAATGTTTGGCTTTGAAAGAAGCCTTGTTAGTATTATAGGCTTTTGCGGTGCGGTTTATGCCTTAGAGATCACGGGGCCAGCCGGGAGGAGTCGATGTGCGGCACGAGGTCAAATAGGTCCGCAATCATATACAACAAAAAGAAAAGAGTTAGAGATATAATTTATATATTTATTTAAATTTGTTTATTTATTTATATGATATAAATAAATAAGCTAATTTAGATAAATATACACAATTAAATAAATGAACACGATAATGAAATAAACATAAAGGATAAGCGACCCCAATATAAAATGATTCCCGCTTCTTCTCCTTGGGACCTTGTCCCAAGAAGGTAGTAAACCACCTTCCTAACGACCTCCCCATGTAGTTAGACCAATGCGCGCGCATGGGGCCGAGAGGTTTAAGGTTTGTTTGTCACCGCCTCAAAAGTGATCGACACGGGACCTTTTTCGCTCACGATTGCCTTGTTGAAGGTTAAGGTCTTGTCATGAGTATTCACCACCACGCCACGCGCCCAAATTGGGCTTCGTTTACCTTTGCACCGCAAAATCAAGTTAGTGATAAAAGTCATAAATATGTATCAAATTTATGCTTGTATTACAATACTCGGAAATTCTTACCTTTGTTAATGAAGCTTGCCCGACCACCGGTGGAGTACGCGATGCGGAGGGGCGATCCTCCCGCCACCGTCACCGCCGATGGGACCGTGCAACATCTCGTCGACATCTGATAAGTACAATTAGCATAAGATATAGAAATTCATGAACAAAATAATATAAGCATGCACACATCCAAATACATACACATCCAAATAAATATACACATTTAAACAATCCACAACAATTTCATTCATTCATTCAAATATATAAGTGTAAACTAACAAAATAATATAAACGAGCACATGTCAACAAATAATAACTATAAACTATAAACTACATATCATTTCACTTTTTTAACATACATACCATTATTTTAACATACATACCATTTCACTTTTTAACATACATACCATTTCACTTTTTTAACATACATATCATTTCACTTTTTTAACATACATACCATTATTTTAACATACATACCATTTCACTTTTTTCACCAAATAATAACTATAAACTAACAAAATTTAAACAACTAATTATTATAATTATAAACGAGCACATTTCAAGGCAATTGAACTAATAATAACTATAAACTAACAAAATTTAAACAATAAACATTCCCAATGACATGAATAAACATTCCCCAATGACATGTCACCCGGGATACCAAAAGGAGAAAAAAAATTATTACATACCTTGTCTAGCCTCCTAGTACGCCTCACGCCAAAAAAAAAAAAAAAAAAAAAAAAAAAAAAAAAAATTAACTTTCCAAGTTAACAACTTACAACAATAATAATGCAAAAATTATAACATACCTCGCTCTTGCTCCTAAATCGGTCCTCGCTCTCGCCAAAAAAAAAAAAAAAAAAAAAAAAAAAAAAACTTCACTTTTAACTAACAACAACTTACAACAATAATAATGCAAAAATCATAATATAATTAACTAATTTAGTTGAATAACATTTAAAATTTGTAAAACAAACCGTAACGTGTGGTGGTGGTGATGGTGGATGCGTTGGTGGTGATGGTGGATGCGGTGGTGGTGATGGTTGATGATTGTTGGTGAATCGGTGATGGTTTTTTGTAGAAATCGCTACTGGAAGGAGGAGGATAAGGTTTTTTTTTTTTTTTTTCTTTCGCAGTGAAGAAGATATCCGGATCTACTTTATGATAAAGTTTTTCCCCGGACGACATCGTCACGGGAAAATATAGTTTTTGTCGTTTAAGCGTAAATGGCGCGATAACGAAAATTTTGGTGGGTGCGTATCCGGCGACATGTCGGAAAACTATTAATTTTTTATAATTCCAGTGACATGTCGCGGGGAAAAATAGTTTTTTTTTTTTTTTTTGGTTAAAATTTAATTACTTTATGTTGTTAACGACTTCAAAAGAATAACGATTTTATCTTTTATTTTTATTATAATCCTAAATATTTTCCTTTCTTTTAATATAAACTCTGAACAAAAGTTACCATTCGGCATCTTTATATTCTTATATGAGAGTTAGATTTACAATCTAGTAACGGGCTAGAGGAACAAGAACATATTACATCAAAATGTTGCATGCAATATTTAATTGGATCAAGAAGCCAAACGATGCATAGTTGAATGTGTTTTATAAATCTATGATTCATCGAAGAATAATTATGGTTACACATTAGGCGTTCAACATCAGTCGGTATGTTATGGTTACACATTAGATGTTCAACGGATGAGTCGGTATGTTATGCTTACACATTAGGCGTTCAGCGAATGAGTCGGTATGTTATGGTTACACATTAGGCGTTCAGCGGATGAGTCGGTATGTTATGGTTACACATTAGGCGTTCAACGGATGAGTCCGTATGTTATGGTTACATTAGGCGTTCAACATCCGAGTCGGTATGTTATGGTTACACATTAGGCGTTCAGCGGATGAGTCCGTATGTTATGGTTACATTAGGCGTTCAACGGATGAGTCCGTATGTTAGGGTTACACATTAGGCGTTCAACATCCGAGTCGGTATGTTATGGTTACACATTAGGCGTTCAGCGGATGAGTCGGTATGTTATGGTTACACATTAGGCGTTCAGCGGATGAGTCGGTATGTTATGGTTTACACATTAGGCGTTCAGCGGATGAGTCCGTATGTTGGGGTTACACATTAGGCGTTCAACATCCGAGTCGGTATGTTATGGTTACACATTAGGCGTTCAGCGGATGAGTCCGTATGTTAGGGTTACATTAGGCGTTCAGCGGATGAGTCCATTATGTTAGGGTTACATTGGGCGTTCAGCGGATGAGTCCGTATGTTATGGTTACACATTAGGCGTTCAGCGGATGAGTCGGTATGTTATGGTTACACATTAGGCGTTCAGCGGATGAGTACGTATGTTGGGTTACACATTGGGCGTTCAACATCCGAGTTGGTATGTTATGGTTACATTAGGCGTTCAGCGGATGAGTCGGTATGTTATGCTTACATTGGGCGTTCAGCGAATGAGTCGGTATGTTATGGTTACACATTAGGCGTTCAGCGGATGAGTCGGTACACATTAGGCGTTCAACATCCGAGTCGGTATGTTATGGTTACACATTGGGCGTTCAGCGGATGAGTCGGTATGTTATGGTTACATTAGGCGTTCAGCGGACGAGTCCGTATGTTATGGTTACACATTAGGCGTTCAGCGGATGAGTCGTTATGTTATGGTTACATTAGGCGTTCAGCGGATGAGTCCGTATGTTAGGGTTACATTAGGCGTTCAGCGGATGAGTCCGTATGTTAGGGTTACAAATTAGGCGTTCAACATCCGGTCGGTATGTTATGGTTACATTAGGCGTTCAGCGGATGAGTCGGTATGTTATGGTTACATTAGGCGTTCGGCGGATGAGTCGGTATGTTATGGTTACACATTGGGCGTTCAGCGGATGAGTCCGTATGTTAGGGTTACATTAGGCGTTCCATATCCGGTCGGTATGTTATGGTTACACATTAGACATTCAGCGGATGGTCGATATGTTATGGTTACACATTAGGCGTTCAACGGATGAGTCCGTATGTTAGGGTTACATTAGGCGTTCCATATCCGAGTCGGTATGTTATAGTTACACATTAGGCGTTCAGCGGATGAGTCGGTATGTTATGCTTACACATTAGGCGTTCAGCGAATGAGTCGGTATGTTATGGTTACACATTAGGCGTTCAGCGGATGAGTCGGTATGTTATGGTTACACATTAGGCGTTCAGCGGATGAGTCCGTATGTTAGGGTTACACATTAGGCGTTCAACATCCGAGTCGGTATGTTATGGTTACACATTAGGCGTTCAGCGGATGAGTCGGTATGTTATGGTTACATTAGAAGTTCAGCGGATGAGTCCGTATGTTAGGGTTACATTAGGCGTTCCATATCCGAGTCGGTATGTTATGGTTACACATTAGGCGTTCAGCGGATGAGTCCGTATGTTATGGTTACATTAGGCGTTCAACATCCGAGTCGGTATGTTATGGTTACACATTAGGCGTTCAGCGGATGAGTCGGTATGTTATGGTTACACATTAGGCGTTCAACGGATGAGTCCGTATGTTAGGGTTACATTAGGCGTTCAGCGGATGAGTCCGTATGTTATGGTTACAGATTAGGCGTTCAGCGGATGAGTCCGTATGTTATGGTTACACATTAGGCGTTCAGCGGATGAGTCGGTATGTTATGGTTACATTAGGCGTTCAACGGATGAGTCCGTATGTTAGGGTTACACATTAGGCGTTCAACATCCGAGTCGGTATGTTATGGTTACACATTAGGCGTTCAGCGGATGAGTCGGTATGTTATGGTTACATTAGGCGTTCAACGGATTAGTCGGTATGTTATGGTTACACATTAGGCGTTCAGCGGATGAGTCCGTATGTTAGGGTTACACATTAGGCGTTCCATATCCGAGTCGGTATGTTATGGTTACACATTGGGCGTTCAGCGGATGAGTCGGTATGTTATGGTTACACATTGGGCGTTCAATGGATAAGTCGTTATGTTATGGTATACTTATTATTATTATTCTTATTCTTATTATTATTATTATTATTATTACCTTTACTATTATTATTAATAAAGTCAAACGAAGTCAAGCTGTATCCGGCGACATACGTCATTTGGGAAAATTGAAAAACAAAATTTTAAAGTAATGAAATTAGCACTAATTACATATTTTAAATAATTAAAGTTCCCGCGACATGTATTTGGGGAAGCGTTCAAAATAAAATTTTAAGTAATAAAATTAACACTAATTACATATTTTAAATAATCAAATGAATCCGGGCGACATGTCATTTGAGGAAAGATGTGAGGAAAAGTTCCCGCCACGTTGCCTGATAAATTTTCGGTCAAAATATATCAAGCTGTATCCCGCGACATGTCACGGAAAAACTCTCCATAATTTAGGTGACTTTTCTCACGAGACTTCGTGCCACGTATGATCTATTTTTGTCGTTTAGTGATGATTCCCCAGCGACACTTGTCGCCGGGGAAAACAGCGATGGAGAAACTGGTAAATGTGGTAGTGACTTATCATGCTGATTATGATTGTACACTCATATGATTTGTATTATTAATTTAAATTAAAGCACGACATGATTTTCAACATATTGCGACCATCATCATTTCATCACTCTACTCATCTTGGAACCAACAAAACCCTTGGAACATATTCACCATCCATCATTCCTCATATATGAATCCTTCGAGGCTGACACTAAAGATTACATTTATGGTTGATTGGTTGTGATTTCTAGCTAGAAATCGTAGTCGATGATGGAGCAGTGGATCTCGGAGGGTTCGGGGACACTCATGAAATTTTACCGTATTGTTATTTTTTTGGTAAACTTTATTTTTACATAAATGCACATGTCCTTGAATTTATCTTTCTAGTTTTGTATATTTCTCATAAATGCATTTAGTCCATTTGTGTCCTAGTTTTGTTCTTGATCGTAGTAGTTATGTGTAATTTGTAGATTATGTTAATAATTTCTAAAAAGGTTATTTATATTTTCCGTATCCTCTCCATTTGATAATAAAAAGCGTAAAAACATTCTACGTAAAGTTAACGTAAACAAAGCTTTTAGTCGTAAATCTTCATTTCGATGACAAATCACTAAAAGTATGCACATTGAACATCAAACTTGATAAATGATCTGTAGGACCTTGTTTTTCTATCAACCTTATCACGTATACCACTTTATCACACAAGTATAACACGTAAAACACTATGCTTAAAGATGAAGAAAGATTAAGAAAGGTGGTGACTTGATGATATTTTATGCGTATGTTTTAGAGAGAAAGAGAGATGAAAGGAAACTTGTATTGCAATGAGAAAACACACACACATACACACTCAAGCACACCCCTCAAATGACACATTTGAGGGTATTTCTCTTAAACAAAGCGCCCTAATGGGCTTGGCATGGGCTTGGATTGGGTTGGATTGGATTCTAACTTAAATAAGGCTAGCAACAACTTCAACCATTTAGCAGCCCAATCCACGAGACCGTTGACTATTCTATTCGATATCTAACAAGCGTTACAAAGTTTCTAAGCGTGAATGACCATCACTTCTATTAATTATTATTAAGGCTAACAATCTCCCCTAAGGGGTGGTTATTCAAAAGATGCTCCACTTGATTAGGTCTTTACTCTCTTGAGCTTGAACTGTGTGTCGATATAGAATAGTCTTGATTTTCGTTCCTTCATGCTTAGAGATCGGATAATGGTGTTGTCATGGTTTGTCAACTTCTTTGGGATAGGTGTCTCCCGTCTTTCTCCACCATGCTCACACTTCTTTTGACTTTGAGTTTCCAATGGCGAAGTTCTCGAGTCTTTAAACTTTGTAGATTCTTTGACATTGACGAAGAATCATCTTTAACTTTGTGTTGCCTTTGATTTTGGTGAGAACTTTCATGTATTCGATGTTGGTATGAGCATGGGAAGATGGTGCGGTCTTTCTTCAAGGAACAATCATCGATACTGCATGATTATGTTAGTTAAAACACCAATCGATCATTGTGGACTTTTCTTAAAGAATTGACCACTACGATTGTTTCTTGATGAATGTCTTGACTCCATTCACCTTGGTGGGCGAATCGACCATCCGAATCTTATTGAGGGTACATTTATCATTACTGCTGGATAAATCCAGTAACGACCCACATCTTGAGATTCAATTCATGAAAGGAATCTCCTTAGCGGTATTTCCGGCCTTACAGATTCGAATGTCGGGGTGTTAACAACATAGTGTGAAAACACATCTCTAATTCTTACAAAGGTTGTTCTGAGCTGGAGGCCCTCGAGAAGGCTAACACGATATACGAAGTATATCTACAATTCGGGTGAGTCATTGAAGTTCACGAAGCATCACTCCACGATCAGACCGTTTGACACACTAAGCGTAATCCATAAGGATTACGAAATGACCTATTTGTCGGGTCATTTGATGTTGACCACAGGCGAGAGTTTCCATTCAATCAAGAGATCGCAATTGTAAATCCTCTCATAAATGTTTTGGCAGATTGCTAAGATGCGTGGGACTCTGGAATATATCACTTGTGTCCTTATTGTTGAAAAACAAGAGATGAAATGTCAAGTGTTCTAAGAGATCTTTAATGAATCTCGTGGCTCTAGACTCAATTAGTGCATTTTGGTTTTCTGCGGAGACTAGGGATAGGGTCTCCTTCTTGATACAACTATCTCTAAGAAAGTCGATAGATTATGTAGGGTTCCCAGTGAGAATAAAACAAATCCTTTTAAGAGGAATTGAGTAGCTAGAAGGTTTAGTGCGATGCGTCCTTGGGTCCATAGCGTCTTTGTCTTCAATACAGTGTTATCTTAGTGACAACCGATGGCGGATGAATTGAACCGGTTTTTCCTAAGGTTGATTATGGAGGGCTATTTCTTTCACCCTTTTCATTACATTTCTTTTAATTCTTCAACCCCTTCTTTCTCCTTTCTCACATTACTCTTTTTTTCAATCATACCTAAGGACTTCTAATACTAACTATGGGTATTGTCCTTGGGTAGATCCCTCCGGATCTGGCGGATTATAGGACGGATTTTCCTATCCTTAGTCACCTTATAACTCCATGACTGTTCCTATGCTGCCATAAAACCTTTTCTTGAAAATCTCTCAAAAATGTTTATGATTATAAAACATTTTGTGAACACCTTGAGAGTTTTGAATTTTCAGAAACACTCCCCCTTCACATGTGCTTATAGTGTTTTAACTTAAATCTGCACAGAGAGGGTAGAGTTCGCACTTTTGAATTGATCGACTTACAATGAACTAGACCGATTCGAGACCGTTTACATCACTAGAGAACTAGCTTGAAATTCTTACCGCCCTGGTCAAGTCCATAGAAATTTTCTCGAGATGATACATTTCCGACATTGATTGCTCGTCAATTCATTGGTTCTGATCGAGTTGAGATCTTTTGAGATTCAAGAACGATCATTAAACATTTTTGATCACATTTAATCGCGTCTTCTCCCCTCAAAATAGCATATTCGTGATATTTTTTATATCAATAGTTAAACAACATTTTTAGAAACTTGTGGGAGACAAGCAGTTTGATTTTAGCATGAAATTGGAGCATTTTGGTTTTATACTCCCCCCTTTAATAAAGCATAATCAATAAAGGGTTTGGAGGATTTATCTTGAGCACAAAATATTTTGAAAGATTTTGAAAATCTTTTGAACAATCTTGAAAAGGTGCTCGAGAGATGATGATTTCTCACGATTTTAAATGTAGCGCCTTTGGGCGTACACTAGATTTTTCTTTAAACACGGTTTTGATTTGAAAATAATCAAAAGTCATCATTTTTGTCCGGTTTCGTCTTGATGTATACGAAAGCCATTGTGAATTTCTTTTGAGAAGCGACATGTTTTAGAAAACATTTAAAGAACTCTCGTTCAAGCATGCGTACATGTCCGTATCATTGTTGAATGACATTTCTAGAAGCGTCTGAATATCGATTATACGAGATACATGTCGTGAGAAGAATATTTTAGATTTTGATTATATATATATATATATATATATATATATATATATATATATATATATATATATATATATATATATATATATATATATATATATATATATATATACTAAGCGATACCGTGCCTATGGCATCGGTTTCTAAGCGATGCCGTCGCTTTGCGGCCGGTTTCTAGCGGCGGCGGTTTCTAGCCAGTGTCGCGGCGTGGCGCTCGCGGTATCTAGCGAGTAGCCATGTCTTGCGGTAGTGGTATCTAGCAGAGTACACGCACGCTGGCAATGTGTTTAGTTTTCGACAAAATTCTGCGGCGAATAATTTTTTCAAAAATTGTATATGTATCGCTCGGGAATCCTTTTGAAGAAACACTTTTCTGAGCAACGATGATTGTACAACAACGATAGATTATTGTGTTTTATGAAGGTATAGGGTGGCGAAGATTATTTACCCAAACATCTTATTCAACATGTAATTATTTTTATAGATTGTTGTGGTTTATGGTACTTTTATTTATTTATCTACTTATTTATTTATTTATTATTTTTTTTTGTTGACTAAATTGGCGTTCGATTATTGTGTTTTTACGAAGCTATAGTGGTGGCGGCGATTATTTTAAACAAACAACTTATTCAACATGTAATTTTTTTATAGATTGTTGTGATTTATGGTATTTTATTTATTTATTTATTATAGGCGAGTGCGTCTTTTGCGGCGTCGGTTTAGCGGCAGACAATTATGACGTGCGATATTGTGGTAAATGTTTCATATAACGTTCATCGGATAGCGATACCCACATTAATATGAATCGACCACGGATGTTGCTAAAACCGTGGTTTGAGTTCTAGTGTTTGAGCGTTATCCGGTAGAATCATGCGTAAGCGGCGTGGTATCTGCCGAGTCGACGACGGATAATTTTTCAATAAATTATTTTAATAGCTTAGGGGCGGTGGTGTATAGTTTTGACAACTTTCCGTTGATTAGCTATCGGTGAATAGAAATTGATACCGCATCAAATCTTATGATACATGCAGCATTATTTGTGCATTCGGTTTATGTCATCTGATATTGTAGTCTTGTAAATTATGATCGTCGTCAGATGTTATGTGATATCGCTCCCATAATAGTTTAAGAAAATATTCGTGGATTTATGTGTGTATGCAAGATTACTTCTTTTATTAGGAGTCAAGTCTTCAACGATATTTCATTTAGCCTTGTGTTTTAACTTTTAAGGTCCAAGTTCTTAGTGTCCCGTAAATATGACTCGTCCTATAGTTTTGTATCCACGGGTGGCGGTGGTCAGCGTACAGCGTTGAACGATTACTAATAGGGTGATTGTGCGTTAATAAATAGTAATATAATATATAATTTTTTTTTTTTTTTTTGGGTGAATTATTTAGTAGGGTGATTGTCTTATTAATAAATAGTAATATAATCTTTTTTTTTTTGGTAGGCGATTTTTTAGCCGGGTGATTGTGAAGCTAATAAAAGTAATATAATATATAATCTTTTTTTTTTTTTTTTGAGTGGCGAATTTTTTAGCAGAGGTGATTGTCTGACTAATAAATAGTAATATAATTTTTCTTTGTGTGAGGCGTTTTCTTTGTAGCATCCATTGGCCGGTCCAAGATCTTGTATGTCATTTATCTTGTAAGTGGTCAAAAGCAGACGTTTCTTTGTGATTTAATATATACTTATAATGAATTTAGGTCCATTAAAATACAGATATTTTGAATTTTTAACTATTGGGATTGTTGGGTTCGAGATAATCTTTTCCTAAGTCTCAATTTTGCAGTGACATGTCCTTGTCTACTTTTGCCTACTTTTGCTAAAGTTATATTTTATATCAAGATAATCATTCTTTATAGTTGGTTGAGCTTCAAAATTTGAAATATTCAAAATTTAAAAGTTGCAAGTTTTAGTAGTAATTTTAGAATCTCGAACTTTTCAAAAGAGCAGATGTTGGTTTTGTGTCCAAAGCATATGTAGATTCACTCTCGAATCCTTTTGCTTTTGACTAATATAGTCGACTCACAGAGGGTGGTCGCCTAATCCACCAGGTCTTGCTCACTCCATCCAATAAAAACTTCTGCGTCAAAAGTCGTTTTACACTAACAATACCAAGTGGAGGGTGGTCAACAATCACTAACCTCTCCTCCATCCAGTAAAAGCATTCTGGCGTAATCATCCAACCTCACAAAATAACTCTCGGCAGTAAACCGATTTTTGGTGCCGATTTTGATGCGAAGAAGGCGGGTGATGTTCTGATCGGGTACACTACCCGATTTGGTGCCGATGCGATGCACTCCTCCCTCTAAGTATCAAACTCTTTCATTCTCCAAAGTCAAACTATCTAGTTTGTACAGTCAATCAAATGTGTTAAAAGTTCAAATTTTCAAAAATTCGCACACCTGTTTACAACTTTGGCTCAAATTTCAATGTAGAGTACATTGGTTACCAATTCATAAAAAGCAACCTTTGAATTTTTCATTTTTTGTTGAACCAGGTTCCTATCATATTTCAATTTCATGAGATCAAAAAGCAACCTTAAGAAATAATTCCTATCATATTTCAATTTGATGAGATCAAAAAGCAACCTTAAGAAATAAACTATGTATGAACTAAGTTTGATTGTGTCTCAGTTTTTACGTATTTGTTTTCTGTTAATCAGTTGTCAAATTAACAAATTAAGGCCTCAAAAAATAAAGAACATTCACAGACTTTCAGTATAACCAAAAAGAGTTTAAAGTGGGCCTCAAAACAAATCATTTTCTTGAACACTTGAACCTCAAAACATAATTGAAACTTGACTAATAACTAAAAGAAAGCTTTAGATCTAACAACAAAAAATCCAAGCCACTTTAGATCCAACCAAAAAGATAGAACACTTGAACAAAATTGTTAAAAAGTCGTACATCAAAAACTATCATCGACCTCAAAAACACAAAAGGCATAAAATACAATTTAATTGCAAGATCCTAGTTTTGACCACCACAAACTTCTTTCTATAATTTCCAGCAAGTCATAAAAGAAACCTAAAAAAAAAAGTTAACTTAAAAATTGAAAAATATTAGCAGGGTATGGTGGTGGTTCTTAGGAATCTTGTAATCATGATTTCTCTTTCCGTTGATACAACCAAATTCGGTCCGGCTGAGCAGATTTCCGGCGTCTGATCTTAACCTATCACAAATGAAAGCGTTGCGGCGGTGCATGATATTTTGGGTAGTCTGCTATCTCCCATCTTAACCTGTCACAAGTGAACAAACCAAACTGAAACATAAGGGCCTAAAACAAATTCACAAATAATGGCAAACACATTTAACAATTACACCTTTAGAAATTCTACTTGAATCAGATCATAATGACCAAACTAAGCTAAACTTAAGACGCTGCATTTGTTAAGGCTTGCCTGTCTAAAGTCGTTTATGTTTGAAATAGCTTCTGAAATTACCTTGAGTTGCCAAACGTACAATTGAAAGTCCCTAAGCAGGTCGTATAGGTATTCTTGAGTTGCCAAACGTACCTTGAGTTGCCAATCGTTTATGTTTGAAACGTACAATTGAAACTTTATGCCAAATCTAAACAACAAACTTATTAACAATGTTTACACTATAAAATTATAACAAATTTTACATAACAAAATTTATAAAAAAATTATACAATAACCATTAAAACAAATATTATCAACTTAAAAATAAAGCATACTTTTTCCAACTGATATTCGGCAGCGGCAGCAAATTTTCCGGCTACAAGCGGCGGCTACTGCAGCAGCAATCGGCGGTAAGCGGCGGCACTAACAAAAAAAACCAAAAATGTTAATATACATAGATTTATATAAAAAAAAACTTTAGATCAACAAATAGAATCTATAGATTTGTTAAAAAAACTATAGATCTACAAATAAAATGTATATACCTATAAAAAAACACCCTTCAAAACTCAGATCTATTAAAAATACATCAAAACTTGAAAAAATATTTTTGGTGGTCGTGGGTCTTGGTGGTAGTGCTACTGTTGTGGTGGGATGATGGTGGAGGGTTTCGGTGGCGCTGACGTGGAGTCCGGTGGAGGTAGCGCTGGGTGGTTGTGCCGTCGGATAGTGGTGCCGGGGTATGGAGGCGTCGAGTGGTGGTGACACCGGATGGTCGTGGTGTGAGTTGTGATTGTTGGGTAGTGGAAGAGATGAGAGGGTTGTATTAGGTGAGTTTCTTTTTAGAGTGTGAAATGAGAGTATTTGTGTGTGTGGTTTTGTGCGGAGTGTGTGTTTTTTTTGTTAAATATAAAGTGGAAGTAAATGGATGGGAGGATTGGTGTTTGTGGGGTATTGGTTTGAATGGTAGGTTTATGTGTTTTTGTTGGTTTGGTAATTTTAAGTTTGGATGTTGGTTTGGTGTGTGTAAATTTAGAACTTGGAGTTTGGTTGGTGTGGGTTTGAATCTTAAAGTTGTAGGATTGGAGTTAGGAGGGGATATCATGCTTTATAAGTAGTATAGATATATATATTTTGAAAGTTTTATATTTTATATTTTGCTTTTGTTGGTTTTCAAATTTTGTATTTTGTTTTCAAAATATTTACAGTGACTTTTGTAAAATCATTTTCATGAGGACTCTGAAGGCGTTCTAAGCTCCTCGAGGTTAGGCTTACATCGATTCGTTGAACTAAATCGTTAAACCGTTCTTTTGGAAGGGCTTTAATAAATAGATCGGCGAGTTGGTAATCTATCTTCACGAAAAATAAATCAGCGATACCTTCTTCTTCGTGCTCTTTTATGAAGGAGTATGATGCGAATGTGCTTAATCTTTGAGTGATGAGCAGGATTGCATGATATGGCTATGGCGCTTTTCGGGTGACAATACATGGCATTTATCGAAATAAAGCCATAATCTGTGAGTTGTGTTCTCATCCGTAGAACTTGAGCACAGCATGAGATAGAACACATACTCTCGGCTTTAACGGTTGAAAGTGCGGTGCAATCTTGTTTTTTTGAGACCGACTTACTAACTTTTCACCCAAATTATCGCCTCGATGTACTTGTTCTTTGTAACTTGATCACTTGCGTGGTCGCATCGAAAATGCTATTAGATCAAATCCGGTTTCTTGGATACCAAAGTCCCATATGAATGGATGTCTTTAGTTCATTCGAAAGATCCGCTTAACCTCTTTGAGGTGCAGTTCGATGAGCTTTTCTGGAATGCTAATAAGCAAACAACAAAATGAATATCGAATTGACTAGCGTTGAGGTACATGAGAGAACCAATCATGCTTGATATTTCTTGGTTCGATGGGCTTCGATTAATCGGCTCAATTTTTGGTGAAGTTACCATTGGTGTCAAAGAGAATCACGATTATCAATTCCATGATTTTTCAAAATCTAGGTTGTATATTTAGATTGATTAATAAAAATTCCACGAGGGGTGATGTATTTATAAACCAAGAAAAATTTTAGTTCCCATCATGGACATTTCAAATTTCTTTTAATAGATTTTCAAATGTTTTGAAGATTCGGTTTAGTGGACCCAAAAATGATGTCGTCGCGTCGTCTGAATAATCAAAATATCATTGTTGTATTTTGAGTAAACAAGGTAGGATCGACGATTCGCTTTGGTGAAATTGTTTAGGGTAAGTGATGAGTGTGTAATCTTTCATCGTTTTTAGCAAATCTGAGCTATGACGTTTAAAAATACTGAAATGCATCAAATCTTGAAAATATCTCAAAATTGCATTTATATGTTTGGATGCAAAATGTTTAAAATCGGATGAAAAATGAGCTAAGTTTGCATAATTGGCGGTTTCAGTCCCCAGTTTCAAAAGTTATCGAAATAGTCCACGAGCACTTATTTTTAAAGAAAAGTCACCAAAGGTCCTTTTAAAATCATAACTTGTCATAATTAGTCCTTTGGTGAAAAATGTCAAAGTTTTGAGAAATTACAAGTTTGGTCCTTGAGTTTCAAAATTGGCAAAAATAGTCCTTGGAAATTTGAAAATGTCTTTTATGGTCCTTGTACTATTGAAACTTGGCAAAAGTGACCCTTGGCATAACTTTGGAAATTTGGCAGAATTGGTCCCTCAAGAATATGAAATTACAAAATGGTCCTTATAACACCCTTAGACCTTGAACCCTTTGTGACCTTTGGACCCCTGCCATAGCCTTATGACCCCCTGTTTTGACCCCTTTCATATATTAATCCCCATGTCAAACCGATTGAACTCCACTTGTTTATTTTCCCTCCTTTTCCGCTTCCTCACGCCATGCTCTGACACTCCATCCCTCTCCTCAGGCTCACCATCTCCACACCATGTTCCTCCACCTCAACAACCAAACAAGATGCATTAAATGATCCTCCTCCCTTTCACTCGACCTTCCTGTTGATATCTCGATTTGGCGCCAAAATTAATCAAGCGGCGATATCTTCTCAAGTAATCAATGGCGAAAAAGAAGTGGGATTTGCTTTCGGAGGTCAGTGGAATGACTTTTGCTATAAAAAGGAGGAAGAAGAAGGAAAGTAGAGTTCTTAGTTTTAAATTTCATATATATAGTTTTAATATAAATGTTTTAGTTTAAGTCAAAAAATTGTAATCGGTTTCTATGTATTAAACTTAAGTTGGATAATCTTTGTAATGTGCTTTTAAGTATCAATTCAGGTTGTATTAACATTTCAAGTTTTTATGCTCAACATCATAAAATTCGGTTTCAAGCTCTTATGTTCAAGCATGTAGTAGCTTATTTTAAATCCAAATAAGCTTATTTAAGCTAATTATAGCTTTTGGAAAGCTTATATCTCAAGTCTGAAACAATCTTGGTATCCAGTTGACAAAAAAGTCAAGCGTATTGAATTTTGGTTCAGCGATCATGGAAATGGTGTGGGTTGATGCAATGTTGAATATGGGTTGATATCAATTTAGGATGGTGACATTTTGATATTGGTAGCATGCCGCGATGGCGGGACATCTTGTAAGTTCATCTATTTTAATTTCTAAGACCCGGTCATGTGATTGATTATTGGTGCTTGATTGTGCTTAACATTGTGTAGTTAATAATTCTTATGCTTGCTTAGTTGGTCATCATTTTGTCTTATCATAATTAGATTAATTCTTTGATCTTGTCATTATCGCATAATTAGGAGTAGGTTTAGTTGAGTGTTAGTTTTGGTTTCATTGCCATTTAGTTTTCATCATCATTTGCGGTGTTCATGTTGATTCATGGTTGAGATCTAATTTAGTAGTGTAAAATCATGTGTTTGATGGTCCGAATGAGTGTTTGGATGCTTATAAATCTGGGCAAGATGCTTTGTTAGTGACTAAATTTTGTTGCATTACAATAGTATAGGTCCATTTAGTACTCCCAGTTCATAAATTTGTATCATAGAACTTCAATAGTCAAATTAGCTTTCAACTTTGATCTTAAGTTCAAATCATTAGTTACAAAATTCAAGGAGGTTAGGAATAGGTTTAGATATTGTATTGCCGAAACATTCAAGTCTCGGCATAGCTTATCTTAACATCTAGATTATAGTGGAGGTGTTAGAAACTCAAAAGTCAAATTTCCAGTCTGTGTCAAAGTCAAAAATGAAAACTCGGTTTCAACCAACTTGGGTGATTTTAATGGATTCATTACGGTTCAATTCAAGTGAAACTTTGGGTTTAAAAACTTCAATTGGTCTAGTTTGTAAAATGATTTTTGTATAATTTAGTAATTTTCTATAAGCTCAAATCGACTTGTCAAAAGGTGAGTGCCACTGTAATGAGCATAGTTACCCAAAGGGTTTTCTTAGCAACTTACGAGTTCTCCACAAGCTCATAAGAGCTTGTGAGGGCTAATTTGGTTTACAAGAACCTTGATAGGTACTCTTGAAGTAGTAGCATCGGTTTTGAAATCAGCAGTGTAGCTTATTGATGAGGCTTGAACTTACCCCAAGAAATTTGTTTGAGGTAAAGAAGCGATTAACATAGATCTTGATGAAATGCATCATTAGTGGTTAGGAATAGTTATAATCAGCTTCTTTAAGTTTGTTTTAGCTTATAATAGTTGTATTGTTGAATTGGTGCTTTCCAGAGCTTTTTAGCTTATTCTAAATGCTTATTTTCTAGCAGTTTGCATTACAGATTCAATTTCTCACACACAAGCCCCAGTTTTTATATTTTTTATAGAATTAGAACAATATTTTAGACTTTTCATGAATTTTTCATAATTTTCCATTCTATTTACTATTTTCTTTATTTTAATCGGTTTTAGGTATTTTTAATTAGCTTTTAATACAATTAAATCGGAAAACTTCAAAAAATAAGTTTTCAATTTTCCTAGGTTAAGATAAATATAAAAGCAAAAAAATAATTTTCAGATTTTCTTAGTTAAATTTGTAATTTTTAGCAATTTAAGTAGTTTCAAATAAAAAAAAAATTTTCTCTCTCCTCTCTGTGGGCGATTTTGGCGATTTCGTCTCCTTCAAGCAACTATTCAATCCTGGAATTTTAGGGTTCTTAGTTGTGCTTCTTTTTCTGTTATTCCTCCTGATTTTTTTCATCCTTTTGCTTTATTGCTATGCCACTTGATCCTCCTGAACCTCCGGATAAAATCCTTGAAGAGTTTTGTGCTCTTACTGGGATGGCGGCGGATGGTCTTCAGCATAAACCTTGTGGTCCGTTTGAGGGTGTTGTCCCTAGATCTAGAGGAAGACCTAAAGGTGTGAAGAATCGTCCTAAGATTATTATAGTGAAGTCTCCAGGTTCTGCTTCTGCTGGGTCAGGAGCTATTCTTAAGAGGCTTAGGCATTCGAAGATGGCTGGTAAAGGTCGAAATCGTAGTGAGTCTTCTCCGTTGGTTGGTGGTGGTAAGCGTTCTAACTCTAATAGTATTCCTATTGATGATGCTCTTTCTAAAGTTTTAGATAGGATTGCTGTTGGTAGAGGTATTTCTAGGCAGATGGTTTTTAGGGAGGGGTGTAGTGATAGCAATTCTAATGGGGGTATGAATTCTATGGTTAATAGTGATTGTTTGGTGGCTAAAAATGATGGTTCTTTTATTAATACCCCTATAGATGATGCTAAGTCTGAGGGGTTGATTAATGATTGTGGAATGGAATCTAAGAAAGGTATTGATGATACTAGTTTTGATTGCAATGGTATTAGTAAGATTAATGGGATTTGGAGTAGAGCATATGGAGGTTGAAAACAATATGAATGCTAACAAGGTTGTGGAGGGTGTGTAAAGGTGATTACGAATTTGTGTTTGGAAATGGTCATAGTTCTAATGGTGTTCTTAAGAAACCCCTGTTGGTTTGTCTAGTGTGCGAGTTTGGTCTAGCATGTTTTCAAATCTAATGTTTGAGTGCGCTTTCGTAAGCTGGTTTGAATCGGATGATTCTATTAACATTGAATCCTTTCTTTGAGAAGATGAAGAAAGGTGTTGAAGATAGAGAACTCCATATGAATTTCTCTCCCAGGTGTGTATCTAAAACTTGTGATGGTGCCAGAGGATTTCTATATCTATTGAAGATATCAAGAAGGAAGTGAAGCTTGTTCTCTTGACTTTCTGATTATTTTGTTGGGACCTCTATGGACTCTGAGGGTTGTGAATGCTAATTTAAGTAAAATGTGGAGTTCATGGGATTTATGACTTTACTAAAACTAATCTTTGGTTTATTATTTTAAGTTTAAGAGTGAGGAAGGGATGAAGCGGTTTTAGAAAGTGGGCCTTGGATGTTGAATAATATTAGTTGGTGTTGAATGTTTGGGAACCGGTTTGGCACGAGAAGGTGGAGCCATCTAATATTCCTATTTGGGTTTGTGTGTATGGTATCCACTTTGGAATTGTGTAATGGGAATGGTATGGGTAAGATCTTTGGCGGAATTGGTAAACCTATGCTAATGGACGAGAATGACTAAGGAGAGATGCTTAGAAAGTGCAGTAAGTTAGATTTTGCTAGAGTTTTGGTAGAAGTTCTGCGATGATATTCTTCCCATTCTTTAGAAATTGAATATCCTCAATTGGTAATAGGTAGGCTAAGGTTGGTGGCTGGAAGTTAAATACCAATGGCGACCTCCTCGATGTACACATTGTAATACCTTTGGTCATTCTACTTTGGCTTGCATAATTAGGCCAAAGGTCGATCTTTGAGATTGAGGTTATAAATAATAAGGTTGCGGCGAGTCTATTAGTACTAGAAATGAGAAGAATAGTACAGAGGTGGGAGGTGATGATGGTTTTGTAAATGTTGGGAAGAAGAATAAGGTTGTGGATTCTGTTTTCTCTCGACTTGGTAATGCTCCTTTGAATGATATTTATGGTAAAAATGTTCAGATTAAGGGTGGCGTTTTGAACAATAGGCATGTCTCTGGGAATGTTAGACAAAGTGGTGGTAGGTCTGGTCCTAATTTGCAGAATAAAAATAGTAATATCAAGCAACAGGGTAATTCTTATGCTAAAGGTACTAATGGGTATTAATTGGTTGGAAGCGTTAATAAGGGGTTAAAGGCTGATGATGGTTCTTTTAGAAGAATCTTTGGTGAGGATGGAAAGGTTAATAGTGGCTTGGTTCATAAACCTCCTTTGGCTTCTAGATATAATGAAGGTTTAAGCCTAAAGTTTTAGTGAAGGTCTGGTTCTAATGATAGTTACCGGTAAGGCGAAGGTGAAAATATTCCTTTGCAAAACTCTTTTCAAGCTTTGGATGATCATATTATGCACGATAAGGATGAGGAGTTCATAATAATGTTGATGAGGAATTTAATAATGTTGTTTGGCCTAATTTGAAATTAGAAGTTGATGAAGTTATGAAGTCGGTATTTATCCATCCTTGGATGTGAAATCTAATTAGTCTCTTTCTGACTTGATTACTTTTTAAGAATTGTTCTAAGTTTGGTATGGAGCCTTATCTTGATGATGAGGAAGTGGAATCGATAATGGTGGTATGGCGGTTTGATGAAACACGAGAATCTTGAAGATCTTTGGTCTGTGTCCCGAGAATGATAGGACAAACCTTAAAAATTGTATTAATGAATCTTAAAGCTTTTGCTTGGAGCGTGAGGGCTTGAATAATAGTACTAGTCAAGTTCGGGTTAGTAATCTTATTAGAAATGGTGGTTTTAGTTTTGTGGGATTTTGGAAACTAGAGTTAAGAAAAGAAGTTAAATAGGATATGCTCAAAGTTTTTGGTAATTGGGCTGGACTAATCTTGCTGATTGTGATGGTGGTCTTGGAATTGTCATTGGTTGGGATCTGATTACATTAGAATTATGGTTCATAGTAAGTCCTCTCGATTGTTGAATGTTTTGTAGAGGCTATTAATGGTCAGCGAAGTTCTTTTGTTCTTTCATCTCGCTTCATGTGTAGAAGTAGTGGTAGAAATCTCTTTGGAGGATCTTATGGTGCATAGCTTAGGTATTGAGATGCTCCATGGACTCTGTTAGGGACTTCAATATCATTTGAATCCTAGTGAAAGATCCATGGGTTCTCTACTATTAATCTTTGGTATGGAAGATTTTAGGGAGTGTCTTTGCAATATTGATGTGGTGGATTTGGTTATATCGGTCTCAATTTACTTGGAATAAAAGTCACAGCAATCTAATAGTCTTCGAAGAAGTTAGATAGAGTTATGGGTAATATCCATTTTACGGATAAGTTTCCTAATGCTAATCGTTGTTCTTACCTTTTTGACATCGATCATTCTCTGTTGTTCTCAATTTCCTAATGTACGGGTGCTAAACCAAAACCGTTTAAGTTGCTAACTTTTGGCTAAATCGAGTTTTTGCCTATTGTGAAGCAACCTTTGGAGTAAGGAGGTGGTGGGTTGTTCTATGTTCTCGATTGTTTCTAAACTCAGAGTCTCTTAAAAGCCTCTTGAAAGAGAAATTTTCTCAAGGAGATCTAGGCGATAAGGTGAAAAATTGAAGAAGAGTTATATCGGGTCCAATCGATATGGTTAAAATCCTACCAATGCTTTCATTAGACAACAAGAGAAATTTGCTCTTGAGAGGTTTAAAGAAGCATTAGAGATGAAGAGTGATTCCTCAAGCAAGATCGAAAGTTAGTTGGTTAAGTGAAGGTGACCATAATACCAAGTACTTTCATAAGGCTATGAAGGAGGAGAAATATTAATAGGATTAGTGCATGGAAGATTTGGATGGTAATTATTTTTCGGTAATGATGTGGGTGAAGCGGTTTGTTAAGTATTTTGAAGGGTTACGGGTTCTAATGGAAATGTTGCTCCCATTTTTATCCTTCCATCTGTTTACAAAGAAGTTGGCAAAGAGGATCTTGATTTTATGGTTAGACATGTTTCTCGGGAGAAGTCAAAATTTGCTCTTTTTGTATGGAGGATGATAAAGCTCACGGGCGGACGGGTTCTCGGCTAAATTCTTGAAGTCTGCTTGAGTGCATTGTTGGTTACGAGTTCACTAAAGCTATCCAAGACTTCTTCTCCAATGGTAAATTACTCAAAGAAATTAATTCCACTATTATTGCTTTGGTGCCTAAAATCAAAACTCCCAAAAAAGTTTCTGATTTTAGACCCATTTCATGTTGCAATGTGCTTTATAAGTGTATCAGTAAGGTTATTGCTAATAGGATTAAAGGTGTGTTGAATTCTCTTGTTAGTGATTGCCAAAGTGCCTTTATTCCTTCTAGGCAAATTAGTGATAATATTATTCTTACTCAGGAGTTAATGCGTAATTATCATAGGAAGTGTGGCCGCCTAAAGTTGCATTCGAAATTGACATTAACAAAGCCTATGACTACGTGGTTGGGAATTTCTCGAGACAATGTCTTATTCATTTGGTTTCCTTTTAAAATGGTGAGTTGGATTATGAGTTGTATGACCTCCCTTCATTTACTATTAATATTAATGGAGATCACTATGGTTATTTCAAAGGTAAAGAGGATTAAAGCGGTGATCCTCATCCCTTATCTTTTACTTTGGTTATGGAGGTCCTTTCATTGATGATTAAGAGAAACATTGCTTTGAATGATAACTTTAAGTATCCTTTGGAGGTGTAGCAAGGTTAGTCTCACGCACCTTTGCTTTGCTGATGATTTAATGTTGTTTTCCAATGGCGATATGGAGTCTGTTGCTACTTTGAAATCGCTCTTGATGAATTTAGTAGTGTCTACGGTTTGACACTAATTTTGATAAGAGTGTTGTTTTTGTGGAATGTTCTGGTAATATTAAAAGATCTATCCTTAGTATCATGAATCGGTTGAGGTTCTCTTCCCATTAGATATTTGGGAGTTCCTTTGATTTCTTCTAGGTTATATAAAATTTTGTGATCCTCTTATTGATAAAGTTAAGAAAAGGGTGCTTAATTGGAAGAACAAAATGCTTTCTTTTGGAAGACTTGACTCATTCAATCTCGTGATTGGCTCTATGCAAATATTACGGTCATATGTTTTATTCTTCTGTTGGAGTGTCTCGTGAAATTGAAAGGATTATGAGAAGGTTTATTTGGGCTCGGGGTGATATGCATAAAGTGGAAGGCTAAGGTTAGATGGGAGGATGTGTGTGGCTTAAAGATTCAAGGTGGCCTTGGGATTAAGTCTTTGCATGAGTGGAACATTGCTCACGATGTCCAAGCATGTCGGAACATTGTTTCTAAAAGATTCTCTTTGGGTGAAATGGATTAACTCTTACAGGTTGGTGGATAGAAGATCTTGTGAAAGAAATTTTGGGATATTCCAATTTTAAATGATGTTTGTTGGGGATGGAGACAGTTTTCTGATTGTAGAGATTCCTTGAAGCCATATTGTGTCTAGAATTGGAAATGGCTGTAACACTTCTCTTTGGTTTGATAATTGGTGCTTCTTGGGGCCTTTGTGTCAGTTCATTTCCAAGAGAGACATCTTTGAAGCTGGTCTTTCTCTTAATTGCAAAGTCGCTGATATTATTCATGATGGAGCTTGGGCTTGGCCTGAATGTTGGACTGATAAATTTCAGTTCCTTTTTCATTTACCTCCTCCTCTTCTGTTTCATGATCAAATGGACAAAGTCCTGTGGTTTTCTAATAAGGGTAAGACGGTGCATTTCTCTGTCAAGAATGTTTGGTCTGATTTGATTCCTGTGAAACCTGTTGTGCCTTGGTTCAAAATTGTCTGGTATAGCAATAACATCCCTAGGCATGCCTTCATGCTTTGGCTTGCTATTTTGTAGAAGCTTAATACTCAGGACAAAGTTGCTATCTGGTTGAAGGATGATACTCTTATTTGCCCTTTGTGTAATCTTGTGCAAGATGATCATCACCATTTGTTCTTTGCATGTTCTTTTTCCTCAAAGGTTTGGAGTTCTTTTAAAAGCCTCATGAGGTTTGATTCTGCTCCTAATGACTTGTATCAGGTTCTTGATTTCATGATTGCTAGGCCCGTTAATAAGTCTATTTGGTGTGTTATTCAAAGATTAGTGATTGGACTCATACATACTTTGTGGCAAGAAAGGAATCTTAGGATTTTTCAGGGAAAATCTAGGAATGTTGAAGCTGTTTGTGGCATAATTAGGGAAGTGGTTAGATTAAGGCTTTTGATTCTTAATATTAAAACCTCTTTACAGGTGTCTGAAGCTGCTAAAATTTGGAATTTTAATGATGGGCAGAGTAATTTTTTAATGAGGCTGATTCTCATGATGGGGGTAAAGATTAGATGGTTGATTGTAATTCATTTTCTTGTTTATCAGGGGTATCTTGTGTTGTGGGATGTATCTTTGGTGGGTATTTGGAGTATGGGTGAGATTAGTATGGTTGAGGATATGCGTGTGGACTCTTCTTCTGCTGGTTGTTCATTCTCTACCTGGAAGCTGCTGTTGTATTGGGAGTTTGGTTTGTTTGATAGTTATGATTCCTGGCATGGTGCTTATGGTGTTGTCCCTTTCTGTTTGTTGATGGTGTCTGATTGGGTAGAGTACTGGGATGGCTATTTGAAGACTATGGTTGTGAAATGGCTGCTGATTTTGCTGATGCTTGATATTGGAGTCACAAGTGAGAGTTGTACTCTTTTTCCTTGTCCGTGGTTTTTCCCATTGGGTTTTACGCGAAAAGGTTTTTTAAGGAGACAATCTCACTTGTTGAAATGCTCATTTCTCTTCTTCTTGGTGCCTTGTTTGGAGTATTGTTGGAGGTTTCATAGTCCTATTTGTAATTTGTTTTGTAATAACTCTTGTTACTGTAGAGTTTTATTTTTCCTTGTGATGTTTCCAAAGCATATTTTGGGAAGGTCATTTGAACTCTCTTATGTGGGTATGTCCATATAAGTTGTTTGTTTTTGTTAGTAGTTAATATTTTTGCCGGGGATTGTCCCTTTTTCCCAAAAAAAAAAGTAGTTTCAAATAGTTTTTAATTCATAGAAAATAGAAAAATAATCAGAAAAATACAAAATTAGTTTTGAAAATTCTCTTTAGTTATTTTAGATTTTTCTAAGTCATAATTTCATTTTTCTAGCTTTATTTCATATTTTCTTATATTTTAAGGTATTATTAAATAGGTAAAAATAGTTTTTAATTAATAATAATTAAATAAATAGTAATAAAATAATTTTCTTTTCTAAAAATTTTCTCTTATCATTAGGTTTGTAAAATGTCATTTTATATTTTAGGATTAATATTGTTTAGGTTTCACATTTTCTTTTATACGTTACGTAGTTTTAATTTAAATTTTATAAAAGAAAAATCAAAACATCATTTTAAAAAATAGTGATAGCGTTTATTTAATATAATTTATCTTTTAATTTTCTTTAATTTGCATTTAAGCCCCATAATTTATAAACTTTTCTTTAGGTATAATCAATCATAAACCTTTTAGTTCAATTCTCCCGATCACTATTCGTTTGATTATTCGGTCTTGCATTTCGTTGGGACTTAACGACTGGGAAACACTATACTCCTCTTGATCTTCATTGCATTGGTGTACGAGCTGTTTGAAGTTTATTACGGTTGACCATTCACAGTGGTCACTTTTGTGATAAAACTTGACGGTTTGCGCGCCGATCAAACCCCACGCGCACTGCTTGAGTTGTGCTAATTATCTTACGTTTAGCAGTTAGTGATTTGAATATTCACTCCTTGTTCATACCATCTATATGTATTTATATTTTCTTATAAAATCCAAAATCCAAAAACATCTTAAAATCAAAACCCAAAAGATTTTCATTCTTTGTTTTACAACATGTTTTTCAAAATACCAAAATATTCATCTTTACCCTCTTACCTTTTTGATTCTTTATCCCTTTACCCTCTATCCATTTGATTCTAACTTCTTCTATTCTAATGGAATCGTTTATTCCTTGCGTCGGTTGTGGTGAGCCTCTTTTTGGTTCACCATATCATTGTGTACGTGTGTCTGATGTGGTAATGATATTCGGAGCGGAGTTGTTTGTTTTGTGGTTCGAGGAATTCATTTGATTATGATCCTAATCCAAACTCATTTAACGACCCTCAAACTTATCCATTACCCACCACAGCCCGACTTATCTTCATATAATCAACATAAGCTGCTGAATTTTGTGGAGGTCCTCACGAGGATTTGAGTGTCAATCCCAAACACGTTTGTCTATGAGCAGTTTCGGTGATGCTCGTAACTTTAGTTATGACCAATATTCATATAATTCACGGTCTGCACTCATGATTTCTTGTTGTGAGAATTGTGGAGGTCCTCACAATAATCTTCAATGTCAGCCGTGGAATCAAAATTACTATACTCCGGTTTCGACAATTTCCAACCTCCACACCACCATACGGTTCAAACTCCACTGAGGTTGTCTCAAGAAATTTCCCAAAATTTTGAAACCGCAATGAAAACACTTGATGATATGATTCGTAGCTTTAAGAATCAAGTGAGTGGTGAAAAGACCACGGAGAATTGCTAGCGAAGAAAGAGAGGCCCGCAAATCTAGTGGAAGAATAATTAGTCCTAGAGCAAGCGACTTTAAGCGTTCCCAATTTCTTAAAGCGCACTATGTATGATGATGACGAGGAGAGTATTCTTTTAAGAATATTATTTCTCAACTCCCTCGATCGGTTGATATTCCGGTTGAGATTCCATCTCAAACAAGCATATCACACCAAGCTCCCACTCTCAAACATGGGGACGAGCATCTTGACCTGTTCACGAAAAGGAATCGGACTAATTCATAAAGTCTAGTGTTGAGAACCTTGTCCCAATCCGAGAGAGTCACAGGAACTTCGATCATATGTGTGATTCTTCTTCCCTCGAGTGTTCAAAGATCATTTTGAGACTTTCTCCAATTGTAGCGAGATTGTGCATCATATGGAGACGCCGAGTATGTTGAGGCATCACTTCCACAACTGATCTCGATCATCTTCTTGAGGAGTTCACGATGAACTCACTCGCATCGATCCACTTTCATCGAAGTGGCGATGGTCTCTTTGATTTGAAGCCGATCCGGGAGAGATTGAAAGTCTCCTTATAATGATCGTTCACCCACTTCTTATCCCAACGGTCAATAGAGAATGTTGATCACTTTGCTCTGAAGCATTCAAAACAACTCTCACTAATCCTCTATTTGAATTCGACTCTGAATTCACTTTAATTCCGAGAATCCACTCTTTGATACTGATTGAGGATAGTGATGAGTCTGCTGTGGAACAAGAATTCCGCATTTACATCTTGTGATTGATTCTCTTCACGAGGAGTTCACGGCGTGAACTCGCTCATATCATATCTCCGTGGGAGTATGATAATTTCTACTTGATCATGACACACCGGATTTGTCTTGATCACGTGAGTTTAAATGATGAGATTCATATCTGAAATTATGGATTCTCCTATGGATGAAGATGAGTTAGTCATGATTTTCATCATGACTTTTTCTTTCTTCACCTATCCGTGACTTTCTCTTCTTCACTCATTCGGGGTGAAGATACCATCTTTGACCACTGGCATTTCCATGTACCATTATCTTGGTAGGAATATATCTCATCGGTGTGGAACTTTCACGTGCTTTTAATTTTTGTCCAAACATCTTGAATGAAAGTCAGGTGGAGATTGTCTCTTCCACTTACTTCCCATGAACAAATTAATGCGGGATCGAGTCAAGCTAGCGACTCGGTAATCAAAAACGAGTTAAACATGGGTTTTCACTCGTGTGTATCACCTAGTGTGGGGTGATGCCCACATGTTGTATATATATATTAATAAAAAAAAAAAAAAAAAAAAAAAAAAAAAACTTTCAAATAATGGCCGTAGTATTTCCTTTTCGTTTCGGTTTGGCATAACCGTGACTTTGAATATTGAGGGCAATATTCATTTCTAGTGTGGGGAATTCTCACGAATTTTATCATGTTATTATACCGTGATTCCCTATTTTGGCCAAATTTTTTTGAGTAAGTGTTTTACACTTACTCGACTTATAGTTATCGATCCATGTCTAATAAACTAAAGATTGGCTAATCCGAGAGCAAACGGATCTTAGTAAAGATACCTCAAATTCGTTGATGACTTGCAATTTGCCCAAAATTGTATGGTATTCATTCACCATATCCTTAAAAGTGAAGAGTTGGCTAGCCCGCAAGTTTATGGCTTGTGGTAAAGGCGATGGAAAACCATAATTGGTAATCGGGTCACCAAAGATATTTTATCTAAGAGTTGGCTAGTCCGAAGCAAGCGGCTTACGTAAAGACAAATCAAATCCGTTGGAAGGCGGTGATTTGCTCAAAATCATATGGTTATCGATGTACCATAGTTCTTACTTGAACTGAAACATTTGGCTACTCCGAAGTAATGGCTTTTGGTAAAGAGATTCAAATCCATTAAGTTTTCTCAAAAGATTGCTGGGACTAGCAATAGTTTAGTGTGGGGGATTGATGAGTGTGTAAATCTCATCGTTTTAGCCAAATCTGAGCGCAAAACATTTAAAATGCTCGAATGCATCAAAATCGAAAATATCTCAAAATTGCATTTTATATGTTTCGGATGCAAAATGTTTAAATCGGATGAAAAATGAGCTAAGTTTGCATAATTGCGGTTTGATCCCCAAGTTTCAAAGTTGTCGAAATAGTCCACGAGCACTTATTTTAAAGAAAAGTCACCAAAGGTCCTTTTAAAATCATAACTTGTCATAATTAGTCCTTTGGTGAAAAATGTCGAAAGTTTTGAGAAATTACAAGTTTGGTCCTTGAGTTTCAAAATTGGCAAAAATAGTCCTTGGAAATTTGAAAATGTCTTTTATGGTCCTTGTACTATTGAAACTTGGCAAAAGTGACCCTTGGCATAACTTTGGAAATTTAGCGAATTGGTCCTACAGAATCGAAATTACAAATGGTCCTTGTAACACTTGGACCTTGAACCCTGTGACCTTTGGACCCTTGCCATAGCCTTATGACCCCTGTTTTGACCCCTTTCATATATTAATCCCCTGGTCAAACCGGTCAAACTCCCACCACTTATTTTCCTCCTTTTCCACCTTCCTCACCGCCAGTGCCTGCAACACTCCATCACCCTCTCCTCCAGCTCACCATCTCCACACCATGTTCCCTCCACCTCAACAACCAAACAAGATGCATTAAATGATCCCTCCTCCCTTTCACTCGACCTTCCTGTTGATATCTCAATTTGGCGCCAAAAATTAATCAAACGGCCAATATCTTCTCAAGTAATCCAATGGCCAAGAAAAGAAGTGGGATTTGCTCAGAGGTCAAGTGGAATGACTTTTGCTATAAAAAAGGAGGAAGAAGAGAGAAGGAAAGTAGAGTTCTTAGTTTTAAATTTCATATATGTCGTTTTTAATATAAATGTTTTAGTTTAAGTCAAAAAATTGTAATCTCAGTTTCTATGTATTAAACTTAAGTTGGATAATCTTTGTAATGTGCTTTTAAGTATCAATTCAAGGTTGTATTAACATTTCAAGTTTTTATGCTCACTGTCATAAAATTCAGTTTCAAGCTCTTATGTTCAAGCATGTAGTAGCTTATTTTTAAATCCAAATAAGCTTATTTAAGCTAATTATAGCTTTTGAAAGCTTATATCTCAAGTCAAGCAATCTTGGTATCCGGTCGACAAAAGTCAAATCATTGAATTTTGGTTCAAGCGATCATAAAATGGTGTGGGTTGATGCAATGTTGAATATGGGTTGATATCAATTTAGGATGGTGACATTTTGATATTGGTAGCATGCCGCCATGGTGAGACATCTTGTAAGTTCATCTCATTTTAATTTCTAAGACCGGTCATATGATTGATTATTGGTGCTTGATTGTGCTTAACATTGTGTAGTTAATAATTCTTATGCTTGCTTAGTTGGTCATCATTTTGTCTTATCATAATTAGATTAATTCTTTGAGTCTTGTCATTATCTGCATAATTAGGAGTAGGTTTAGTTGAGTGTTAGTTTTGGTTTCATTGCACCATTTAGTTTTCACATCATCATTTGCAGGTGTTCATGTTGATTCATGGTTGAGATCTAATTTAGTAGTGTAAAATCTGTGTTTCAGTGGTCCAAATGAGTGTTTGGATCTGCTTATAAATCTGGGCAAGATGCTTTGTTAGTGACTAAATTTTGTTGCATTACAATAGTATAGGTCCATTTAGTACTCCCAGTTCATAAATTTGTATCATAGAACTTCAATAGTCAAATTAGCTTTCAACCTGATCTTAAGTTCAAATCTGTTAGTTACAAAATTCAAGGAGGTTAGGAATAGGTTTAGATATTGTATTGCCAGCTTATTCAAGTCTCAGCATAGCTTATCTTAACATCTAGATTATAGTGGAGGTGTTAGAAACTCACAAAAGTCAAATTTCCAAGTCTGTGTCAAAAGTCAAAAAATGAAAAACTCAGTTTTCAACCAACTTGGGTGATTTTTAATGGATTCATTTCTGGTTCAATTCAAGTGAAACTTTGGGTTTAAAAACTTCAATTGGTCTAGTTTGTAAAAATGATTTTTGTATAATTTTAGTAATTTTCTATAAGCTCTAAATCAGCTTGTCAAAAAGGTCAAAAGTGCCCTGTGACAGAGCATAGTTACCCAAAGGGTTTTCTTAGCAACTTGCAGAGTTCTCCACAAGCTCATAAGAGCTTGTGAGGAGCTGAGATTTGGTTTACAAGAACCTTGATAGGTACTCTTGAAGTAGTAGCATCTGGTTTTGAAGTCCAAGCAGAGGTGTAGCTATTGATAGCTTGAACTTACCCCTTAAGTTGTTTGAGGTAAAGCGGTTAACATAGATCTTGATGAAATGCATCATTAGTGGTTAGGAATAGTTATAATCAGCTTCTTTAAGTTTGTTTTAGCTTATAATAGTTGTCTTTGTTGAATTGGTGCTTTCGGAGCTTTTAGCTTATTCTAAATCTTATTTTCTAGCGGTTTGCATTCTGATTCAATTTCTCACACAAGCCCCAGTTTTTATATTTTCTATAGAATTAGAACAATATTTTAGACTTTTCCTGAATTTTTCATAATTTTCCATTACTTTTACTATTTTCTTTATTTTAATCGGTTTTAGGTATTTTTAATTAGCTTTTAATACAATTAAATCGGAAAAACTTCAAAAAATAAGTTTTCAATTTTTCTAGGTTAAGATAAATATAAAAAGCAAAAAATAATTTTTCAGATTTTTCTTAGTTAAATTTGTAATTTTTAGCAATTTAAGTAGTTTCAAATAGTTTTAATTCATAGAAAATAGAAAAATAATCGAAAAATACAAAATTAGTTTTGAAAATTCTCTTTAGTTATTTTAGATTTTCTAAGTCATAATTTCATTTTCTAGCTTTATTTCATATTTTCTTATATTTTAGGGTATTATTAAATAGGTAAAATAGTTTTTAATTAATAATAATTAAATAAATAGTAATAAAAATATTTTTCTTTTCTAAAAATTTTCTCTTATCATTAGGTTTGTAAAATGTCATTTTATATTTTAGGATTAATATTGTTTCAGTTTCACATTTTCTTTTGTACGTTACGTAGTTTTTAATTTAAATTTTATAAAAGAAAATCAAAACATCATTTTAAAAATAGTGATAGCGTTCATTTAATATAAATTATCTTTTAATTTTTTAATTTGCATTTAAGCCCCTGTAATTTATAAACTTTTCTTTAGGTATAATCAATCATAAACCTTTTGATTCAAATTCTCCCGATCACTATTCGTTTGATTATTCAATTGACAACTCGTTGGGACTTAACGACTTGGAAACACTATACTCCTCTTGATCTTCATTGCATTGGTGTCCGAACTGTTTGAAGTTTATTACGGTTGACCATTCACAGTGGTCGACTGTGTGATAAAACTTGCGGTTTGTACCGTCGATCGAGAGGAAAGAGGTCGGTTAAATCACCACGCTCTCTGAGCTTGCTTTAAACCATAGATTGACTTTTTGAGTTTGTAGACGTGAGTCGGATGTTCCATGTCTATGAAGCCTTACTGTTACGACTCATACACTTCTTCTTACGAGTTCCATTCAAGAACGCATCTTTATGTCCATCGATAAACCGTGATGTTTTTGTGAGCAAGATAGGCTAAGAATATCTTGACTGCTTCAAGTCTAGCTACTAGCGCGAATGATTCCTCAAAATCATTCCTTCTTCCTGCCTCGTATCCTTTGGCGCGAGGCGAGCTTTGTTGCAATTACAGTCATTTCTTCATCCTTTTTGTTCTTCCATAACCATTTGATATCAATGACGCGAATGTCAATTAGTCTTGGAACCAAATCCCAAGAGTCATGTAGACGGTATTGGAGAAGTTCCTCCTGCATCGCTTCTATCCATGCGGGTTCTACCATTGCCTCATGAATGTTCTTCGGCTCGATAGTGCTAATTGAGTAAAGTTAAATGCACAAGTCACAATCGATGGCAAGTTGGCGTATCATCTGAATTGGCCTTGAAGGTTCACCAATTACTTGTTCAATTGGATTGTCTTTTGTCCACTTCAGAGTAGAAGGATACCGTGGGTTTAATGTATGCGAGTTAGATGGTTCTCGTAAGCTTGAAGATGATTCGGTGATTAGTAGCAAAGCGGGTTTTCAAATAAGTCTTCATCTAATGTTGCATTGTTCTGGTTTTGAGTTTTTTCTTCTTGAAATGAGATGTTTTGGTTTTGCTCATCGACTGTTGGTAAAATGATTTCAAGAATAGGATTTGCAGAAGTCGATGTAGATGATGTTGATGGAGTTGGTGCATTGGTTTCGACCGTGGTAGATGCATCTTCTGTTAGTGGTGGTGGATGATTTTGAGCGGATGCAGCGGAGTGATGGTTTGATGCATTTGTCAAAGTTCCACCGTAGTATTCATTGAACATTAACTCGAAGAAATTCTCCCATTCTTTTTCATGAGGTTTGTCAAACAAGTTGATGTAGCTCTTTGTTGTATGAGTCTGACGATGTGTCCGTAAGTCTGCTTGGTTTGGTTGATTCTAACTGCTTTTGATTAGAAGCCATCGGATTTATCGCGGGTTCTAGGCGAGTCTCTCGAAGCCATTTGTGAAAGTTCGTCAAATTCACATTCATCGTGTCCATTATCTTCCTAGTTCTTTCATTATACACCACGAATGCCCTCGAGTTATCCGAATATCCAATGAAGATTCCAATATCACCTTTAGCTTTCGGTTTTCCTAGATCTTCTCTGTCGTTCGATCGATAGCACAAAGCGCCAAACACGTGAAGGTAGAGATATCGGGTTTTCATTGTTCACTAGCTCATATGCGGTTTTATAGAATCTTGAATGGATTAGGGATCGGTTACGAGTGAAACAAGCGGTGGCAACAACATCGGCCCATAGAAATAACGGTGCACTAGAATAAATTAGTATTGTGTGAAAGCTTCCACAAGAGTTCGATTTCTTCTTTCAACTACCACATTCTCACTGTGGAGTTCTAACAACCGATGTCGATGTGTGATTCCAACATCTTCAAAATAAGCTCTTAACTCTTGATTAATAAATTCAATGTGGTTGTTCATTCTTACTACCCTTACGGAGCTTGAAGAAGTACTTGAACACGCTTGAAAGGTGATGAGGATGCACGGTGCTTTGTCTTTTGACCTTAGAAACTTAACCCATGTATATCTTGAATAATCTTCAACTATGAAAAGAATATATTTTTTTCGCATTAATGCTTTCAACTCTCATTGGGCCACATAAGTCCATGTGCAACATATACAACTTTGTTTCGAACTTGGTGGATTGGGTTTATATGATGCTCTTTTGCTTTTGCTTGTTCGCATGATGGACATAGGTGATCCTTGTGTATTTGAACTTTGGAAGTCCGTTGACGATATTGTCTTTGGAAAGTTTGTTGATAGTGTCGAAATTGAGATGGGATAACCTTCTATGCCACAACCAGGACTTTGTTCCAAATGCTCTTGTCATAAGACATATTGGTGATGAAGAGGCCATTTGGTTTATGTCGATAGCATACAAGTTTGTATCACGATCCCAGTTAAGAGATCAGTGCCTTCCAAGTTTCTAATGAAGCATGCATTTCTCCTAAATGCAACCTCTAAATCTACATCACAGAACTGGCCGACTGAAAACAAATTGTGTCCCAACCCTTCGACATAATAGACCCAAGTGATCAAATAATTTCCAAAAGGTAGATCTCCATAACCCATGATAGTTGCTACATGATCATTTCCAAAGCGAAGCGGTTCCTATGAATTTCCAAACCAAATTGATCGGCTTGATTCCGGTCATGTGCTTGGAGCAACCCGAGTCGACGATCCAAAGGCGATATTCGATAACCCGCCAAATGAGAAGAAGATGTTTTTGGAAACCGTTTTGATTTTGGTTCCTTTGAGTTAGAGGTAAAATCGATCACACTCATAGAAGTTTACTACTAGGTATACTAGTTTATCACTCATTCTACCATTTAAGAGTGTGAAAATTCTACCCGTTGGTTTCAAATGTCATCCCTAAAGTAAAGACTATGCTTCTTATCGTAGTGTAAGACCTAAATCTTGCAACTAGACTTCTTTTGGTTTAGCATAAGTTCTTTTGGAGCGTTCTTACGAGCAGGCGTATCATTCACATTTTAGAAACACAATCATCTTGAACATTAATTAACGATTTCTTGCAAGTTAGACAAAAACATTCAACACATTCATTAACCATAGCAAGTTTCATAGGTTCATTACATTCAGATGAAATGTCTTTCCTATTATAAAGTCGTAAATTCCTAGGGTGTTCTTCTACTTTATTCTCTTTATTCAAGCTACTACTCTTAGAGGCGGTGAGACTCTATTGTTCCTTGTATTGCTCTAGGCTTTAGTCTGCTTTGCTACTATAGGTGCTTTCTAGTCTGTGAAGGTAAGGCACATGCATTAGGATCTACATTTTATCAAGAGAAGTTGTTTTGGCATTCTAGTCTCTTTAGAGTGCTTGTCTAAACTTATGTCGTTTGTTCCATATGGTTTAGATGTGGAGGCGCATTAGTGTTACTCATCCTAAAAAGACCGGTGCTAAACCGTTTGGTTTCTCGATAACCGCTTTTCATTTTCAACAATCTTTTCTTTTGTTTTGATAAGGCGGTGGAGTGACTAGTTTTGACAAATCTTTTTCTCATTGACTTTTGGAGGAGGCGGAGAAATAGACATTTTGGTTTAAAATCGATTTGAAACATTTTCTTTCTCCTCATTCAATGGTTTTGCAATCTTAGTATCCACAACCTTTCCTTTTTGACATTCCAGTTGAGTCCTCAAAAGATCATTTTGCTCTTTCATGTCCTTGTAGGCACGCTCATATGACAGTTTGTCATACTTGCATTCCTCATTTTTTCGATCAAGTTGTTTAAAATATGATACATTTTCTTTTTCAAGTTTTGCAAGAGCTTTTTCATATTTTGAAACAATTTCGGAGGTCTCAGACTGGAGTCTTTCATGATCTTCAACGTAATATGTTTGTAAAACAATGGACATGATATCAATGGTTATAACATCTTCAAGAGAGAATCATTCAAATTTTCCAAAACTTTGATGTGTTCAAAACATTCATTAGATTTATTTAACATGGATTTATGGTCCTTGACAAAGTCACTGTTTCTTTCAAAATGCTTGTTCAAAATGAATTACCCTCGACCGATGTTATTTAGCGGAGTGGCAATTTGAGTTTCAAAACCTTTTCATTTCGTCATCAAAACTAGAAAAGCGCTTGTTAGTCCGATGTTGATTTTAGATTTAACAATATGTTGAAGTAGCCGATTCTAGTTTTAATGTCATCTAAAATGCTTCTAGCATCACTTGTGTTAAAAGGATTGTTTGAAGACATTTGTTCCATGTTCGAAAATGATTTTGGGACAACAATTGTCTTTGAAACTGATTTTGACTCTTTGTTTGAAACACTTGGGTGTTATGGAAAACTTTGACTTTTCTTTTTAGGAACAAATTTAATTCCGTAAATTTTGTTAAGTTTGTTGTAATCGATTGGTTTTATTTCTCGGGTTCTTTTGTTTCATTTTTATCTACTCGTCAATGAGTTCTAACGTTTCATGAGAATCACGAACTTTTACGGGTTCATATTTATCTAACAAAACTTTTCCATTGTACAAAACATTCTATTCTTTTTGAGCTTTCTTGAGTGCACAAGGAGGATTGTTACCAAGAGCCATTTTTGAGTTGAAAAATGACGATTTGTTAAAATGTGTGACTTGAGTCGAATGACCCATTGTGACAAATTTTCAATTTGTTGATTTTTCATTTTCTCAAGAATTTCATCAAGAGAGAATCTTCTCGTTTTGAAAAATCAGCAATCAACTGTTTCTTCTCTTTTTCAAGATCAGAATAAGTTGCTTTTTGTTTAGAAAGTTGGTTTTTAAGATAAGAAATTTCATCGTTTAAAGATTTTATTTTTAAGTTCAAATTAACATCAAGTGTGTTATACTTGATTTGCAATTGTTTTTCTTTTAAAATGGAATTTCGATAACCAATTTCTAATTCTGACTCTTTGTTTTTGTGAAATTCAAAAGCTTTTGCATTATCCTTGTACCTCTCAAGCTCAGCGGTCAATTTATCATTCGCGGTCTTAACTTCGCGATTGACCATTTTAACTTTCTCAATTTCAATGCCACAATTATTAATCAATGATTCAAATAAGGCACGTGTTTCCTCATCAGTCTCAGTATTTTGTGCCACAAAGCCTCCACTAGGATCCATATATGGAGTTTCAGAGTTAATATTGCTACTACTCGGATCGTCCAGGCATGTATCATAAGTAGGTGCTTTGCGTCACAGAATGATGTTCGTCTTGAGTAAACACATCAAATATGACATTGTTATAGCATTGATCAATGATAGGTACCTCAGAGACTGCGTTGGCGTCATAAACAGGAGGTGCGTCAGAATTAGTGTCGTACTTAGCCTCCTGAAGATTTGCCATGAGGATGCAGTTCGCATTGATGTCCTCTCGGTCTTCCAATTCATCCATAATAGCCACAAAGTCATGTTCCTCAGCACTCAACTGCATTCCTTCTTATTCCTTTTGTACCACCAAGATAGATTTTCAAGATACACAGAATCCTTATTTTTGGCTTAGTAGGACAATTCCTTGCCATGTGACCCACTCCTTGACATTGTAACATGTAACCCGATTAGCCTGATTAATATTTCCATAATTCCCAACAACTGGAGCTGCAACATTCCCATTCAGATTACCCACTGCTCTATTCCCAACATTCTGACCCAACTAATTTACAACATTCTGACCCAACTGATTACCATGATACAGAACCGCCTGATTACCCATGTGAAATCTAGTTGCATATCCCTGTGGATTCCCAATAACTCCAACCATTTGTCCTTGATGACCCATATTCAAACCCGTTGTGCAATTTGCCTGTTGCGAGTGTTTGATGAAATCCTTTGGTTGTTGTTAGTTGGTGTGGAATAGCGTCCTTTGAACACTTTAGTCAAATAAGCAAACATATTTGACAAAGCCTTTGTTTGTTCACTTCAAGGTCGGTGATTCCTTGTTCACGGTATTGTGGATCTTGTTGTTGTTGAATGACTTGTTGTTCGGTGGGTAGAATTGTTGTTGAGGATAATGATTGTGGTTGCGGAATGTATTCGCAAGTTGTTGTTATTGGAAGATGATGAAGGTTGTTGTTGTGTGTTCACCGAGTTGGAGTCTTTGCAATTAGTGCCAAGGATCATGATTCTTTGCCAATCTTTATTTCCTAACTTCATTGACTTCAACTTGGTTTTGTTTGTAAAATCATAGAGTTGATCAAAGTTCACATGATGTAAGTCCTTTGTTTGATTGACAATAGTGACGTAGGCCCCATTCTTCTTGAAGATTGTTAAGGAATTTGATGTTACTCACGATAGTCTTGGGTGTCAACTTGTTTCGATAAGCTCATTCATCAATGTGCAAAACCTTCCATAGTAGGATTCAATGGATTCTCACGAGTTGATGTAAACTTCTCCCATTCGGTTAGCAACTTGTTCTCCATGTCTTGTTGACCAACTCGCTCCATAACATAGCCGTCTAACACGCTCCCACATATCGTAGCGGTTCACAACCGCTCTACAAAGAAAGACGTCTCTTGAAAACCAGGTTGGACAATGTGTATTGCCATGTCATCCGCCTGTCTGCTTGTTATCCTCGTCCGTATATTCGATTCATCTTGATCATGAAAAGATGGTGGGATGGGAGGTGTTGCATCGAGATTTGTGGTTTTGGACTTGTCGAGGCATGAAGGGTCCATTCGTAATGGATTGAATCATGAGTTTTCCATTAGGTTTGGTCTTGATGTAGCGAAGCATACGACTTTTCCATTGAAGATATCCACCTTTTTCCAGCATGGGAGGACGGTTTTCTGCACCGGCTGGGATACGCGTACAACGCACGTTCTGGGTCAAAGGAACTTCATTTTCGTCGAACAAGTATTTCAACACCCTAGGCAGTGAACCTAATCGTTGTAGTGTAGTATTAGGGTAAGCCTCGGGTATTGATATCGTTCTATAGGGGAATAAGAATGCTAGTGAGAAGTTACTACGCTAAGGTTGGGGTTGAGGAAGATTATTTTTTATCTTTTTATACTTTTTAGAAAATTGAAAGGTACGAATCTCGGGGTATTGGATTTGGGGGGTGGTATTTCTACCGATTACTCTACTATTATCTAGTCTAATTAACTAAGCTAAGGGGTAGTCTATGTCTAATTGATGTGTGCTCGTATGATGATTAAAGATGTGTTTACCTAGATGCTATTACTCCCTAGTTATCTTTTATTGGTGGTTGAATTTCACATTATTATTCTTAACGCGTTGTGTCTTCTAAGGTCGTAGGTATGCTTTTTCCTAACTCTTTGAGACTACCTTAAGGTTATTGCCTACGAAATCTCTAGGATTCATAAACTAACTCTAAGGTTATCTTTGGATGTATTGCCTACAATAACTCTAGGTGATTATAAACTAATGTTCACAAAGATTACTCAAGCATTAAAAACACAACGAATGACCTATCGCAATCCTAGGTCAATCACAATTAAGATAAGAGACAACCAATCAATATTCAATACCTAGGTTTCATAGATCTAAGCAAACACACAAGTAAATTAGCCGGACATGGAAAACATGCAAGCATACACACATACAATTGAAGACATAATTGAATCAATGAAGTAAATTACTTAATTTGTTGTAAAATAGGGTATGAGAACCCTAAGATACTGCCCAACACAACCAAATGCTTAGCGTAGGATTTGGTTCTTCGCCAGAGACCTTAGGCGTAGGAATAGGGTTTTGACTTTTCCTTAGGCGTAGAACTAGGGTTTTGACTTTTCGTACTTGAACTCCTTACTAGTAGATCGCCTTGATTTGTGCAAAACACTAATTTTCACCCAAAACACGATTCCAAATGATTTCTTTTGCACAAACTTCTTCTAAATCACGAAAGATCAATAAAAACTACAACTTTAGCTTAAAAACACGTAAAAGTCAAAATTTTAAGAAAAAGCACACGCTTTTAATAAAAAACGCAACTTTTGTGTAAAGTTTCAACAAAACCGTAACACAAACACTCCTAAACCATTGTTAGGCGATTGATACCAATTGTAGGACCTTGTTTTCTATCAACCTTATCACGATACCACTTTATCACACAAGTATAACAAGTAAAACACTATGTGTAAAGATGAAGAAAGATTAAGAAAGGTGGTGACTTGATGATGTTTTATGCGTATGTTTTAGAGAGAAAGAAAGATAAAAGGAAACTTGTATTGCAATGAGAAAACACCCACACATACACACTCAAGCACACCCCTCAAATGACACATTTGAGGGGTATTTATACTCTTAAACAAAACGCCTAATGGGCTTGGCATGGGCTTGGATTGGGTTGGATTGGAATCTAACTTACATAAGGCTAGCTTAACTTAACTTCTAACCATTTAGCTTAGCCCAATCCAGAGCCCGTTGACTATTCTATTACGATATCTAACGACGTTACAAAGTTTCTAAACGTGAATGACCATCACTTATTAATTATTATTAATGCTAACATGATCAAAGAAAAAAAATTCATACAAATGTGAAATAAATATTTTACAAAAAATAATTAGAAAAAGTATCTCTAATTATTATAAAATGTTTTATTCAAATTAAAATATTTATTCAAATTTGAATTTCAAAATTTGGCTTTGCGCCCAAGAAAACAATCACCTTCACAAGATTTTAACTTCCCCACTAAAAGACAGAATCAGGTGCGTCGACGGTACCGTTAATTATGGACAGTACGCTTAATTATTTAAGGGTACCATCCACCCGTTAGGCCCCCATGATTTTTTCCTATAAATAGTGGATCATTTCTCATATCTCACAAACCTTCTTGCACTGATTTTGTCTGTCATTCTCTCCACACCTTTTAGACTCATTTCTTTGATTATTAACTTGCTTGAATTCATTCAAAAGTGATTCAAACATTCTTTCATTCCAAGTGCAAGAGAAGAACACTTATATTTATCAAGATATCAAGTGTTTTAGTATTTTAGGTAAAAGGGTCACCCCGGTAAAATTACTCCAAAAACAATATAAGTATAACGGATGTGGGTGAGTCTCACACCTCCGCCAAAAAGGCAAACCAAAAGCGCCTATAATGCTTCAGACCTAAACTAGCATAAGAAATGACATGTCATACTTATACAAAATAAAAAGAACAACCTATCTAAGTCGACTACATAGACTAATGTCATATGCATTAGCAAACTTCAATTGTGCATTCGTGAAACCACAATCAAGAAACTCATCATTATCATAAGGGCTTTGGTCATAGGTGTCCTCCTCCCATTGTTCCAATAGTATATATGTGTAAATGTTATAGACTAATAAATTTACTTTATAGGTGAGTAGAAGTTACAAACCCTTTTAGTAGCTACAGGAAGCTCAAATGGTTGGTAAGCCTTTTAAAGTCATATTCTAAGGTCTACCCCCACTGATCCATAAGTTTGTTCACATACACATATATAAATTGTGATGCAACAAAAGGTCGTTTTATAACAGTATATATGAATTGTGATGCAACAATACAATAATCTACTATATAGAATTGTGATGCAACAATACAATAATCTACTATATAGAAAGTCGTAACCGTGCGAAACCCCGTACCGTAACTTACTACATCAAGCAAACTAACACTCACGTAACTTATGTAACTACAGAGTGACCCTAATTTAATAAAACATTTAGCAAGTCAATAAACGCTTCTCCTCTTCACATGAATCACTTTACAAAAACTAGGCATAACAATATTATGCAATATCATAAGTCTAATCAAAAGCTGCAGATAATCTATTTCCCAAAACTCAATTACGGATCCTTTGCAATAGTCCAAAAAACAAATCTCCTCCATTTGTGCCAAATAAAACACTACACGATGATAAGTATCAGGTTTTTAACAACTTTTAGATTGAAATTATATCAGACATTGAAATTAAAGACTTTAACTCAATGAAGTGCATTATAAGCTATTAAAAATTGAAAACAAAACCAACTAAATTCATCAAAGTAACCTAAAATCCAAGATATCGATATGATGGTGTCTCATTAAAATACTAACCTCTGAATAAATAGGATTTTCATCGGGGGTTTTAATCAAACCCTTATACGGCTAAAGACTATCAACAGATCTTCATTTGTCATTTCGTGCAAACCCTAAAACGACCCAAGAATCCCCAACTCAAATAGGTTTGATTATCATCTAATACAAATTTAATGTTTGTGTTGTGAATATCAAACCCTAACTTCAATTGATTCATCAATTTTGACCGAATCCATTTATGTGTGTTTTATTCAAGTGTGTGAGAGAAGAAGTCGACTACCAATAAACAAGTTAATCTAACCTCTTGACCTCTTTCCTAAAAATTATAAATATAACAAAATAAAAATAAAAATAAATAAACACATTAACAAATAAAGATATAATATTGAAATTAGGATTTCATTAATATACACGATAGTTAATTACATAGAGACCACAACTTTCATGGTCAAAACCAACCGACCAACATCATACATACCCATAAAAACTAACACAACCCGCCTACATCATAAACAAACCAAAAGGAGCTACACAACCAAATCCCATGAAGGCCAAATCATAAAAATCCATGATGTCCAGATGATGTCGCTTAGTTAGCCCAAAGACGTAGTTAAATCAAGATGGCGGCAAACTCTAACTCGCGACGCCTCTCACTTGAGTCTCACGCAGACACTCATAGATGTCATCAACACCTCCGCCATTTCCTCTATGCGTTTCTCAATCTTCCTACGAAGTTGATCGCAGCGCTCCCCCAACCACATGACCAGGCCTTCATCCTTTGTCATTTCTTGACTGAAGAGGAACTTGAAGCATTTGGGTAGCTCATCCGAGTCACACATATCTTTGAGTTCATTGATGAGACGAGTTTGATCAGCCGTTGATGTGGTGGTTAGAGAGAGAGATTTCTTTACTTAAAATAAATTAAAAGTGATTAATGTATCTACCGCTCATTGTAATACATTATAAATAGGCAAATTAGAATGGACTGAATAGCCAAATTAGATTGGAACTGAATAGACTTCACTATTGCAACAGTTAACTCCAGTATTAACTCAAACAATCACTTTGTTTTCCCATGCAGAAATATCAAATCCGTATTTGACATAAATTTTGACAATAACACATAAAACCCTCCAACTTATGATCAAAGATGCCTCAAAGCTACAAACAAAATTGAGAGTATAACACAAGTAACCCTTAAATTTTGACAATAACACATGTGAATGGATGTCTTTAGTTACCGAAAGATCCGTTTAACCTCTTTGAGGTGCAGTTCGGTAGGCTTTGCCTGAAACCGTGCTAATAAGCAAACAGCAAAATGAATATCGGGTCGACTAGAAGTGAGGTACATGAGAGAACCAATCATGCTCTGATATTTCTTCGGATGGATGGGTTTCCCAATTAAATCAGCTCCAATTTTTGGTGAAGTTACCATTGGTGTACCGATCGAATCACAATTATCCATTCCATGATTTTTCAAAATCTCGCTTGTATATTTAGATTGATTAATAAAAATTCCACGAGGACTGATGTATTTCTAAACCAAGAAAAATTTTAGTTCCCCATCATGGACATTTCAAATTTGCTTTTCATGAGATTTTCAAAATGTTTTGAAAGATTCGGATTTAGTGGACCCAAAAGGATGTCGATCACGAAATCGAACAATCCAAATATCATTGTTGTATTTTGAGTAAACAAGATAGGATCGGCAGTTCCTTTGGTGAAATTGTTTAGGGTAAGGAAAGAGGTCGATTCATCATACCACGCTCCTGAGCTTGCTTTAAACCATATATTGACTTTTGAGTTTGTAGACGAGTCGGATGTTCCATGTCTATGAAGCCTTCGGCCGACTCACATACACTTCTTCTTATGAGTTCCATTCAAGAACGCAGTCTTTATGTCCATCTGATAAACCGTGATGTTTTTGTGAGCAGCATAGGCTAAGAATATCTTGACTGCTTCAAGTCTAGCTACGAGCGCGAATGACTCCTCAAAATCTGTTCCTTCTTCCTGTCTGTATCCTTTGGCCACGAGATGAGCTTCGTTGCGAATTACAGTAATTTCTTTATCCTTTTTGTTCTTCCATAACCATTTGAGATCAATGACGCGAATGTCAATTGGTCTTGGAACCAAATCCCAAGAGTCATGTAGACGGTATTGGAGAAGTTCCTCCTGCATCGCTTCTATCCATGCGGGTTATGCCATTGCCTCGCGAATGGTCTTCGGCTCGATAGTGCTAATTGAGCAAAGGTAAATGCACAAGTCACAATCGATGGCAAGTTGGCGTCTCATCTGAATTGGCCTTGAAGGTTCACCAATTACTTGTTCAATTGGATTGTCTTTTGTCCACTTCAGAGTAGAAGAATACCGTGGGTTTAATGTATGCGAGTTAGATGGTTCTCGTAAGCTTGAAGATGATTCAGCTGATTCCATAGCAAACGGGTTTTCAAATAAGTCTTCATCTAATGTTGCATTGTTCTGGTTTTGAGTTTGTTCTTCTTGAAATGAGATGTTTTGGTTTTGCTCATCGACTGTTGGTAAAATGATTTCAAGAATAGGATTTGCAGAAGTCGATGTAGATGACGTTGATGGAGTTGGTGCATTGGTTTCTACCGTGGTAGATGCATCTTCTGTTAGTGGTGGTGGATGATTTTGAGCGGATGCAGCGGAGTGATGGTTTGATGCATTTGTCAAAGTTCCACCGTAGTATTCATTGAACATTAACTCGAAGAAATTCTCCCATTCTTTTTCATGAGGTTTGTCAAACGAAGTTGATGTAGCTCTTTATTGTATGAGTCCTGAACTGATGTGTCCAGAAGTCTGCTGGTTTGGTTCGGATTCTAATCTGTTTTGATTAAAAGCCATCGGATTTAGCGCGGGTTCTAGAGCGAGTCTCTCAGAAGCTATTTGTGAAAGTTCGTCAAAATTCACATTCATCGTGTCCATTATCTTCCTAGTTCTTCTATTATACACCCTGAATGCCCTCGAGTTATCTGAATATCCAATGAAGATTCCAATATCACCTTTAGCTTTCAGTTTTCCTAGATCTTCTCTGTCGTTCGTCTGATAGCACAAAGCGCCAAACACGTGAAGGTAAGAGATATCAGGTTTTCTGTTGTTCACTAGCTCATATGGGGTTTTATAGAATCTTGGATGGATTAGGGATCGGTTCTGAGTGAAACAAGCAAAGGCAACAACATCACCCATAGAAATAACGGTGCACTAGAATAAATTAGTATTGTGCGAGCAGCTTCCACAAGAGTTCGATTTCTTCTTTCAACTACCCATTCTCATTGTGGAGTTCTAACAACCGATGTCGATGTGTGATTCCAACATCTTCAAAATAAGCTCTTAACTCCCGATTAGTAAATTCTATGTCGTTGTCATTCTTACTACCCTTAGTGGAGCTTGAAGAAGTACTTGAATACGCCGTAAAGGTGATGAGGATGCCCGTGCTTCGTCTTTTGACCTCGTAAACTTAACCCATGTATATCTTGAATAATCTTCAACTATGACAAGAATATATTTTTTCGCATTAATGCTTTCAACTCTCATTGGGCCACATAAGTCCATGTGCAACATATGCAACTTTGTTTCCGAACTTGGTACGGATTTGGGTTTATATGATGCTCTTTTACTTTTTCCTTGTTCGCATGATGGACATAGGTGATCCTTGTGTATTTGAACTTTCGAAGTCCGTTGACGATGTTGTCTTTGGAAAGTTTGTTGATAGTGTTGAAATTGAGATGGGATAACCTTCTATGCCACAACCAGGACTTTGTTCCAAATGCTCTTGTCATAAGACATATTGGTGATGAAGAGGCCATTTGGTTTATGTCGATAGCATACAAGTTTGTATCACGATCCCAGTTAAGAGATCAGTGCCTTCCAAGTTTCTAATGAAGCATGCATTTCTCCTAAATGCAACCTCTAAATCTGCATCACGTAATCGCCGATGAAAACAAATTGTGTCCCAACCCTTCGACATAATAGACCCGAGTGATCAAATAATTTCCAAAGGTAGATCTCCATAACCCATGATAGTCGCTACATGATCATTTCCAAAATGAACGGTTCCTATGAATTTCAAACGAAATTGATCGCCTTCAGATTCTCGGTCATGTGCTTGAGCAACCCGAGTCGATGATCCAAGACTTATTTCGATAACCCGCCAAATCTGAAGAAGATGTTTTGGAAACCGTTTTGATTTTGGTTCCTTTGGGTTAGAGGTAAAATCCTGATCACACTCATAGAAGTTTTCTACTAGGTATACTAGTTTATCACTCATTCTACCATTCTGGAGTGTGAAAATTCTACCCATTGGTTTCCAAATGTCATCCCTAAAGTAAAGACTATGCTTCTTATCTGTAGTGTAAGACCTAAATCTTGCAACTAGACTTCTTTTGGTTTAGCATAAGTTCTTTTTGGAGCGTTCTTCTGAACAGGCGTATCATTCACATTCTTAGAAACACAATCATCTTGAACATTAATTAACGATTTCTTGCAAGTTAGACAAAAAGATTCAAGACATTCATTAACCATAGCAAGTTTCATAGGTTCATTACATTCAGATGAAATGTCTTTCCTATTATAAAGCGATAAATTCCTAGGGTGTTCTTCTACTTTCTTCTCTTTATTCAAGCTACTACTCTTAGAGGCAGGTGAGACTCTATTGTTCCTTGTATTGCTCCTAGGCTTTAGTCTGCTGCTACTATAGGTGCTTTCTAGTCCTGTAGAAGGTAAGGCACACGCATTAGGATCTACATTTTTATCAAGAGAAGTTGTTTCGGCATTCCTAGTCTCCTTAGAGTGCTTGTCTAAACTTATGTCATTTGTTCCATATGGTTTAGATGTGGAGGCAGACACATTAGTGGTACTCATCCTAAAAAGGCCAGGTGCTAAAACATTTGGTTTCTCGATAACCGCTTTTTCATTTTCAACAATCTTTTTCTTTTTGTTTTGATAAGGCAGGTGGAGTGACTAGTTTTGACAAATCTTTTTTCTCATTGACTTTTGGAGGAGGCAGGAAAATAGACATTTTTGGTTTAAAAATCGATTTCGAAACATTTTCTTTCTCCTCATTCAATGGTTTTGCAATCTTAGTATCCACAACCTTTCCTTTTTGACATTCCAGTTGAGTCCTCAAAAGATCATTTTGCTCTTTCATGTCCTTGTAGGCACGCTCATATGACAGTTTTTCATACTTGCATTCCTCATTTTTTCGATCAAGTTGTTTAAAATATGATACATTTTCTTTTCAAGTTTTGCAAGAGCTTTTTCATATTTTGAAACAATTTGGAGGTCTCGATCGAGTCTTTCATGATGTTCAATGTAATATGTTTGTAAAACAATGGACATGATATCAATGGTTATAACATCTTCAAGAGAGAATCATTCAAATTTTCCAAAACTTTGATGTGTTCAAAACATTCATTAGATTTATTTAACAGGATTTATGATCCTTGACAAAGTCACATGTTTCTTTCAAAAATGCTTGTTCAAAATGAATTACCCTCGCACTGATGTTATTTAGCGGAGTGGCAATTTGAGTTTCAAAAACCTTTTTCATTTCGTCATCAAAACTAGAAAAGCAGTTGTTAGTACTGATGTTGATTTTAGATTTAACAATTTGTTGAAGTAGCCCGATTCTAGTTTTAACGTCATCTAAAATGCTTCTAGCATCACTTGTGTTAAAAGGATTATTTGAAGACATTTGTTCCATGTTCGAAAATGATTTTGAGACAACAATTGGCTTTGAAATTGATTTTGACTCTTTGTTTGAAACACTGGGTGTTATGGAAAACTTTGACTTTTCTTTTGAGGAACAAATTTAATTCCAGAAATTTTGTTAAGTTTGTTGTAATCGATTGGTTTTATTTCTGGGTTCTTTTGTTTCATTTTTGATCTACTCTCGTCAATGAGTTCTAACGTTTCATGAGAATCACGAACTTTTACGGGTTCATATTTATCTAACAAAACTTTTCCATTGCACAAAACATTCTATTCTTTTTGAGCTTTCTTGAGTGCAAAAGGAGGATTGTTACCAAGAGCCATTTTTTGAGTTGTATGAAAATACGGGTTTGTCTGATTTGTTAAAATGTTGACAGTTTGAGCTGAATGACCCATTGTGACAAGCAAATTTTTCAATTTGTTGATTTTTTCATTTTTCTCAAGAATTTCATCAAGAAGAGAATCTTCTCATTTTGAAAATCATCAATCAACTGCTTTTTTCTTTTTCAAGATCGAATAAGTTGCTTTTGTTTAGAAAGTTGGTTTTAAGATAAGAAATTTCATCGTTTAAAGATTTTATTTTTAAGTTCAAATTAACATCAAGTGTGTTATACTTGATTTGCAATTGTTTTTCTTTTAAAATGGAATTTCGATAACCAATTTCTAATTTCGACTCTTTGTTTTGTGAAATTCAAAAGCTTTTGCATTATCCTTGTACCTCTCAAGCTCGGTCAATTTATGATTCGCGGTCTAAACTTCGCGATTGACCATTTTAACTTTCTCAATTTCAATGCCACAATTATTAATCAATGATTCAAATAAGGCACGTGTTTCCTCATCGATCTCAGATTTTGTGCCACAAAGCCTCCACTAGGATCCATATATGGAGTTTGAGTTAATATTGCTACTACTCGGATCGTCAGTGCATGTATCATAAGTAGGTGCTTGCGTCACGTAATGATGTTCGCCTTGAGTAAACACATCAAATATGACATTGTTATAGCATGGATCAATGATAGGTACCTCGAGACTGCGTTGGCGTCATAAGCAGGAGGTGCGCCGTAATTAGTGTCGCACTTAGCCTCCTCAAGATTTTCCATGAGGATGCGATTCGCATTGATGTCCTCTCGGTCTTCCAATTCATCCATAATAGCCACAAAGTCATATTCCTCAAAGACTCAACCGCATTCCTTCTTATTCCTTTTGTACCACCAAGATAGATTTCTGAAGATACGCAGAATCCTTCTTTTTCGGCTTAGTAGGACAATTCCTTGCCATATGACCCACTCCTTGACAGTTGTAACATGTAACCCGATTAGCCTGATTCACATTTCCATAATTCCTAACAACTGGAGCTGCAACATTCCCATTCAGATTACCCACTGCTCTATTCCCAACATTCTGACCCAACTAATTTACAACATTCTGACCCAACTGATTACCCATGTGAAATCTAGTAGCATATCCCTGTGGATTCCCAATAACTCCAACCATTTGTCCTTGATGACCCATATTCAAACCCGCTGTGCAATTTTCCTGTTGTGAGTGTTTGATGAAATCCTTTGGTTGTTGTTAGTTGGTGTGGAATAACGTCCTTTGAATACTTTAGTCAAATAAGCAAACGATTTGACAAAGCCTCTGCTTTGTTCACTTCAAGGTCGGTAATTCCTTGTTCTGGTATTGTGGATCTTGTTGTTGTTGAATGACTTGTTGTTCGTGGGTAGAATTGTTGTTGATGGATAATGATTGTGGTTGCGGAATGTATTGTCGCAAGTTGTTGTTATTGGAAGATGATGAAGGTAGTTGTTGTGTGTTCACCGAGTTGAGTCTTTGCAATTAGTGCCAAGGGATCATGATTCTTTGCCAATCTTTATTTCCTAACTTCATTGACTTCAACTTGGTTTTGTTTCAGAAAATCGTAGAGTTGATCAAAGTTCACATGATGTAAGTCCTTTGTTTGATTGACAATAGTGACGTAGCATCCCCATTCTTCTTGAAGATTGTTAAGGAATTTGATGTTACTCACGATAGTCTTGGGTGTCAACTTGTTTCTGATAAGCTCATTCATCAAAGTGCAAAACCTTCCATATTAGGATTCAATGGATTCTCCACGAGTTGATGTAAACTTCTCCCATTCGATTAGCGACTTGTTCTCCATGTCTTGTTGACCAACTTTGCTCCATAACATAGCCGCCAACACGCTCCCACATATCGTAGCAGTTTCACACCGTCTACAAAGAACAAAGACGTCTTGGAAAACCTAGTTGGACAATGTGTATTGCCATGTCATCTGCTTCAATCTGCTTGTTATCCTCATCCGTGTATTCTGATTCATCTTGATCATGAAAAGATGGTGGGATGAGAGGTGTTGCATCAGGATTTTCAGGGTTTTGGACTTGTCGAGGCATGAAGGGTCCATTCGTAATGGATTGAATCATGAGTTTTCCATTAGGTTTGGTCTTGATGTAGCGAAGCATACGACTTGTCCATTGAAGATATCCACCTTTTTCCAGCATAGGAGGATGGTTTTCTGCACCGGCTGGGATACGCGTACAACGCACGTTCTGGGTCAAAGGAACTTCATTTTCGTCGAACAAGTATTTCAACACCCTAGGCAGTGAACCTAATCGTTGTAGTGTAGTATTAGGGTAAGCCTCGGGTATTGATATCGCTCTATGGGGAATAAGAATGCTAGTGAGAAGTTACTACGCTAAGGTTGGGGTTGAGGAAGATTATTTTTATCTTTTATACTTTTAGAAAATTGAAAGGTACGAATCTCGAGGTATTGGATTTGGGGTGGTATTTCACCAATTACTCTACTATTATCTAGTCTAATTAACTTAGCTAAGGGGTAGTCTATGTCTAATTGATGTGTGCTCGTATGATGATTAAAGATGTGTTTACCTAGATGCTATTACTCCTAGTTATCTTTTATTGGTGGTTGAATTGTCATATCATTATTCTTAATCGTTGTGTCTTCTAAGGTCGTAGGGTATGCTTTTTCCTAACTCTTCGAGACTACCTTAAGGTTATTGCCTACGAAATCTCTAGGATTCATAAACTAACTCTAAGGTTATCTTTGGATGTTTAGCCTACAATAATTCTAGGTGATTAGAAACTAATGTTCACAAAGATTACTCAAGCATTAAAACACAACGAATGACCTATCGCAATCCTAGGTCAATCACAATTAAGATAAGAGACAACCAATCAATATTCAATACCTAGGTTTCATAGATCTAAGCAAACACACAAGTAAATTAGCCGGACATGAAAAACATGCAAGCATACACATACAATTGAAGACATAATTGAATCAATGAAGTAAATTACTTATTTTGTTGTAAAATAGGGTATGAGAACCCTAAGATATACCCAACACAACCAAATGCTTAAGCGTAGGATTTGGTTCTTACGCGTGAGACCTTAGGCGAGGAATAGGGTTTGACTTTTCTTTAGGCGAAGAACTAGGGTTTTGACTTTCGTACTTGAAATCCTTACTAGTAGATGCCGATTTGTGCAAAACACTAATTTTCACCCAAAAACACGATTCCAAATGATTTCTTTTGCACAAACTTTTTCTAAAACACGTAAAGATCAATAAAAACTACAACTTTAGCTTAAAAAACACGTAAAAATCAAAATTTTAAGCAAAAAGCACACGTTTTTAATAAAAAAAACGCAACTTTTGTGTAAAGTTTCAACAAAAAACGTAACACAAACACTCCTAAACCATTGTTAGGCGATTGATACCAATTGTAGGACCTTGTTTTTCTATCAACCTTATCACGTATACCACTTTATCACACAAGTATAACACGTAAAACACTATGTGTAAAGATGAAGAAAGATTAAAAAGGTGGTGACTTGATGATGTTTTATGCGTATGTTTTAGAGAGAAAGAAAGATAAAAGGAAACTTGTATTGCAATGAGAAAACACCCACATACACACTCAAGCACACCCTCAAATGACACGTTTGAGGGTATTTATACTCTTAAACAAAACGCCTAATGGGCTTGGCATGGGCTTGGATTGGGTTGGATTGAATCTAACTTACATAAGGCTAGCTTAACTTAACTTCTAACCATTTAGCTTAGCCCAATTCACGAGCCCGTTGACTATTCTATTACGATATCTAACACACGTTACAAAGTTTCTAAACGTGAATGACCATCACTTCTATTAATTATTATTAATGCTAACATGATCAAAGAAAAAAAATCATACAAATGTGAAATAAATATTTTACAAAAATAATTAGAAAAGTATCTCTAATTATTATAAAATGTTTTATTCAAATTAAAATATTTATTCAAATTTGAATTTCAAAATTTGGCTTTGCGCCCAAGAAAACAATCACCTTCACAAGATTTTAACTTCCCACTAAAAGATGTAATCAAAAGGCCGACAGTGCAGATTAATTATGGACATGACGCTTAATTATTTAAGGGTACCATCCACCGTTAGGCCCCCATGATTTTTTCCTATAAATAGTGGATCATTTCTCATATCTCACAAACCTTCTTGCACCGATTTTGTCTGCTCATCTCTCCACACCTTTTAGACTCATTTCTTTGATTATTAACTTGCTTGAATTCATTCAAAAGTGATTCAAACATTCTTTCATTCCAAGTGCAAGAGAAGAACACTTATATTTATCAAGATATCAAGTGTTTTAGTATTTTAGGTAAAAGGGTCACCCCGGTAAAAATTACTCCAAAAAAACAATATAAGTATAACGGATGTGGGTGAGTCTCACACCTCTGCCCAAAAAGGCAAACCAAAAGCGCCTATAATGCTTCAGACCTAAACTAGCATAAGAAATGACATGTCATACTTATACAAAATAAAAAAAGAACAACCTATCTAAGCTGACTACATAGACTAATGTCATATGCATTAGCAAACTTCAATTGTGCATTCGTGAAACCACAATCAGCAAACTCATCATTATCATAAGGGCTTTGGTAACAGGTGTCGTCATCCCACTGTTCCAATAGTATATATGTGTAAATGTTATAGACTAATAAATTTACTTTATAGGTGAGTAGAAGTTACAAACCCTTTTAGTAGCTACTGTGGAAGCTCAAATGGTTGGTAAGCCCTTTTAAAGTCATATTCTAAGGTCTACCCCATCGATCCATAAGTTTGTTCACATACACATATATAAATTGTGATGCAACAAAGGTCGTTTATAACAAGATATATGAATTGTGATGCAACAATACAATAATCTACTATATAGAATTGTGATGCAACAATACAATAATCTACTATATAGAAAGTCAGAACTGCATGAAACCCCATACCGTAACTTACTACATCAAGCAAACTAACACTCACGTAACTTATGTAACTACTGAGTGACCCTAATTTAATAAAACATTTAGCAAGTCAATAAACGCTTCTCCTCTTCACATGAATCACTTTACAAAAACTAGGCATAACAATATTATGCAATATCATAAGTCTAATCAAAAGCTGCAGATAATCTATTTCCCAAAACTCAATTACGGATCCTTTGCAATAGTCCAAAAAACAAATCTCCTCCATTTGTGCCAAATAAAACACTACATGATGATAAGTATCAGGTTTTTAACAATTTTTAGATTGAAATTATATCAGACATTGAAATTAAAGACTTTAACTCAATGAAGTGCATTATAAGCTATTAAAAATTGAAAACAAAACCAACTAAATTCATCAAAGTAACCTAAAATCCAAGATATCGATATGATGGTGTCTCATTAAAATACTAACCTCTCAATAAATAGGATTTTCATCGGGGTTTTAATCAAACCCTTATACGGCTAAAGACTATCAACAGATCTTCATTTGTCATTTCAGCAAACCCTAAAACGACCCAAGAATCCCCAACTCAAATAGGTTTGATTATCATCTAATACAAATTTAATGTTTGTGTTGTGAATATCAAAACCCTAACTTCAATTGATTCATCAATTTTGACCGAATCCATTTATGTGTGTGTTTTATTCAAGTGTGTGAGAGAAGAAGTCGACTACCAATAAACAAGTTAATCTAACCTCTTGACCTCTTTCCTAAAAATTATAAATATAACAAAAATAAAAATAAAATAAATAAACACATTAACAAATAAAGATATAATATTGAAATTAGGATTTCATTAATATACGATAGTTAATTACATAGAGACCACAACTTTCATGGTAAAAACCAACTCGACCAACATCATACATACCTATAAAAACTAACACAACCCGCCTACATCATAAACAAACCAAAAGGAGCTACACAACCAAATCCCATGAAGGCCAAATCATACAAATCCATGATGTCCAGATGATGTCGCTTCTTAGTTAGCCCAAGACGTAGTTAAATCAAGATGGCGGCAACGCCTAGATCTCGCGACGCCTCTCACTGAGTCTCACGCAGACACTCATAGATGTCATCAACACCTCCGCCATTTCCTCTCATGCGCTTCTCAATCTTCCCACGAAGTTGATCGCAGGCCCCCAACCACATGACCGTGCCTTCATCCTTTGTCATTTCTTGATCAAGAGGAACTTGAAGCATTTGGGTAGCTCATCCGAGTCACACATATCTTTGAGTTCATTGATGAGACGAGTTTGATCACCATTGATGTGGTGGTTAGATGAGAGATTTCTTTACTTAAAATAAATTAAAAGTGATTAATGTATCTACCGCTCATTGTAATACATTATAAATAGGCAAATTAGAATGGAGTGAATAGCCAAATAAGATTGGAACCGAATAGACTTCACTATTGCAACAGTTAATTCCAGTATTAACTCAAACAATCACTTTGTTTTCCCATGCAAAAATATCAAATCCGTATTTGACATAAATTTTGACAATAACACATAAAACCCTCCAACTTATGATCAAAGATGCCTGAAAGCTACAAACAAAATTGAGAGTATAACACAAGTAACCCTTAAACATTGGCAATTGGGATAAAAGATGCCTCAAATACATAACGAATAACATTATCATCCCAAAATATCTTAATTTTATATATATACAAAAAACTTTAAAACTGAAAATAAATATCAAAACTTCAACACCTCCAACTTCTCAATAAAAGATAACATCGCACGAAGACGAACAGGCTTTTGAATTACCACGCACATCAACGATCAACTTCATCCAAATCCTCCTCTTGAATTTTCGCAGATCCGCAATGCTTTGATCAAGAATCACAAATACCAACAACCTTCAACTCCTTTATAATCCGATTCCTATGATTCACGCGATCAAGAAATCCTAGCACTTTCTCTCTTAAATCTTCTTCATCAACAAACATAGCTTTAACTTCTCATCCATAATGTGCAAGCATCATATCTTTAACATACCTCGACTTAGCTTGACTACTAGCCACCTAACAAAACAAGAAGATAAACAAGAGAGAAGGCATTTGTGTATAATTTTGTTGATAATGTGAGTTTCTATGTTATGCTATGAGTATATAACCTACAAAAAGAATATTAAAAGCCTATTTCAAATTAATGCCCAATATTTCAAATGAAAAATAAAATCATGTAATTAAAAAAAAATAATAAAATAAAAAAAATAACAAATCAACTATAAACTCATCTAAATAATTGTGTAGTAAATATATAAACAAATTCATTTCGATGGTCAACAAACAATCAAACATTACGAAAACTTAAGGGCGCTGGTTCGGGTGTAATTGTTGTAATTGTTGTAATTGTAATCCAATTACATTTCAATCATGTTTGTGGAGAAAGGAATTGTAATCTACTAAAATTGTAAGTTACAATTACATTATCGCAGAAATCTAGATTACATTGAAGTTGGATGGAAAGTTTGAATTACGCGTAATTTGCTTACTTTAATAATAATAACAAAACTAATAAATAATAATAGTAATAAAAATAATAATAATAATAATTAATAATATTAAAATAATTATAATAAAAAATAATAATAAAATAATAATAAAATAATAATAATAATAATAATAATGATAATAATAATAAATAATAATAATTATAAAATAATAAAAAATATATTAATAATAATAATAAAATAATAATATATTAATAAAGAACACATAATAATAATAATAATAATAATAAATAGTAATAACATAATAATGATAATTAATAATTAATAATAATATAATAATAATAAAATAATATATAATAATAATAATGTATTATTACTATTATTTATTATTATTATATTATTATTTATTTTAATATTATTATTATTAATTATTAATTATCATTTTTTTATTATGACTATTTTATATATTATTATTAATTATTATTATTTTATTTTTGTTATTATTATTTTATTATTATAATAATAATTATTATTATATTATTATTATTATTATTAATATTATATTATTATTATTATTATTATTATTATTAATATTTTTTATTACTATTTTATTATTATTATTATTATTATTATTATTATTATTATTATGTATTTTTATATTATTATTATTTTATTATTATTATTAATATTATTATTATTATTATTACTATTTATTATTATTATTATTATTATTATTTTATTACTAATATTTTATGATTATATTATTATTTTATTATTATTATTATTATTATTATTATTATTATATTAACTTTAAGTTTTAGAAAAATTGAATTACATTATTATGAAATAACCAAACACATTGATGATTTCATCAATTATAATTACAACACATTACAATTACACACATTCCATTCTTTAAATTACAATTACATCAAATTACAATTTCTTTCAAAGATTAATTCCTTCAAAACATTCTCGAACAAAACACTTGAGATACCAAGTTTGTGCGTAGCACGGGCTCTAAAAGTAGTTACAAAACATTACGCAAAACACTTGAATTCCAAGTTTGTGTGAGTACGGCTGTGAAAGCCTCGCATATAGTAAAAAAACAAGTTTTTTACCTTTTTAATAAAGTAAAATACTCTACTCTTCTAATCTACAGAATAATTGAAAAGCCATAATCTAACTGTTCACAGGATTAAAAATATTACCATAAAATTCAAATCCAACTAACGTAATTTCGTCGTTGTGTATTAGGTGTCACTTTTTCGTTGTTGATTAGTAAAACCAAGATAATGGGTGATGTATTGTCTTGAACATTCAAAGCTTAATTACTACTGTAATAAAAAAAGAAACTTGAATGTAAAAGCTCACCACTAGCGTTTAAGGACCGCTCTTTTAGCTTAGCTTGGACTTTTTTATGCATGCATGGTCGACTAGTTATACACTTATACGTCAAGTGTTTTCAAAATCGAGGAAACCAGCAAAAGAACGGTAAACCGGTACATTAATTCCGGCATGGTTTTCTTTTTGTTTTGAAGAAAGTAGATGTTCACGAACCTGCTTGTACGTGGTGTTTTCTGGTGAGAATTGAAGAATATCTAATAAAGAAGGTAGATAAGAAGAAGAAGCACCTACCTAAAGTATATATAATGATTTATAGTATATATGTTACATGTGTGTTACATGGTATATTAAATTATTAAGAGAGTATATATAATGATTTATTAACTATAAGGATGGTCAGTTTTATAAAATTGGTCGGGTAAGTGACCCGATTGCTGATAAGCTCCTGATCTGGTCATAAAGAAGTAAGTCCGAACATTTCAACTTGTGTTTGATGTTCGATTGGGTCCTATATTATTGACGTGAATCGGCAAATGAATCACAACATTATATTCTATCATACGATCAAGGAGGATTGGCGATGATCTACTATGATTGTAATAGATGTGATAAGCTTGATATTTCTTGTACTGTCTTAATAGTAAGGAAATTAACTATTATATTGCTTTATTTTGTTGATAACTTCTTTGACTAAGAATGATTGGACGAAAACTACAAATTACAATACTTGATATAAATAATAGAAAGCTAAAATGATGTCCTTTGGGGCGTTTAACATTGGTCAAATTGGTTCTAGATAGCTTACTATTGTACTACTTTTCGTTGTTTCGTGTGCCTTCGAGTGTTTTAAAAAAATCTTGAGCGTATTTGTAAAAAATTATTTTGTGGAGGGGTGGGTGAGTGTAGAAAATTATCTTTGGGTTAAATGGGATCTGTTGTTAACTTCTTTGACTAAGAATGATTGGACGAAAACTTCAAATCACAGTACTTTATATGATAATTCATAATCTTAAAAGTTAACCACCATTGTTACATAATAGGAATATTTCGTCTATTAAAAGAGGATTCCCCAAATACCGAAACAGAGATGTAAAATGTGAAATATTTGATAGGATCCGCATAACTATAATGGAAATTCAAATGTTAGAACTCCGGTACGTATGGAACCAAAAGAAAAAAGACAACCCTAATGATGTTATAACTAGTGTAAAAAGAAAAAATAAGCATACCTATAATGGCTTTGCTGTTTATGCGCTAATTATTACTAACTCAAACTTCGATGACATTTTATCAGGAATGCAAACGAAGTAAACCGCTCATGAACAAATCAGGGTTGGCTCGGCAAAAGCTCAAAATGAGTCAAGCTTGAGTTCGAGGCTACTTTGGGGCACATTTAACAAATGAGCTCTAACCCGAGCATCATACGCAATGTCTAGATCGGCTCGCGAGGCTTAGAAGTATATGTATATGTACAATTATATATAAACAAGCTCAAAATAAATTAACTTGCTCGAGCATATTGTGATTTACGTACTATCTAAGTTTGATTCGAGCTTTTATTCATCCGGGCTCATCATAAAAATTGAGTCGAGCCTGACCTTGTGAAATTTGGCACAAGCCGACCTTAAGCTAGAATTATAAAGCTTGAAACGAGCTAAAGCTCAAGCTCGAATTATATATCTATAAAAAAAAGTCGAGCTTAAGCTTTTGCAAGCTCAAGCTTGATTCAGTTCGACTTATTTCCATCTCTACATTTTATAGTACTAGTCGGGTATCCGCGCGTTGCAGCGACGGGTACCCGTTTGATTATTTTTGTCGGCGACGGTAAGGTCTTTTCGATGAATTTCTTTTATAGAAGGAAGAAAAAATATCCAACAAAGGTTATTAATTGAAAGTTATAAAAAACATTTATAGCGGGGTACCCATGCGTTGAGGTGGCGGACACCATGCAATCAAAATTTTTGATGAGCGATTATATGTTTTTCATGATGCTAACTTTACGCATGACGATAACTTTAGGGAAAAAATTTATCGCACACTATTTCATAAAAAAATGGAAATGAACCCATGCATCACGATACAACGACGATACGAAAACGGCGGTCACCACTATTGCTAGTTGTTTTTGACGTGCAATATTATATAACGTTTAAACATAAAGGGTGTTTTGAAGTAGCGGTTTCGGCGCCATTTGGTGGTGTCTATGTTGCTAAGTTGTGGTCGTAAATGGTTGTCCATTATGTGGTCGAAAAAGGTGGTGTCAGAAAGTTTGACTACATAAAAGATTAGTTTGTACGATATGCATAATGATTTGTAAATTTTATTTAGTGGGTGTTTTAAAGAAATTAAAAAAAAAAGATAAAATGATTTATGCATTATTGTTTTATACCATGTGATATATTAATTGTACTTTTGAGTGAGGGGGTATATTAATAATATCATTAATGATTTGTAAATTTCATTTAGTGGGTGTTTTGAAAAAAACATATAAGATAATTTATGAATTATTATTTTATAACATGTGTTATATTAATTGTACTTTTTAGTGACGGGGTATTTTAATAATATCAATAATGATTCATAAATTTCATTTAGTAAGTGTTTTAATGAAGAAGAGAAAATGATTTATGCACTATTGTTTTGTATCATGTGGTATATTAATTGTACTTTAGAACTTGTAATGCTTAGAAACCAACAAAACGATTCCATAAGTGGCAAGTGTGTAGGCTTAATCTTTTTAAGACTTCTTTTTATAAGAAGTCTCAAACACTTTATATAGTAGTATAGATGTGTCAGGCAATGATTCTTATAATTTATAAAAGAAAAATTAAACGATTCATATGTAACCAAACAATTGGTGATGAAATATACATCACAGCCACATGCTTTGTGGCCAAGCAGTATTTCATATTTTGTGATAATGTTTTCTTATCAAATGAATGCGGGTTTAGTGTTATTTACAACATGTAAGATAGATTTTAATGTATTAGCTAAGTATTCGCGTTTAGTGGCAGCGATATCTAGTTTCGACATCATTTTAATGGTGAATAATTGTTTGTCATAATACATGTATCGTTAGGAATCTTTAGGAAGAACTGTTTCTCTAATGTCATAGTTGCATTCTTTTTTGTGATAATTGATCCGTGTTTGAGAGTGTCTTTTCTTATACCATTATTTTAAATTGCATTAGTCGATTAAGATTGTAATAATAATATATTCAAGCCTTGTATTTAATAGCCAAGTGTCGCACATGGCGGGAGAGAGTAATGTTTTTTGGACAAAATTTGTAGGCGACGATCTGGGTGCATTCTCTTTTATATTCTTGCATTTGTGTGTGTAGTATAGTGTCTTGATGGCACAATTCATGCAAGTTCAAATATTGATGGTTCATGCAAAGTTTATAGTCGTGGTTGAAAATAACGCCATATGCAAGGTTCTTCATCAAAGTTAAAAACAAATGAGCCTTTTAGTTCGCAGTTTAATAACTTAACTCAATATTTGATCATTCGATATATATTACAACATCCGCATATAATTCTTTACAAATATCTTAATCTATCTACCAACACATATTTTTAACATAGTTTTGTACCCCAAGTGTCTGTTATTGGTTTTCTTTATTTATACTTTTAATTACCAATTTTTGTTTTACACTTTTATGTGCACGTCATTTCGTATTTATTTCAAATTTTCATAATTGAAAAGATAATCATATTTTGTTTTTGTTTATATACTATGTGTCCCTGATCAGTACCAGTCTTTTTTTGTTTGTACCATCCATTGAACTTTATGCATGGTTTTCATAATATATTGCATCAAGAAATCAACTTAATAATCATTCTCGATGTTAATTCAAAGATCATGCCAATTTTCGAGATGCCAAATTAGTGCTAAAGTCTTGTTATCTACTTTGTATATATATATATATATATATATATATATATATATATATATATATATATATATATATATATATATATATATATATATATATATATATATATATATATGATCAAATAAAAGACAAATATCGTAAAAAGATAAAAGATTTTTTCAAAAAGTTCTAAAATTACCAAAATATTCCACAAGATCACGTATGATGGTGCATGAAAAAGTTGTGAAAAAGTTTTTTTAAGTGGATATTTATTTCCGAAAAAAATTATGAAAAATACGTCACAGATTAAATCGTTTTTGTGCATCAAAAATGGTTTTGCACCCAACTTCTTTGACTTTTTCATCACAATAACATCACGCATCTAACTAAAACAAGTTGAAAATTTTGTGCATCAAAATTTTTTATGATCAAAATTTGTTTTTGTGCATTAAAAAAACGATCAAAACTCAAAATTATAAAAAATATATCACAAAAGTTTTATGCACCAACATACCCGATCTTGTGGAATTTTTAGAAAAAAATATTTTATTCTTTTACGGATATTTGTCTTTTTATTTTAACTTTACCCTATATATATATATATATATATATATATATATATAGAATCGAATCGATTGAGAATGTTTTTATTTTAAGAAGATTGAGAAAGTTTTAAAAACGATAGATTTTTAACTTTGATTCATGTTTTCAAGCGTAAAACTCTTTTAATGTGATCAAAATTCAAAATGTGTAAAAAAAAATTGAATCAATGTTAAAAATCTTTTGATTTTGCGATATATGTAGAATACTGAATCATCTATACAAATATAATGAATCATCATCATAACTCGATTTTAACAATGATTTGTGAATCAAATTTGTGATTTATAGATTCGATTCACCATAAAATGTTGTTTACTTGTGAATCAAATAAAAAACATAAATCAATTTGCTTAACGAAGATTTCTCAATCTTCTCAAAATAAAAATCTTCTCATAGAACCGACATATATATATATATATATATATATATATATATATATATATATATATATATATATATATATATATATATATATATATATATATATATATATATATATATATATATATATATATATATATATATATATATATATATATATATATATATATATAGCCTGGTTCCATTGGTAAGATTTTAAGATTGAGAAGGTTGGAAGCAATTGAACCATAGAAAGCAATTGGTATTAATGAATTATAAAAGTCACTAATTTAAATAAAAAAGGTAAAATAGTAATTGAATCATTAAAAAATTAATTGAATATTAAAGACTCCTACAATTATGGTCTCATTAATTTCGAATTTGATTGAATAATAACTCTTCCTACACGTTCTTTTACAATTTTGATTTTCACATTTGCTTGTTTTGTGAATAATTAATTTTTTTATTTATTACTAGTTACCAATAAAATATGTGAATCATTCAATTTTTTTATTTACCAAAAACATATTACACAATTTGACGTTGATCGCATGGTAGTTTCTGGTAACGTTTTTGTTTCTATCTCAATATTTAGTCATCTATATTTTTTTTAATCACTCATTTTTTTAATTTACTATTAGTCACCAATTAAAATATAAAATTGTATGAAGATTCAAAATCCCAAAACCACAACTTAATTAGATATTTTTTTAAACATATGATTCAAGTTATTTAAACGTATCATGTACTACACATACGTTTTGATTTTTGAATTATAAAACATTGTAGCTTTGTATATTGAATATTAAAAAATATCGTTTTACATCATTTGTCAATACGTGAATCATTCATAATTTATTCGGGTTTATGAATCATATCGAATTAGTGAATCAACAAGTTTTCTTTTTCAGTGTTGTGTTTCGAATAATATTTGGATTTGTGAATCAAAAGTAAGTTATTGTTTTAATTTTTGAATCGCTCTTTACTAATATGAAAATAGATGGATTGATTCAATTATTTTCTTGTTTTCTTTGTATTTTTACTAATTAATATAATAGTGAATCAATAATAAACAAAGTTGAGGGTAACATCAAGTCTATAAAAAAATTTGAGAAGCATATGAAAGTGACGAACCAAACAAAATATTAATTAGTTAGTTACTTTTTAACTTATTTATGGAGGATGTGAATATTAATGCATGCATTAAAGTAGTTTTAATAAAATATGAATACCCATCATGCCCTTTTATTAGTTTAGTGAGATGAACGGTTAATATTACTTCTCATGAGAGAGAGAGAGAATCCTGATCGATCGGAAAAGTTTCGAGATCGGTAAGATTGGGAAGTAATTTTAACCCTTCATCTCATGCCAAGTAAAGGGTAAAGTTGAACATTTACAATTTACATTAAATAATTTTGTGATTCATTTAATACATTTCATAATGTAAGCGTTTTTTTTTTTTTTTTTTGCTGCATTTAGCCTCTCGAACAATTTTTTATGATTCCCTTTTTGTTTCTTGTAAATCTACATCACTTTTGATCCTCCAATTTATATTAAAAAAATGTAAGATTACTCAACCATTACATCAGGTACCTCATAATTTTTTTTAGTAATGATTCATTAATTGCTACTAATTCAACCTTTTGTTTTTTTATTTAATTGTGCTAAAGTGTGAATTCACCGTGCATGTAGCCATGTATCACGAGTATAATTTACCAATAGATATTTTACGAATCCATGCGTATATTTATTTTTGATCCAGTTGTCTAGTTTTTGCAATTCACAAAAATTGAAGTCATCATGAAGTAAGAGAATTATCATTGGACTTTTATGATTATCAATAATGTGTATATGATGATGTGTATAAGATTAAGATGAAGCACTAACATTTTTGTTAATGATTCACCAATTCTTATATGATTCAAAATTAAAAAATAACATAGTTCTTGATGAATGACTATCTAATGATTTAATGATATCATAGTCCGTTAATGATTCAATATTCAGTGATTCATCAACTCAACGATTCACATATATAATGATTCAATAAAAAATATATAAGAATATGATTTTCTCTAGTTGTAAATTAATATTCACGTATCCATCTTTGATTCATTTTCATGTTGCTACAAACTTAGAATACCTATTATCTAACATGAATAAAAAATAGTGATTGATTAGAACATAGTAGTAAAGTAATCATTAACGTTTGAAAAACAAAAGTACCATTCTTTTAGTAGTACCGGTTACGAACTTTAAATTTTAAGAGCCTTCAATTTCAATTAAAAGCTTTTTTTTTGAATCTAATTACTTATTTACCCTTATTTCTATTTTAAATGTCTTATTAAATGATTCAAATTTAATGTAATTTTATGGCTAAGATCACTTCTTAATCTCAAAACATTCTCAATGGAACCAAAGCATATTAAATGATATATTGCATGCTATCTTCATGATCATTATAATGGTGGGATACGGTTGAATCCGGTCTTCAAGGAGCATTAAACCCTAACTTTTAGTTGGGTTTATTTTATTTGATTGGTATTGCTATGCGTCGGTTGGAGGTTATTACTTGTTCTCACTGTTTGGTTAAGATTGTTTATTGTAAGTGGGTGTGAGAGAGATGGAGAAAGGGTTTTTAACAAGGATTCTTCGTCGAAAGTCGATAAACCAACCAATAACTTGGCCGATCAAGTTGGTGTGAATAAGGAATCGACGATGCACCCTAATAGTAGGAATGATGAGTTTCTGGTATTGCTTACGGTTCTCGCTCGATGGACAAGTGGAGCCGGTTTCACTTGGTTCAAGCCCATCATGACGCACCTAGTCATGACACGCCCGAGGTCATGATACTTTATTGAAAATCGTGCTATTGAAAAACAAATCTTTGAGGAAAACTTGGTCTTGTGGGTGAAGATGGGCAACCATTAAAACCATCTCGTGACGATGGATGCTACTACTTCTCTTTGGGCTAATCCAATTGAGCATCTTAAGGTGCCACCACGAAGGAGCTAGAGGAGATGCTTATCGCTATTGGTTATTATTCAAACCTCCTCATGATACGAGTGGTCCTATGGCTTCTAATGTTAATGGCCATAATAATGCTAATGATAAGGTTAATACGAATGCACATGGGGCTGTTGGTATTGAGAAGGTTGGTGTATGCTTTGAAACAACCTTCTTCATCGTATGTTTGGTGCTACTTCATCGAACCAAAGAAACACATATCAAACTTTCAGAGGTTGGAGTGTAGTAAGAAAGCTAATGGTGTGGATCTTTCGTCCGATGAAAGTGGTTGAAGAGGTGAACACTAGGTTTGAGAATACTTTGTATGGGTATTTCCTTGGTCAACGCCTTGCTTTTCCTGTTGTTGATTACTTTGTAATGCATAATGCGTGGGATAAGTTTGGTATACAAAAGGTAATGATGAATGCAAAGGGTTCTTTTTTTTAAGTTCAATTCGAAGAAAGGTGTTGATGATGTTCTTGAAAACGGTCCTTGGTTGATTAGAAATGTACCTATTATTCTTAAACCATGGACATTGAACACCAACTTACTTAAAGAGGATTTGACCAACATCCCGTGTAGGTTAAATTCCATGATGTTCCTCTTGCTATGTTTTTCGATGATGGCCTTAGTCTCCTTGCCATTGATAGGCACGCCAAAAGGTTAGATGCGTTTACTAGCCAAATGTGCAAGGAATCGTGGGGCCGTAGTAGTTTTGCTAGATGCATGATTGAAGTGAAGTCGGATGAGGTGCTTAGGACGCCTTTTCGTTGAGATACCATTACTTGATGGGTCGGGTTCGACTATTGAGAAGATCCGGGTTGAATACGGTGAAACCACCTCATTGTGATAAATGTAAGATTTTTGGTCATACTCTTATTGAATGTCCAAAGTTGTTGAACCTCCGCTCCACCTCCTAAGCGTGTTAATGATGGTTTCAAGACGGTCAATAATAAAAAGAAGGAAAGCAAGGTGGTTCTACTATTCCGGTCAAGGAGGGTTTACTAAACTGTTGTGGGTAGCGGTTTCAATATCAACCCAAAAGACTCCTCCCGAACCTAAGAAAGTGGAAGTCACTAAGAAGAATGCTTCGATGTGGCTAGTTCGAGTGGAACAAAGATCTATACATCTAATCGGTTTGATGCTCTTAATATGGAATATACGGATGCTTTTGGTATTCCTTCAAATGACACCAACAAGGATGTGGATTACGGTCGTACAATGGAAGTTAATGAAGATAAGTCTACTAAGACAGTATTGCATCACAAGAACCCTTGTGAGTGATTTGAAAGAGATGGAGTCGGTGTGTCTCCTAAAACTAGTGATTCTTGTATTCCCGCCTATTCTACTAAGAGAGTTAACCCTTTTTCTAAAGTGGGAGATATCGTGGTGTCGATTACGAAGATGAGGTGGTTGCTAACTCATTTGATGAGTCTCGCTAATCTATTCGGTGGTGGCCGTGAGTTTGAAGATGAGTATGATGACTATGACTACGATGACTATGCGAGCGTGTTTCGATCTTCCGTGAATTTGGATGCCTTTAATGCCATGTATGGCACCAAGCTTCAAGGACCTAGGAAGTAATTTTCTTCGTTATGTCCTATGTTATCATTAGAGTAGTGGTTTGTTTTCTTGTTTAGAAAATAAGTAGTATCTTGTTATGTAAGCTTTATGCCTATGTAACGGTGAGATATGGATTTCACCATATCCATTGTTCTTAAACATTTTTGGTTAATATATTTACCGAGTGCAGGAGTACTCCCTTTACCCAAAAAGCATATATATATATATATATATATATATATATCAAATTTTCATACATAATTTGATATTGATGTACGTAGGTTACCCTTTACTTTGCTTTCCGAATCCAAATTTCTCTGTTTAGTTCCTACACTCACGTATCCATCTTGCTGGCGGAAGCTTTAAAAACACATTTAATCATTTTAAGTAACATTTTTGCAATATAAAACATATGATTGTAGACATATGATTAACAAGTTAAAGTTTCTAAAAACATAATCAGAATATCTTTAAGAACATATGGTTTGTTCACTATCAATAATATAATTAAAAATATGTAGGATACAAACACAAAAAATGATTTGCTTAACTCACTCAAATCATAACATAAAAATCTATAAATTTGACCTTTAAAGAATCATTAGCGTAAAACATAACACAAAGAGTGCAATAAATAATAAAAGACACAGATTATTAAAACACTAATTTTAAAAAAGTTTGGGTTGCAATACGGAGAAAACCATCACTAACATCACCATCCTCAAATCGTGCTAAACCGAAAATCTATAAGCATTTGCAAAGACATATCATCATTGCCTCAAAACTGAAGTAAACTTCAAAATAAAATCATACGACCCTAAAAACACATTAATATCTTTGGTATAAATGTCATTAGCCTTAAACAAAATAAACACCTTTTTTCCAAACATTGAAGCCAAAGTAACTTCGACGTTAACAAACACTCAAAACCATCAGATTTGGCCTAACGTTTACACCCTTTTTGCTGATTTACAATGTTATAAGAAAAACTAAAACTAAAAAATATGGTTTTCATTTTCACAGCAAGAAAATCAAAGACAACCTATTATCAATAACCTCGAACACCCGTTTTATTCACAAGTTGACCTCAAAGAAACATCATTGTTCACCAAAATAATAATAACAAACACAAGTGGACTCAAATTATCATCCATGATTTTTTCTTGTTTACCAGAAACACCATCAAATTTCAGATATATGCAATCTCGCAACATGCGTATAGACCTCAGATTCACATTCTAACACATAAGATATCAACATACACAAAACCAAAATATACTCCAACCACATAAAAAATATACAATGTTGAAACCAACCTTAAAACCCCATTGCAACCTCCACCAAAATGATAGATCTAGAACAAAACACCTAGCTGACCGAGAGATGGTGGTGTTGGATAGCCGAAACCACCAAAAAACCACTGAAACAACCACAAATTCTTTCTAAAACCCACCAAAACCACCAACCATGACTACCTAGGCAACCGAAACAACCAAAACCACCAAGAGGTGGTAGCTATTTCGGCATAGTGGCGGCTAAAGGTGTTAGGTTAAGAGTGAAATGGGCTCGGTTAAAAGATATAGAGAAGAGATAAATAAAATTACAACAACTAGGTTATATGTTTTATTTACAGAACTATGTATTCAATTTAAAATTAAAATAATAATAATAATAATAAAAATGTCAGACCCTATTCAATATTTTCCTTTTTCTTTAATGACTATTAAGTTTTTAGAATAAGCTTTAATATTTTCGTTTTCAAAAAAGTCAGCATTGTAATGGTCATTAAGTTTCAATATTTCTTTAATTATTTTAATTTTTAACATTCTCGATCTCTCACATTTGACCATTGTTGAAAAAATCAATATTCAACTTTGACTTTTTGTCTTTTTTATGTAGTTAAAATATATTTTGAAATGATTAGTTAACTTTTGAAACAAATTATATGTATATATACACCACAAAGCATACACTAATAGTAATACCTCACGTTCTAAGGGCATTTAGGATGCATTTAGTTATAGGCCACGTATCATACAAAAAAAAGTTTTTCTAACTCGTGCCCTAGGGTACAAGTTAAGCATATCGAAAGTACACAGGGACTCACTGAAAATGATATAGGGATTCACATAAAAGTACAGACAAGTGTACTTTTATGTAGGTCTCTGTGTACTTTTTATGTGCTTAACTTGTGTCCGTACAAGTTAGAAAAAACTTTAAAAAAAAACTATTTATCAAATATATATCAAATTTTAAAAGGATATTTTAAAGTTTTTTCTGTACCTTTTATATTAAATTAGTTATTTGATATGAGAGTGGCTAGCTTGAAGTCTTTGCTTCTAGAATTTGAAAAGACTAAGATCATCCGTCAAAAAAACTTTCTTTCTCCCATCAAAAAAAGCTTATTATAGAAAGATTCACTTATCTAACTTGCATTATTTTTGTTTAGCATGACTATTACATTCGCTTCCTTACCATCAAATAGTGATTCTTATAACTTTATTAGAATATCTTAATCTTAATACCTTATAATGCATTTAGGATTATTCTATAATTAGAAGGCTTAAAAATTCAGACTTTTTTACTTGCTTATTATAGAAATATATGTTTTTTGCTACATTAATACATACACACATTATAGCTTAAAAGTTCAGCCAATAATTATAACATTCATTTACATTTATGATCCTATTTAATCCATCATTGAAACAGCATCTGATAATTATTAAAAACTTGTAACGGTGAAAATCACTAATAAATATAAAAATATGTAACCGACTCGATATAAATCCACAAACCATTCATATCTCTCACACACAATTTAACCATCATCGCCATAGTAGTAATAGCCCTCCAACCATCCGGTATTGATACATAATAAAAAGTAAAAAGCAACAACCACGCACAAAGCATAGCCCTCCAACCATATACAAGATCTTGAAGCCTGTCGTCAAGTTGTATTTCGTTCTTCATAAGCATAAAGATCATTATCAAAAGAAGTTGCTAGGTTATTTATTTTTGTGATTTACGCTTCGGATACAAAGGTAGGATGAGTTTGTGATTGTATTTAGTTCTTGCTATGTAGAGATACAAGGATGAAAGAATTTGATTAAGGCTGTTAGTTGAGAAAACAATGAGAGAGAGAGTTGGTGTGGTTGCGTTATGTTTGTGAGAAGATTTTAGGGTTATGAATGAGATCAACAAGGGATTAGTTAATTGATACTGTCAATTGGGTTTTAGGATGATATTTTGGGCTGAGTAGCGTGGCCTATTTTGGTATCATATGAGGAGAAAAGCAAGATTTATAAAACTAAGATGTAGCCCATTAAGAAACCGCATAAAAACTGGCAAATGGTCTACTGGGATGCAAGAGCAACAATTCGGTTAAAGTAGCAGAACCGGTGTAAAGAAGTCCAATAAATCGAAACATTAGCTAAAGTAAATCGTATGAACGCATGTACCTATATCAAGATGTCATTAATTTTATGTGCAATAAAGTTGTGTTTCTTCAGTGATCAATTGCAAAGTATGTTTTTTCTTTTTCTTTTTTTCCATAAAGTGGTCTCTTTGATGCTTATTGCTTTTTACGTTCGACATAATTGAACAACTAAACTATACAAGTTCAAGACAAACATTTAGAAAAGTATAAGAAAGTGACAAAAGTTGGCATGTCGATAATTGTTTTCGTTGATAACTCTATGCCATTGATGTCAATATGAGACAAAGTTTATAGACACCAATTGATCAAAGTTTATCGCGAGCAATGAATTCAGACATATTGTTTTTAATCTACTATGACAATAAGGTGTTCAATTATTTTAGATTTATACTCATTTATGCCACGAAAAATTGAGCAAGAAGGATATAGGTTAAAATGGTTAAAGTTTATCCAAGATATTGATTAAAGTTTATTTAGGCTAAAAATGGTTTTCGATTCATTCAATGTAATTTAGCCGTATATTATTTGTTTGATATATTTCATTTTGGGCTAATTTTGATATTAAGTTAGAATGTTAATAGTGGGTTTTATCTTTGTTGGTTAAAATTTATTTCAAGCCGAGTATACGAATTTAAAGTGTTGATCGAATTTTGTTGATTGGTTAATGTTTAATTTTAGCCGAAGTTGTTTTGAGGTTAATGGTTACGTTTAGGCTTTGTAATGACAAAACAACTAATTTTGGAGGTTATATTTTATTGATGATATCGGGATTAATCTATTATCAAGATTCACTTAACTGATAAGAAATGTTTGAGAACTTGAAAGTAGCGTGTATTGAAAATAAAAATGTAGATGAAATATATAGTCTAAAATGAAAAACATTTGTTCGCCGTAAAATATAGTCACATGGTACCTGCCGCCGCATTACGAGGGTACCCTTCTAGTAAATGTAAATGTATGTATTGTTCTGTTATTGACTAGCTGCGACCAAATAATCGGAGAACAAACAACCTCTACTTTGGACAATCGTTCAAATTTGACTAATTGCTTTACGTTGTATAATATACCTTTTTATACAGTCATACAAAACAAATTTTTTATAATGTCATCATTTTGCAATTAAACCTCAATTGACGTGACGGAGTGATATCAAATAAGTATACATTTTGTATATTATTATCTCACGTTTATTACTCGTTATCATTGTTTTTAGACTCGTTATCATTGTTTTTAGACTAAAATACACCGTTGGTCTCTAAACTTGTATCGGAGGATCGCGATGGGATTTAAACCGGGCATATTCATTGTCGGGGTCCCTATTTCAAGTTTTCACTGCTACAAGTCCCTTTGACCATTTGCCGTTAGTCAAGGACATCTCAAGCGTTACATTTGTCTTTAGTCCAAGGGCAATTTTGACATTTCCATATTTTGAACCGTGCTCGATACACTTTTCGTGGTGCGACGAGAAATAGAGCCTAATAAAAGCAACTCATATTCACCACTCATCCCTAAAGTCTCCTCTACCAAAACTAAATCTTATCCACGAATTTTTCCAATCTACTTTTAATAATGGTTCGGTGTGCTTGTGGTAGGCTAATGTAGTTAAAACTTCTTTGGAATAATGTCAGCCGGAGCGATACTATGCATGTCCTGCTCGGGTTGGCTAGCATTCTCTTGGTTGTATTTTTTAATTTAACATGTTTAGTTAATAGTTTCATCTTAGAGTCGACTTTTAAGTGTGTTCAAACGTTTGTTTTCGATTTTTAGGGATCCGGTGTCCCATAAATGGGTGGTTGGATCCACCACAAACCACCGAGCAAGGAGGTGTTCCTCTACTTGCAAAGGCATATCCGGCGTAATGAGGCGGCGTTGCAATAATGCCAACAAGCCTCATCGGCGAGACCATGGATACTATGGACGCAATCGCTGGCAAATAAGCTAGAGGCTACTCAAGCCGATACCCTAGCCGAACTCCTCCTTGAGAAGGAGAAACTCGCCGATCGAGGAATTTCGTGTTTTCTCTGGATACTCATCATTGCCGATACGTGTTTGGTTTATCTAGTGGGTTAGCAATGTAGGTGGTTTTGCCTTTTCAATCGATGGTATGTATGGTGCGTGTAAGTAGACGTGTGGCGATGTGTAAGTAGAAGTGTGGCGATGGTTGACTTTTGAAAATTCAAGTTTTTATGTAGTTTGGTCCCTACGGTATTCGTAGTTTTACTTTTATCCTTTAGTCCTTTTGAGTGTTATGCCTTTAATACTTTCTCCTACCCTTATAAATGATCAAACCCACCTTAGTTGCCACACAAATATTATGTAAGTCAAACCACACCTTAGTAAAATGATCAAACTCATAACAAAGCTACAAGTATCAAACATGGATGAATGATGAGATGGATGAAGCAGACACCACTTCGAGTATCAACATAAACTTGATATGGTGTTGTTCATCCATCTTCATCCTTCATTCTGTTTGTCATGATAGAATAACCGTATCCAACTCGAAACCCGATACAAGTATCAAAGATGGATGAATGATGAGTGATGGATGAACTGACACCATTTCTGAGCATCAACATAAACTTGATATGGTGTTGTTCATCCATCTTTGATCCTTCATTAGTGTTTGTGATAATAGAATAACAGTAACCAAACTCAAAACACAAATCCAAGTTCAACAGATCCAAGAACCATAGAGAACCATAGACATATGAAGTCTCAAGGATGGATGACCAGACACCACTTTTGAGTATCAACATAAACTTCATATGGTGTTGTCCATCCATCTTTGATCCTTCATTAGTGTTTGTGATAATACATTAATGAGAACTAACTCAAAACACGGATGTATGAAGACTACAAAACAATACAATAAAACACAATTAAACCCATACACTAAAATGACATGATTTCATACATAACGCAAATGGATATATTTCCAAATGCATAACATTTTGGAGTCTACAAAGTTCGAAACATACATTGTTTAAACACAACAAATATTGTTTAGGGGAATACATATTCGATGGATAACATTGGCTTTCATATGCTTAACTAGCAATTTTGTGTGGTGAAGAAAGCTTTCTTTGCTATAATCTTGGTCTTAGTCCGATTGCTTTGGAGACCCACGTAAAAGACATCAACTTGACTTCAGATTGAGACCGACCACACTTGGTTGATCATTACCGCATAGTTGTCACTGTAACCTTTGCCTTCTTCTTTGATGTAACTTTTGGTGGGATGAACCTCGTGTTTTGAGCTGTTGTGTAGTGTCTTGACTTTTCTGTAACACCTCCTTGCCCAAGACATGTTTTCTTGTTGTGACCAAGATTGCCACAAATACCACAAACCACACTCTTACAGGATCGTGACAAGTTCTTGGTTTTTCACAATTATCATTTTCGAAAAAGCCACGGTTCTTTTCTTTCGTGGCCTACCTAATGGTTTATGATGTTTAGGTGGAAGAATGGTTGTAGGCACCGTGACTTATACCAATGCTCATAACCGCTTATTGGTTGGATGTCGTGTTTGAAAGTTTCTTCCCAAGTCTTAAGCAAGTAACATGGATGAACCCATGATTCAAGAGATCCTATTTGCATTCCATTCAACCTCATACGATTGGGTAGCAACAAGATGTTTACATGGCATACCAGTAGCTCCCATCTTCTACATGTACAAGCCCTAGCTTCAACATTCACAACACACTTGTCTCCCCATCCACCGACCTCATACTTTTCTCCTTCAACCCGTAGCGTTGTACTTATCGCCTCTTTCTTGATTGCATCTAACATGAGTGTTGCCTTTGGTGTTAATGTTCCGGCTCATTTTGAATCACATTCACAACGTTCACTATTCTTTTCATACAAGACTCTCTAATGTATTCCAAAGCAAGAATGATCGGTTGGTGCCTACCTCCCACTAGTTTCCCATTGAACACCTCACACATGTTATTAAGTAGCACATCGAATGAGCCCTCCACAACTTGTTTGGTTAGGTTCCTTAAAATGTCGAGAACAAAAGATGTACAAGTAGACATAGATTTGGTTAGGTACACGAAAATGCGACCTTGACCAATGAGTTGGTGGTATCTTACTTAACCAAGCATGGGCGTGTTCGCTAAAACTCTTGAATTCCAAAGATGGTCGCCTCAAATTGTTGGACGGTTGTTCTGCCGCACATCTCTACAAATGTTCCTTGTATGCTTTAGCATTCCATTGCAATTTCATATTATCATGGATGTGCTTCAAACAATATCGTGTTCAAGACTAGGGAATATACGCTAACTTATTGGAATGATACCTGCACAAATAAGCATCAATTCCTTACTAATACAATTTGCATATAAGGAAAATACAAGTGATTCTAATCAACAAAATGGTAACATCACCTTTTGCACTGTCGTGATAAAAGTGTAGTTTGAGTTTCGTTGCAAGTCAAGATCATCTCTTAGACATTCAAGAAACCAAATCCATGAGTCTTTGCTTTCGACCTCTGCAAACGCGTATGCTACTGAGGGTATATTCCATTGTTCTTTGTCTATACCGACTATTTGTTGAAGTCGCCCAGAAAAGGACCCTCATAAAAGTACCATCTAACCCCAACAACTCTCTTTGACAAGCTTTGTATCCTTCCTTCAATGCGCCTAAGCATACATACATTCTCTTGAAAACTCGGTTGGACTTGTTGCATCTGTCATGGTTTGTACACTTATCCTAACTGTTGTATACGGGTTAGTTTTTGCAACTCTTCAACATAGTCTCTTAAAAGGGTGTACCGCTTATGATCACCCTAATCTCATTTTCTGCCTTGTTTTTGCCCTTAATGCTTTTGCATAGACACCGAACTTCAAATCAGCATCGAAATGATCTTTATCACTTCGATTGGAATATCTGGATTGACTTGAACTTGGTCAACTATTTGCTTGAAAGAAACTTGTAGTCACAAGCTTTAATGTCTCTTGATTGCAAACATCGTGTTCATCCTTGAAAGTTCGAACAATCCATACATCTTTATCGTATTTTGGCTACATACAACAACCATGGACACTGTTACTTGCTCCTTGCGCTTTCGCAAATACACATCCCTACCCAGCCTCTAGTTATCGGACCATTTTTCCTCTTTGGGACTTACCCTCACTCGAACCTTCTGGTTATTCCACAAACAGTATTTGTCCGAGACACCTAACCCTAATTCTCTGTTTGTCATTCTTAATTAGTTGCAATTTCCTCCTAGTCTTTATTGAAAGTATGTAGATCCTATCTTTCACTTCTTTTGCGATTACAAAACTTTGACCACGTAAAAATATATTTCGTCCTCTGTTTGTCTTTGCCTCACTTAACTTTTGTTTCTTGTATGCCCTCAATTTGTTCCTCCTAATAACATACTCATCCTCATTATCGTAACCACTTGCAAAATCATTATCATCTAATGATTCAACTCATTTTCTTAAAAAAATCATGTAGGTGGTGGTGGTACCTATAGATGGTAAATTTGTAGTCTCGGTCACTTTGAGCAGATTAACATCAAAATCGGATCCTCAAAAGTATTAGCCTCATCGACAACCGTGTTTCCATCACCATTGTTCTCAATATCATCATCGTCACTCATATAAGTGTCTCTCTCACTCACATTGTCATCACTTACGACTTCATCGATTTCACTAACCCGCACAGATTTACCTTTTGGATATGATCCACGGATTACATGTTTCCTCCTCATGATGACCAAACTCTTGATCATTTTGAGATACCTTTTCAGGACTATCTATTTGGATATGCTCAATATGTTTATCTATATGCTTGTTGACATCACCGCAACATCTTCAAGATGATGACCTCTACAAATTGGAAACAAGGGTTGTGTTTCGGCATCGACTAGATTGTACCAAAGTATTGACTTCAAAGGTTGATCAGAACCTCACATAAGTCCTCTACCACGACTTATTAACAATGTTTTCTAAGAACAATTTCTTTGAGCAATATGGAACAATAGCAAGAGCGCCTTTTTCTTTGTTGCATCCACATCAAGCAATAATCGTCCTAATTGAGTTTGGTGACATTTGATCAACGTCTAATGTTGTCTTACCCTTTTCAACATAAACCTCTATCATCTTATGGTCATCAACAAGATCTTTCAATATTTCTAAATTAGCACTCTCACTTAAGCTATACAAACCATCATCTAAATTACTACCAGCTTAACAAAGTAATAGTAATTTTTTGAACCGAGCTCATAACCCAATTCATACATAAGCACATCCAACTCTTCAACCGACACACTATCAACATCAACCAAATCAACTAAACTTTCCATACCTCCAACGATATTCTACTGTGCCAAGACTTAAAGACACCATTGTGATGAACCCTCATACTAAACATTTTAGATTTACCACCGAAAACATGTCAATATATGTTTGAAGCATTCTATAAACTTAATTAGGAAACAATAAATACCACAATTACAAATTTCAATGATCAGTAATCAACAAAAAAAAGACAGATTTCTTCTTAGCGAAGTCGATAGGACGGTATCATCAATGGATAACCTTACTGTCTTCTTACTTTCCATATGGTAAACTCCATGTTTCGGTTTATGATCGATAAAAAGGGGTTTTGTGACATGCAATTAGGGTTTGTGAATTCGATAATTCTTGTAACGAAAGTTCGGGACGATTGATAATCTGACTATGTGTTTATTAGGCGGGAAGAGGTTACATTACCGTGGCAATAATTAAGAAATTTTTAATTGAAATATGGAAATGTCAAAGTTGCCTTGGACTAAAGACAAATGTAACGCCTTGAGATGTCCTTGACTAACGGCAAATGGTCAAAGGGATTTGTAGCGAGTGAAAACCTTGAAATAGGGACCCCCGATGATGAATATGCCCGGTTTCGTCCCATCGCGATCCTCCGATACAAGTTTAGGGACCAACGGTGTATTTTAGTCATGTTTTTATATAAGATTTTATACTCAATTGCTATCAATTTGTATTATAGGTAGAAAACGGAGCAATTGACGAAACACACAGAAAGTGGCATGACTTGAATTTAAAAAAAGATTATGTGTAAGAGATCTAATACATCATATTCGAAATAGTAGGTACGGCGTATTAACATGATGCCAAAAAGTCAACGAGGTCAAATGCAATTGATACGGTGTATTCGTATGTGGGTGATACGCCATATACATTTATTAATACGCACGTGGCAATTTCCTATTTAAAGATGATACGCCGTTTCTATTTAGTGGATACGCTGTATCCGGGACATGATTTGAGTTTTCTAAAAATAAAACCTAAAACGATTTTAGGTTATCCATTATTTGCCCCATACGCTAGTTTTCCCACAACAAGTTACTACAATTGAAGATTTCTATTGTTTGCGTATGTGTCCGGAGGGCATTTGTCCAGAGGACCTTACGTCCTGACAATAGTCCCTTTTACCCAGTTTACTCTATAATCTTGTGGATAAAGCACATAACCGTGTCAACACCGCCTTTTCAGGTTTTATGCGATTTTGCCACACGTGATCTAACACCTACTATGTAGGCTAATAGGTATGCTAAGTATATTCCCGAGGTCGACCATGTATCGAGGTTGGGGTAGTATAAATACCCCAATGCATTTAATACTTGCAATAACTTTTACACACACACACACAGACACTCATATTTATTACCATATTTGTTACCGTATCCCTTGACCTATACTTATTCTCACGCCAGAGCTTTGTCTCGAGATAACCCCAGGGGCAAGGCTAACGTGCACTGTTCATTGTTCAGAAAGAAGGGCCCCATCTAAGTTAAACGAGAGACAAACACCGGAAGGCTTCAGTTACAACCGGGGTGCAAGCTTTTGCATCAACAAATTGGCGCCATATGTGGTACTCGTTATTCATTCTACCAAAAAACTAAATGATTGGTCCGCTGGAAATACCATTGCTCGATCCCTTGGCCTCGCCTTCAGATCAGGTGGGAGGAAGTGGGGTCAATAATGACAAACCCCCTGGACTACAAGAACAAATACAAGCCTAAATGTCGTCGTTGGAGGCACTCATCAAGAAAATGCCTATGAGTGACAGCATCGCCGTTGGAGTTGGGACGCTGTCAGGCTTGAGAAAATGCTTTGTATTCTTGACTTTGTCATTTTCTTCATGTTTTCGCTCCTTTTCGTTCAAAAATGCTTCATTCCAGCAATTTGCTTCCAAAAGACCTAAAATATGAAAAGGAACGATTTTAAGCAGTAACAGATATAAAATGTAATGATTTACGGCTTAAATGACCCCTTAAAACGATGTTTTAAATCCTTATCAAATATCCCTACACTTGAAATTTGCTTGTCCTCAAGCAAATGTGCTTTTGGCTAATCAATTTATGAGTCAGGGGTCGTTTAGCATTTGTTTAAAATAATCTATAACAAGTACAAGTGCCACAATAGCCAAAACAAGCACGAAAACTATACACAATTACCTTACAATTAATGTTTGGATTCTCTCATCTCTCGGGTTTATATGAAATATAACATGTAAGGAAATGGATGATAAACACTCTCTACCTGTCATAGTATATAGATTACCATAGGCTTGAGAATAGATCAAACCTCCACCACTTTGGCGTAAGCACCTAGGAATAACTATCTAAGAGGTCTTTACAAAGGGTTATAATGTTAGGCTTCGGGTAGGAAATAAAAGGGTTTTGTTGGATATGGAGAATTTTTATTGGTGGCAAGTCAAAAATCTAACTTACATGCATGTAAAACGCGATGTTGCTAAGCAAAGACTCGACTCACTAACACTAAATAACAACTTGAAATAAACATAAACTTAAAACATAAAACATAAAGATGGATGTAGGATGGTATTTAGAGATGGCAAAAAAATCCGAACCCGACAGGGAAACCCCGAAACCCGAACTTTTTGGGGCGGGGCGGGGCATGCTTATCGGGTTACGGGGCGGGTTTTGGGGCATTAACGGGGATTTTAATTGGGTTTGGGGAAGGGATGGGGCTCAACATCCCCGCCCCGCCCCGACCCGAAACATATATTACATACATATATATCTATATACTATTAAACATATAGTATTACGTTGGTACTTTCCCAATGTTCAATATTTGTAAGATTGAAAATTGTGTTCATGAAAGCTTGTTTTGTGTCATAATATTTTTAAAAACGTTGATCTGAGAGTTAGTAGCTTATCATTTTTTATGTTTACTATTGTTGTTGAAAGCTTAAAAAGGCTAATGCTTAATTTATTAATAATGGCATCTCGATTTTTCAAGTTATTGCATAAAATTTTATTGTTTATGGTGTAAAAACAATAATAAACGGGAAAAGACACGAGTTTGGTGGAGCATCGCACCAAAAGAAGACAACCTGATAAGATCCCCAACGGAGTACGGGGCGGGTTTGGAGGAGCATCTCGCCCCAACGGGGCACCCCGATAAGATCCCCAATGCCGATTGGGGCGGGTTTGGGGATGATTTTTGTAATCGGGTTTGAGGATGGGGATGGCCGCCCCGCCCCAAACCCGCCCCATTGCCATTCCTAATGGTATTCCGTATGTTTCTCTCAATTTTTTTTCATACATTTTTAACATACCATCCTCTAAGATAACATCAATATAAAGGGATTTATAAGAGCATCCCAACAATTGAGTTTTTATTTCACTAACACTATTGACCCGAATTAAAAAGATCAAAACACTTAGAGTACTTAATTACGTAGACAAAGGGAATTTGAATTTAACGTTCCTTCTCGTTACTCCATAAAATACTACTTTAACCCATGAGTCCCAATCATCACAAAACTGTGTACAAAAGATATGACTCGTCTTAACAACCATGCAAGAAACTTGATAATTGAACTAAGGGTTTAAAAAATGGTTACAATAATGCACTAAAGATGAGTGCATACAATGTGGGCTAAGGCAACTTGGGTGTAACATTTAGGGGTGGATTATAAACAATGCTCTTCATTGATATTCTGAAAACCGGAAAATCATGAGAACTGCGAAAAGATAGGCTCTGAGGGGTTAACTAGGGGTATCGTGTACTAAAGATGAATACATCGCAAAGGTGTGGGGAAAATTACTCAACCGATGAGGTTGTCGTAATTAAATTACAGGTTTAAAACAAAGATTATCCTAATGCCTCTTATCATTTAGTTAATCCTAACTACACGAATGTAGTCTCACTAGCAATCTCGGAATGCATCACAAAAAAAGTTTTAGAATCTATTATACTACTGGTACACTCACTAGTCATTAAAGATGAATGCTTTTATTCCTAAAGATCTAGGGGCGAACCTCACACTTTTGGGGTGAAATTTGAGTGGTATACGATTTTTGTGCAAGTAATATAACTCTTATCAATGAGACGCTTTATTAAGACTAAAGTTTTACTCGTAAGTGCCATAAAAAATTTAAATTTTGTGCTAAAATTACCCTAATAAATATTTTTCATAGTTTATTACACAATTTACCAATGGCAAAGCAAAATCAAGTGAGTGAATAGTTTCTAAGTTCCCGTTTTATTCTTCCTCCCTACACTTAAACTGAACATTTTCCCCAATGTTCCCCAAAAGTATCAAAGTTATGATAGAGAAAGGTAAAATAAAATAGAGAAACTAATACTCCCCTGATTAGCTCGGTAGGATATGTGTAAAATCGCGGTTAAATCTTCCTCAAAGAAGATTGGGCAAATAATAATTGTTGCTTCCATCATGAACTTCTTCTTGTCTAATATAACCTGCACACTTATTAAGAAAAAGAAAAAAAAACCTCGCATAAAATCAGCGGAAAAAACTATATAAAGATAAAACTACACTAGAAAGCAAGTAAGATATACTGCTTGTGAAATGGATTTTTGCAGATTTCCGAAAAATTAAGAATTGAAAATTTCCAAAAATTACAAATTAGACGGAAAACGAAAAATCTGGAATCTGTTTATACATTTCCCGACGTCGTCGGGTGTTAATCCCGACGCCATCAGGTTGTCCTGACAGAATGAGTTCGATGCATTTTCCGGGAAAAATACTTCTTTAAAGACCTGGAAAAATTCCTGCAAAACATCCATTGTGACTCGATACAAGTATTTGACTCTAACAAACACACAAATATATACAATTTCAATTATTGTTAATCTCATGTTCATATTAATTATAAAAACACATGTGATCTTCACTACACTTATCTTTTTGTAAAATACCTTTATATGCAATTAAGACTAAGTTAAAAACAAAATAAAGCATATTCACAAAATAATCTAAATATGAGAATTAACCAATAATGAAAAAGATATATAAACACACAAATAAAAATAATGAATAAACAAGCAAACAAATAGACATGGGTTGCCTCCCAAAAAGCGTTTTTTCTTTATTTATGAGTCTTGTAGCTAGACTCGAAGCCATACCACTACGTTTCTTTATTTTTCCTCATCATGGCATACCTTATCATGTTGACAAAGTCCTCATCGAATCTATACCTAGGTATTAAGGTCAAGCAATCCTTATAGTAAAGGCTCTTTTTCACCCACATAAAATCCATGCCTTTTTCTATATCCGCTTCTCTCTTTTCCTCAAAGGTTTTAAGGTTATCCCTTTCTAAGTATGATAGAGGGCAAAATTTGCTTACTTTCCAAGGCATCCTATATGTAATTTCATCGCTCCCTTCCGAAAATCTAACCATTCCTTCAAGTTTGTTATAGCTTAGTTTAGACTTTTCAACAAATGGCTTTCCTAACACGACATGGGACAAGCAATAATCGATGACACATCCTACATCTTCTAGGATCACAAAATCTGCTAGGTAGGTAAAATTCCCAATAAAGATGTGTATATCCTTGACTCTTCCAACAAAATTGCAAATCCCACCGGGATACTTAGGGTCTCTCCAAGTTTTAAGCTGTGTGTTCATTATGTTATTGTAAACAACTGAGGACATCACGTTGATTGGAGAATCTACATTTATGTAAGCAGCTCGACATATCTATATCCAAACATACATGGGATCTTAATGTTCCAAGGACTACCTCTCTTAACTTTAGGGTTGATTCTAACAAAGGGTGGCTGAGGGTTGTCAATTATGTAATTGTGGTATGCGATTTCTTATTTAGTAGGATAAAAGTTAAAATATCCATCAGTTTCTTTATCCTCACTTTTTTCTATTATCTCAGTGACCTCAATGTCACCTTCTCCTAATTCATCATCTCAATCATCGTTAACCATTAAATTGATATCCAGTGCGCTAGTCGCCTTCTTAAGTGCATTCTCAAGTAACCTATGTAATATTTTAAGCTCATCGATTTCACTAGATATTTCGGTGACGAAGTAGGTTAAAAGAATTTTGGTCAAGCGGTTGGCTTGAAGTGGGTGGGACGTGTGGTAGTGATGGATGTTGTTGTGGATTGTTAATGGGTGGATTATAACCTTCCATGATGAAAAGTGACAAGATTACGAAAAAAAACACGAAGAAGTGGGATAGACTACAAGAAAGCTAATAATAAAGAAAAAATCTCACTTGATAGGAATCAAGCGAGTGAACCTAATTGAGATAGAAACCTAACTAGTTATTCTATTCTCCGGCAGCGGCGCCAAAAACTTGATACATGGGTTCGAGGTCGAAAGACTTCTTTCCATGAGCAATCTTCTGACCCACTAGGCAATGTACCTAATCGTTGCAGTGTAGTATGGGTAAGCCCAGGAGGTTGATCGTTCTCTAGGGGAATAGAGATGCTAGTAGAGATGTATGATGAAAAGATGAGGTAAGGAAGATTCTTTTTAGTCTTCTTATATTTTTTATGAAAGCGATTAAAATCTCGGGGTTTGAAGAGTGGAGGTTGGTAATTCTACAAATTTAACTACTTGACAATTTAAATTAAAAATTAATTAAACTAATTAAAAGTAAAAGTTATGGATCGTATGAGTGTATTTCTTATGATAATTAAAAACGTATTCATTTAGATTTTCTTACTCCCTAGTTATCTTTTATTGGTCGGTTGAATTGTCACATCCTCATTCTAATTGATGCGTTGTATTCCATGTTAGTCATAGGGTGGTGCCTAATTCCCCAATTCTATGAATCGTAATTCTCCTCTAGAACATCCGGGATCGCCAAGTACCGAAGTATCTCCCCCAAATATCATATTATCCTTAAGCTACAACTCACGCAATAAACACAACATTTGCCTGATAAGGATTTAAAACATACGTTTTTAAGGGGTCATTTAAGCCCTAAATCGTTACATTTTATATCCATTACTGCTTAAAATCGTTCTTTTTCACATTTTAGATCTTTTGGAAGAAATTGCTAGAATGAAGCATATTTGGATGAAAAGGAACGAAAACATGAAGAAAATGACAGATTCAAGAAAACAAGGTTGTTTCACAATCCTGACGGCCTCCCAACTCCAAGGGCGACGCTGTCACTCACATGGTATTCTAAAAAGTCTCAAGCGATGGCTCAGAACTTATTTTGGTCTTAACACCGACGGGCCACGCTTAAACTCGAAGGCGCCACTCTTCTTTTCTCACCGACGACCAAGATCCTTCCTGCACGCCCATATGCAAGCGGCAGGCGGCCACTAATTCTCACCTGACGTCGTCCCAACGATGACTTAGTCAAAAAGAAACCCTAATGACAGCGATCAGACGGCATCACCATCAAAAGGCGACGTCGTTACGAGTGTGAAATCTATATATAGACTTCTAATTTTATGTATTTGGTGTGCATTATTTTAGAGAGCAAAACCTAGTTCGTTTGAGGTCCGACTTGGGCAGTAATTTAGGGTTCCAAACCCTCTTTTACACTTAAAGATAAGTTTGTTTATCTAATCTATCAACATGTTTCATCAATGTTCAGATGTTTGTTTGTGTTCTTGCTTATCTATCATGCGTAACTAAATTAATTAGTGTTTGTTTAGATATAATGAAATATAGTTGTTGATTATTGTTAGGTTGTCTCTTGTTCTAATTGGTAGAAGCTAGAGTAAGGAAATCTGGCTTATTCTTTAATTGTTACGAGCTTGAACGTCCTAAATAGAAATAAGCGTGAGAGTGCACTTAGGCCATCGTTGTGTTTATTGCGTGAGTTGTAGCTTAAGGATAATAGGGTATTCGGGGGAGATACTTCAGTACTTGGCGATCCCGGATGTTTTAGAGGAGAGTTACAATTCATAGAATAGGAGAATTAGGCACCACCCTATGAGTAACATGGAATACAACGCACCAATTATAATGAGGATGTGACAATTCAACCGACCAATAAAAGATAACTAGGGAGCAATAAAATATAAGTGAACACGTTTTTAATTATCATAAGAAAAACACTCAATCAATCCATAGCTTTTTACCTTTCATTAGTTTAATTAGTTTTTAATTTAAATTGTTTAGTAGTTTAATTGGTAGAATTACCACCCCTCCAGTCTTCAACCCCCTGGGCTTACGCATACTACACTGCAACGATTAGATACACTGCCTAGTGGGTTGTAGAGCTTGCTCGCGGAAAAGAAAGTATTTCGACCCCGAACCACGTATCAAGTTTTTGGCGCCGTTGCCAGGGAATAGAATAACTAGTTAGGTTTCTATCTCAATTAGGTTCACTCGCTTGATTCCTATCAAGTGAGCTTTTTATTTTTCTTTTTATTATCTTTCTTGCAGTCTATCCCCCTTTTTGTGTTTTTGTTCGTAAAACCCTCTTCATTTGTCTCTATAGAAAGTGAAGTTGCATTTAAATCACTAACAAATGAGGAAAAATAGTTTTTCATAGATAGAATTGCTTCTTGTTGTTCTAACGAATTTGTGAGTGATCTTAGAGATATCCAAGAGGAGATGGGTGTAAAGTTAGATGGCTTTGATGAATTTTGTGCATGTGTGGCTTCTATTCAACAATCATTGTTAGGATCAACTCCTTTTAGTAAGACCCTTTGGGAAAAAATTTGAGAAAAGCTTCCTAAGTGTAACCCATACGTTGAATGAAATCTTAGGCTTGTCTACATCACAACTTGAGGAAACAGATAAGGAGGATTTATCCGATCTTAGGCACCATGAACAAAAAGACCTAGTTTTTAAGAACATGGAACCTAAATCCGAACAAGATTGTGAGATGGTTAGAGTTGAACTACCTAGTCGCATATGTGGGATAGATTTCACCAAAACATATGACATGCATGAGGAATCCTTTAGGAAAATATAACATAGTGATCAAATTTTTGAAAATGATTCTTATGAATCTGACCAAGAATTTGAAATGGCTAAAGAAGGATTTGAGATACTTAGGAGTGTATTTTAGTTTGATCATACTAAAACACATGATGAACATATAGGTGATCTAGATATAATGGAGAATGAGGTGAAAACTCCAAGCCCACAAGCCCTACCATCATATGAGGAATACACACCGCCAATGACTTACCCGAAAGAAGTAGAAGAGACTTTAGGAATCCCGATAGAGGTAGAACCTTTGAACCAAACACAACTAGAGGATATAGGTTTAGATGCTTGTAATCATAGCCTTACTCTTAGTTCTAGGAAAGTTCCTAGTTTTGATGAACCGGAGCCTCAACCAAAAACCCTACCCAATTTTTTGTCTTTAAATGTGAATTTAGGAATTGACTTAGGCCCCAATTCACCCATCAAACCATGTACTCCGGGTAATGTTAAGATAAAAATAGTAGACTCTAAGCCATGTTGAGTGGAAGCTAATATAGGAGTAACCCATGACCTTACATACTTACATCACCCATTCATGGTTGATAACAAGAAACATTATGGGTTTAAACCGGGTTTATTAGGTCAAGATGGATCCTTAACTAAGAATCTCTTGAAGTTGATAAAAGATGATCCTTTTCTAGGAGAAAGACTTGATTCACCCGCTACACCAATAGAATTAGGTAAGGTTATAATGAATGGAGTACACCCCTTTGAGCATAAGTATCACCCATCACCCTCTTCGTACGTGGCAGATTTCCACCCTAAGGGTGTGTATCGCTACTATCACCCGAACTTAAACTTAAGTGTAAGGAAAACTTCCCCTTTATCCGTTAAATAAGGGTAGAGTTAAGCTCGTGACTCAAACAAAAATAAGCGCTTCTTGGGAGGCAACTCATATTTAGTTGTTTGCTTGTTTATTTTTCATTCTTATTTGTGTGTTTTATATATCTTTTTCATTGTTGGTTAATTCTCATGTTTTTGTTATTTTGTGAAAATGCTTTATTTTTTGTTTTTAACTTCGTCTTAATTACATATAAAGGTATTTTACAAAAAGATAAGTGTAGAGAAGATCACATGTGTTTTTAGAAGTAATATGAACATGAGATTAACAATAATTGGAAATGCATATATTTTTGTGTTTGTTAGAGTCAAATGCTTATATCGAGTCATAATGGATGTTTTGCAGGTCTTTAAAGAAGTAATTTTCTAGAATTTTTTTTTTCGAAAAACACATCGGATTCTTTCTCTCAGTACAACCTGACGACGTCGGTATTAGCACCCGACGGCATCAGGCAATGTATAAACATATTCTAGATTTTCATTTTCTGTCTAATTTGTAATTTGTGAAAAATTTCAATTCTTAATTTTCCAGAAATCTGCAAACATCCATCTCACAAGCATTGTATCTTTACTTGCTTTCTAGTGTAGTTTTGTTTTTATATAGTTTTTACCATGGATTTTACGCGAGGTTTCATTTTCTTTTTCTTATAAGTGTGCAGGTTATATTAGACAAGAAGATGAAGTACATGATGGAAGCAACAATTATTTCTTGCTTATTCTTCTTTGAGGGTGATTTAACTGCAATTCTACGCATACCTCACTGAGCTAATTAGGGAAATATGTTTCTCTCTTTTATTTTACCTTTCTCTATCATAACGTTGATTCTTTTGAGAACATTGGGGACAATGTTCAGTTCTAGTGTGGGGAGGAAGAATAAAACGGGAACTTAGAAACTATTCACTCACTTGATTTTTGCCTTGCCCTTTATAAATTGTGTAATAAACTATGAGAAATATTTGTTAGGGTAATTTTAGCACCAAATTTAAAATTTTTTATGGCATTTACGAGTAAAACTTTAGTTTTAATAAAGTGTCTCATGGATATGAGTTATATGACTAGCACAAAAACCCTATACCACTTCAATTCCACCCCAAAAAAGGTGAGGTTCACCCCTAGATCTTTAGGAATAAAAGAATTCATCTTTAATGCTTAGTGAGTGTACATGTAGTATAATAGATTCTAGAACTTGTTTTGTGATGCATTACGAGATCGCTAGTGAGACTACATTTAGGTAGTTAGGATTAACTAAATGATTAGAGTAATTAGGATAACCCTTGTTTTAAACCTGTAATTTAATTACGTCAGCCTCATCGGTTGATTAATTTTCCCCACACCCTTGTGATGTACTCATCTTTAGTACATGATACCCTAGTTAACCCCTCATAGCCTATCTTTTCGCGATACTCGTGATGTTCTGATTTCCGGAATATTAATGAAGAGCATTGTTTACAATCCACTCCCAAACGTTACACCCAAATCGCCTTAGCCCACCTTGTATGCACTCATCTTCAGTGCATTATTGTAACTATTGTTTAAACCCTTAGTTAATTATCTAGTTATTTGCATGGTTGCTGAGTCGAGTCATATCTTTTGTACACAGTTTTGGGACGATTGGGACTCATGGGTTAAAGTATTATATTATGGAGTAACAGGAAGGAACGTTAAATTTAAATTCCCTTTGTCTACGTAATTAAGTACTCCAAGTGTTTTGATCTTTTCAATTCGGGTCAATTATTGTTAGTGAAATAAAAACTCAAGTGTAGGGATGCTCTTATATATCCCTTTATTTTGATGTTATCTTAGAGGATGGTAGAGTAAAAATGTATGAAAAAAATCCAAAAAAGAGAAGTAAAATAAAATGAGAAAAACATACGGGCTACCATCCTACATTTATCTTTATGTTTCATGTTTTAAGTTTATGTTTATTTCAAGTTGCTATTTAGTGTTAGTGAGTCGAGTCTTGGTTTAGAAAACCCGCATTTTACATGCATGTAACTTTGGGCTGACTTGCCACCACTAAAATTCCCCAAATCCAACAAAATCCTTTTATCCCTACCCGAAGCCTAACATTATAACGCTTTGTAAAGACCTCTTAGATAGTTATTCCTATGTGCTTACGCCAAAGCGGTGGAGGTCTGATCTATTCTCAAGCTTATAGTAATTTATGTGCTATGCAAGGTTGCAAAAATCGCTAGGCGGTAGCTGGGCGGCCGGGTAGGGCCTAGCGATTAATCGGTTAGGCGGGGATTAATCGGATTGGATATTTTATATATAAAATTATAAAAATTTGAAACTATATGCCCGATTTGGGCGATCTAGCGGATTTTTTTTCGATTTGGCCGATTTTTTTCGATTTTGCCGATTTTTTTTCGATTTTGCCGATTTTTACCGGTAACTGATTTTTCCGATTTTTTCTGATTTGGACGATTAATCGGCCGCCTAGGCCGATTTTTATTCTATTTTTGTCAGTAACCGATTAATAAGGCCGATTAATGAAAATCGGAACGGCTAATCACCGCCTAGCTATTAATTGGCGATTAATCGGCCGCCTAGGCCGATTTTTGCAACAGAGGTGCTATGACAGGTAGTGAGTGTTTATCTTCCATTTTCTTACATGTTATATTTCACATAAACCCGAGAGATGAGAGAATCCAAACACCAATTGTGAGGTGCTAATGTATAACTTCCGTGCTTGTTTTGACTATTATGGCACTTATACTTGTTTTAGATTGTCTTAAACGAATGCTAAATGACACCTAACTCATAAATTGATTAACCAAAAGCACATTTGCTTGAGAACAAGCAAATTTCAAGTGTAGGGATTTTAAAAAAATACATTTTTAGGGGATCATTTAAGCCCTAAATCGTAATAGATTACTTCATGTATTTATGTCATTCCAATAAAACATAAATATTTAGTTTGAAGTAGTCTTATATATCATCTTGACACATGTTCTAAATACTTGTCTAATTTAGAAATTATAAATTTATTCCAGATACGATCTCACATAACATGGAGATTTACCTTATTGTTGCAATCTAGCTAACCTCTCACATAACATAAATTGCAACACCAAGTATTTCTTGGATTAGATATGTATAAGATATATTTAGAACTTCAGTCTCTTACCTCACAGTCAAGAGAATCATGTAACTCATATTCCTATGTGTTGTACCTTGCACACCAATAAATATTTCTCCCACTTGTGCATGGAACAACATTGTTAGGTCACTAGTTTTACAACACAAGCTTATAAGAGAAGAGATAAGGCGATTGAACAAGTAAACAAGCACACACACACACGATAGTATGAAACGGTTAGGCGTAATGTATGAGTGAAAGAATAACTTGAACAACCAACCTCAAATGAGGGTTTACAAGAGTTTATATAGGCAAGGAGCTAGGCAACACTCCTCTCCTTCCCTATTCCTTATTGGGCTTGGATCAAGCTTATGGGCCTTCTACATAAGCTTGACCTTAAACAAACATAAAGGCCATAATGAAGCTACCTATTACATATGAAATATAAATACTTGAAATACTGTTTAGGAGTGATTCCAACAATCTCCCTCAAGTATATATGAATGTAAACGGTGAAGGCGTTGATGTAATAGTAGCGGTGACGCTCTTCGACATTCTTCTTTCTTGTGAGAGGAATTGTCTTGATTCGAACAATCTCCCAAAGGTAGAGATCGTTATCTTTGAGCGCTATGCTCGACGTCATCATTAACTTTGTTCTTTGATCATTGTTCTTGTGGTGAAAGTGATAGTATGTTGTTGTCTCGCATCGCCGCTTTCGTGTGCGCTTCGCCGCTCCAAAGGTTCCACGTCCTTCTTCAACATGCTCACACGCCTTTGACGTTGGAAATCAATCGATGAAGTTCTTTAAGTCTTTGACTTTGTAGATTCTTTGTTTAGAAGGAGAATCATTTCGATTGTGTTGCATTGGGATAGAACTTCCATTAGTGATGATGTTGGCATGAACATGAGAAGAATCAAGACGATCATCCCGCCTCCGGAGCTTCCATAAGAAGAAAACATTTCAAACGGTTAGTAATAAGCGGTTTCCAAGCACTTACAAGTTTAAACTTCGAGAGTGTTAACAAGATAGTGTGAAAACACAACTCTAATTTACAAAGGCCGCTCTCGAGCCGGAGTCCACAAGTGAGATAACGCGATGTACCAAGTACATCTACATTCGATGAGTCCGAGGTACACCAAGCATCACTCACGATCAGACCGCTTGAGACACACTCCGTAATCCACGGGAGTTACCGAAGCGACCGCCGTCGGTCGTTTGATGTTGACCCCGCAGAGTTTCCATTCAATCACCGAGGATCACGGATGTGAACCTCTCATAAATGTTCTCGACAGTATTGCTAAGATCCGTGAAGGACTCGATATGAACCACCGATGATCTTATTTGTTGATCATCAGTGATTAAATGTCAAGTGTTCCTAAGAGATCTTTTGATGAATCTCGTGGCTCTAGACACAATAGTGCGCTTTTGGTTTTCCGAGCGGAGACTAGGAGAGGGTCTCCTTCTTCAATACCGGCGATCTCAAGAGAAAGCCAATAGATTATGTAGGGTTCCCGTGAGAATGAAACAAGTTTCGCTGAGAGAAACTTGAGTGGCTAGAAGGTTTAGTGCATGCGCCTTTGGGTCCATGACGACTTTTAATCTTCAATACCGGTGTCACTAAGTGACAACCAAGAGTATATGAATTGAACCCGTGTCCGCCCTAAGTTGAATAACTGAGGGCTATTTCTTTTCACCCTTTTCTTTACATTTCTTTTGATTCTTCAACTCCTTCTTTCTCCGATTCTCATTTTCTCCTTTTTACAATCATTCCTAAGGACTTCTAACACTAACTAATGGTAGTGTCCTTGGGTAGATCCATCCGGCTCAAGCGGATCATAGGACAGTTATTCCTAACCTTAGTCACCTTATAACTCCATGACTAACCTATGTTTGCCATTAACACCACCGTATTTAAAATCTCTCTCAAAGGGTTTGTTAATGAAAACATGTTTCAACCATGATGAGAGATGAAGTTTTGCATAAATACTCCCTCCACATGTGCTTAATAGTTTTAATGGTTAAATGCACAATGAGGAAAGAGCGACTTTTGAATTGATTCATCGAAGATAGACAATCTCCGCGAGACACAGTTACGTTGAATAGTTAAAGAGATACATTGTCGACTTTTAGGTGACAACTAGCTCTAATAACTATCTTGAAGGTGTAGACAAACCTTGAGGGTTGTCAACCCGCCGAGTTCATGTCTATCAAAAGTTTTGCGAGTGGTACTTTCTACTTGGACAAGTCCTTCATGAGACACGTTTACATCACTAGCGAACTAGCTTGAAATTATTACCCGTCCGTGACAAGTCTTTTCGAGTTATAAAGCAGTTTAATAGTAATCGATTCGTTGGTTAAGTCCGAGGTACACTGGATTCATTTGCATTCAAAGACAACATATTTCTTATCACACAAATTTTTCCCTCAAAATGGCATATAAAAATGTTATTTTTGAACGGTTGAGAATAAATATGACCATTTTGAGTGTTGCGGGAAGAGTGACCACTATGACCAATTTGTGAACAAAGTTTTAATTCAAATACTCCCCTCAACTAGTGATATAAACGGTTGAGGTTTTAAAATCATATGGGAAGTACTTGTCTTTTTAGCAAAACCTTGAAAAATGAAAGGTTTGATATGTTTTACTCAAAAATAAGAAGCTTTCGCTCCTTTTATAAGGATTGTGCATCGAGGCGCACTACGTGGTCCTTTCTTGACCATTACGGGTTGTACATCATTATGTGTGCACAAGCCATTCACATATAAAATCATGTATCCAAAATTTTATGAAGGAAACAATTCAAGGGGTACCGTGAAGTGCAGATGATGTTCCGTGGAGTGCATGTATGCTGAAAGCGGTGATGTTTCTCCGGTGGACCACCAACATAGCTCTCCAATCGTCTCAACCGATCCCTTCGAACAACCGCTCATCAATCATGGTGATGATACGCCTCACATCCCTCCTTTCACGAGAGTTCGGTAGCTTAGATTCCCAACTTTCGTGCGTATATCCTTCAACTGCACGCCAATCCATCCCTAACCATCTTCAAGGTATGATCCCCGAATTTATGGAGCTCACTACACGCCATGAAGCGGCTCGGAAGTTCATGCGGTAAACAATGCCGAAAGGTTTCTTGATGAGCGTAAGTTGTTTGAGGTGGTTGATGTCGGGGGAAGATCAAGCGTGGTGGAGTGAAGTTTACACGTTTCGATATGATTCAACGACCATCCGGATATCTTCGACACGCTCTTTGATCACAATGCGCCTAATGAAGATGAGAACTGACTTGATAAATTCACGCTGAACTCACGAGAATTGTCTCATACGACCACATACTTTGGCAAGGTACAAGTCTTCGATGTCGTTGAGGACAAGTTCTCAAAGTCACCCTCGAGAATTCATAGTCCTGCTCATCTTGTCGTTTGACTATGATATTCTTCAAGAATGTGTAGTCCCACTTAGACTTGAGATCAATGTGTTTGATGGCCACGATGTCCTTTCGAGCAATACACTTCATGTTGAGACTTCAACCAGCGACACGTAGTAGATTCTTGACGCTCGTGCCAATGATGAATCCCATACAATGCATCTTGGTCGTATGCTTGCACGTTGTCGTAAAAAGTGATTTGCACGTTCCTCGATAGCTATGCGGTTTGAGTAAATAGTCACTGGAATGGAAGAGTTAATGATGTAGCGTATTTTCTTGAACCATCGCCACCATGGAGAAGAAATTCCGTGTCTTTGTTGAAGAAATTCGAAGGAATCCTTGGTTCATCCTGGTCACGATTGTTGGTAGAGGTTTGGTCCAACAAGTGTAATATGGAGGTTGTTCCGTTTAGTGAAGTCGATGTTTGCTTCGGGTCGAGCCAATCCATGTTGTTAGACATGGCTCGAGCAATGTTTTCAAGGTGATATTCAACCTCGATTGCACTTTCCGAAATTTGTTTTTCAAAAGAAGGAATGCGTCATTCTTGATGCGCTTCAACTCGATTTCGTCATCTTCTTCACACGGAATCTTTCTTGCAAGATTTTGCATGCTCCAAGGTACTACCGTCTACCAATTCTTGACCTTCTTCGTGGTAGGAGTGTCGTTAACAAGAGTAGCAAACCAATCAAACCGCAGGTTTATCATCATCAAGCCATGATACGACGTCATTCGAGTCGCTTTCTTCGCTTTGAAGGTTTTGATGATGATTTTGGTTTCGCACTTGTTTAGGTGAGGTGGGTTGTTGTCGGGCTCAAGGACCTCTTCATCGTCACCACCGGTGAACTCAAAGTAGTCACCGCTTTATGAGTCGTGGGTGGTAACCGGAATCGCCCCGAGGTTTATCGAAGAAGATCGAAGGTGATGGAGACTTATGTTGAGAAGAAGTCCGATGTGGAGGAGGTGGCATAGATGTAGATTGACCGCATCGCTTCGACGCTTAGGTGCGAGTCCTTATCCTTATCATCGCCATCTCTTGGTCGTTTGGGTTGATCGGTGACTCCTTGCATGATGAACCGAGTTGAAAAGCAAGTAGACCTTGAAAATTTAGCTTCATCGAGTAAACGCCCGGATCGCTTTGACATTTGCATCACTAGTTTAGCGATTAACCTCATTCGAGAGATCGACTTCTTTGGCCATTGTATGTTTAACCAATGCGACGATGTTAGGGGTGAGTTGTCCGGAAAATACTTCTTTGTCACACTGGGACAAGGTGTCGAGAAGAAACTTGTGGGTTTGATCTCTGTCGACTTCTCCGGTTCCTTTTGGACTTTAGGAACGATATCCCAAGATACTTTTGAGTGTATCCTTCAATCATTTCATTCGTTCCTCCCGACGATGACTCTTCATGAACGTCGAACAAATTTTCTTTCTTTCTCCATCTTGTCTATCTCATCATTTAAGGATGAATTTGGTCAAGAAACCAATTCATTTTCACGTAAGTTATGTCCTTCTTTCCGATTTGTTATACGACTTTTACAATCCTTTTATGAGACCGAGAGATCCAAGACTTTGGTGGTTTCTTCACCGATTTGGATGATGATCCGGTTGACTTTGTTGATGGTGGTTGTGATGAGTGAGAAGAAGAATCCGATGATGAGGAGACATGAGGAGACTTCATGTCCTTAGGAGTTTCGAGGTTTTCTCCTTTGAGTGTCTTGGACCTGCCTAGAAGAAACTTTGTATAATCATCCTCGCCATCTTTAAACTTTTCTTTCTCGGTTCCTGCTTCTCAAAATCATACACAATGGTGTCTTCAATAGGCGGTTGTTGTTGCGAGAGTGGTGGCACCGGATCCCTTATCGGGTTGATTAACCGCATCAAGATCCGGAGAGGAGGGCAAGACCACTTGATCCTCCGGGCCACCCATATGATCTTTAGCAAATTCAACGCCTTTTGAATGTGTCGGACGTTGTGAAACTTTTTCCGTATGATTTATCCAATTGCTCTTCTTCTTCTTCGTAGCTCTTATCATAAGGTACAATATTTGAGTCTTCCCTTTTTCTTGGACAATGGAGGACTTGGAGGTTTTGTCACCGAGGTGTGTTTCGGTTGCCATTGCAGGAGTAATGAACCTCTTCATCCATCTCAAGATCTTCTTGAGCTCTCATCCCTAAGTTGTCTTTGAGGTTCAAGTGTGGGAATAGGTTCGCTTCCTTTATGGGAACAATCCTTATGAAGGAGCTTTCTTTTGGAACCTTCCTTTGACTCACGAACTTGTTGTGCTTCCGCACTTCCTCTTCCGGGTTCTCCTTATAGGTGTTCCGAAGATTTTTAATCAAGATGACCAACTTTGCCTTGTCTCGACCGCCCGAGATACCTTTGGTACGATTCTAGCTTTCGACATCTTCGCTATAAGGAGATCCGGCAAAGACGGCACCTTGTTTCTTTGTAGACGCTTCCTTGATTCTTACAGATAGAATAGGCTCCGTCAACATGTCGTGATTATGCGGGTCATTGAGCCTTATGGGAATATCGGGATGAAGTCCAAGAGCTCTTTGTATCAACAGCTTAGTATATCCGATGTAGGGAATCTTTGAGCCAAGTTTGTTGAGAAATGACATCATGTCATCCTAAATCGAGCTTCAATAGCGATGTGTTTCATGTTGACGAATGCCCAAAATATTTGCGTTCTATGAGCTTAGGATGCTCATAGTCATTGTCACGACCGTAAATGACTTGGTGATAATCATGTAGAGTGTTCTCCATGGTTGAGGAATACTCTTAAGCTCTACATGAGAGTGCTTAGTGATTACTCCCGTAGCCTCGCCATAACCGATATTGATTAAGAATTGGAGATTTAGCTCTTCAACAGTGTGGCATAAAGTTTGGTTGGATTGACTTGAGGAATAAGGAGAGCGACTCTTAAGTCTGCAGTGTAATGGTGACTTGTTTGTGGTTCGTAGTCACCGTCACAGCAGCCCTTCCTTTGACCCTTTCCATAGTGTTCCGAACCGCTGGATGTAGATCTCGTGAATAGTTGCAGAGTGAGTAAGCATGTTTCGACACTGGATGAGTCCTCGTAATATCAATAGCAATAAGACATGAAGATTCAGAGCAAGTGAGGTGTCAAAGTCAACACGAGGTTATTCTTTCCTATCTTCATTGGATAGCCATGAGGATAGATATCGCAATGGAGAGAACTTGTGTGCATCCACATTCATTTGTTCACCATGTCGGATGCGAAATAACATTAGCCAAAAGAACCAACATATCGAAAGACATAATGTTAGTCAACAGAAGGTCTTATTGTCTAGTTATTGAATGTACAGTGTCAATGATTGTTACGAGTCCTAAGTCACTTGTATGTTCAATAGTTCAATGATGTCGTGAAATGTTTCGTAAGTTAGTTAACTTTAAATTTTAAAGTTTATTTTATCACTTATTGTTCACAACATATCGCACGATTTAAGTTTATTAGTGACAATATTTTGATTCAGAATGATATGATTAGTTTATTTACAAGTTTGTACACGTAACAAATCATCATGAAGGTTAATCCAGGTTGCGTAGTTTGGCAAAGTTATGCGTGAGCGTGTATGATATATGCTTAGGCGAGACTTCACGCCAGAATCTATCTTACGCGTAAGAAATGTTACGCGTGAGGAAAAAGAGACATTATGCGTGAGAGCTTATGCGTAGGCATATATTATCCTTACGGCGTAAGGCTACCGTAAGAGTTGTCCTAAGCGTAGGGGTCATCGCACGCATATCCTTCACGGTGATACGCAGTAGTCCATTGTAGAACCTTATGCGTGACGCCACGCGTAAGACTAGTCTTCACGATAACAAGCTACGCGTGGGTGATCCTTATGCGTAGATTAACAACAACCTTGATTCGAAATTTACGTGTTGCAAGCCCGAAATAAAGCATCATTTCAACAAAGTTAAACACATAGCATTTGTTTTATGACAAATCAAAACACATTTGCACATTTTAACGATTCTGGCGTAGAGCGCACACGCGTGAGACTAAACCCTAGATCTACGCGTATGATATCTAGCCATGGATTATGCACCAAAGTTTTTCCGTATATTATAGATGTTGTGAGAGCATGTAGACCGTGTTTTAACACTTATTATGCGATGAATCAAAAATACCCAAAGTTTATGAGCTTTAAACCCTAGTTTCGAATTGATGACCAATTCGTGTTTCTGGGTGGCTATAGACTATGGAAATCATCAATTCAACAACGTAAAAGCATAACACAACAATATTTTTGACCAAATCACTTATCATTCGAAAATACCCAAATCGACTTATAAACCCTAATTTTCAAAAATCTTCAATTAGTGGTTCTGGGTGGAATTTGATGGTTAAACTGGTATCATTGATGTAATATGAACGTTTTGACACAAATTATTTAACCGTAAAACACACATCTTGATCATGTGATCATACACTTATGCGAGACCACAAAGCTAGATTACATAGTTTTAACCGTTGGATTTTGAAAATTCAAACCATTGCTTAAAACATGTTGTAAACGCAGAATCACTTACAAAATGATGATCCGAAACACGGATTTCTTGAGTGAATATTATCGAGGATGATAATAGGTGTTTTGTAATAAATGTGAAGTGAAAGTTAGGTGGAGGATATTTTTATTCAAAATATTTTTAAGGTTTTGACAGTTTTGGTCCCTCCACCTTTTCCTTTTTCATCCAAAGCTTTTTAACTTCCATTTTGGTTACCAAACGAAGATTTTTTTTTTTTGGGAAAGAAACTTGACGACACTCCCTCTTGACTTGAGAAAATAATGAAAGGTTATTAATTAACGTCCGAGGAGTGTCTTTGAACCAGGAAATGTACCACCATTTGTAAAAGAATCAACCGAGATGTGATAACATGCAAGTATGCAGATGTTTTGAAACAGTTAATAGATTATTTTCTCCCTCAACACTTGATCGGAAAAATACCGAATTTTGAAAGATAAAAGTGTTGACGGAAGAAATGTACTTGCCATGTTGAAAGAAATATAGATTGGGAGAATATTTTTGTTGTTTTATCTCGATTTTATATTTTGTATTTTGTTTTGAAAAATTTATTTACAAAAGATGTTTTGGTGTTTTGATGTTTTAAGATTGTTTTAAGAGGTCATCCAATTCTCTTGAGTCAAACACCTCATACCAATTCGGTGGACCAACTCATTAAACACGGTGGGAGGCAAGGCTTTGGTGAGCGGATCTGCCGATTGGTATTCGATACCACAAAGTATAATTCAACTGCACTGCTCCACATGGTCCTTGATGAAATGATAGCGTGAGATCGATGTGCTTTGATTTCGAAAATGAATCGAGTTGCACGAGATTGCAATGGCACTCGATTGTCGCAGACATCGATTACATCAAACACGTAACCATAGTCTTTGAGTTGTGTTCTCATCCATGACTTGAGCACAACACGCGGACATGGCTACATATTCTCGCCTTTGATGATGACGATGTACAATCCTCGTTTCTTTGATTGCCAAGACACCGCTTATCACCGAGAAATTGTAGTGCTCTCAAGTACTTTTCTCGAGTCTAGCCATCCGCGTGATCGTCATTCTAAAAGCGATTAGTTCAAAACCGAATCCTCGGATACCGGATCCCCAAATTAATGGTTCCCTTGATGTATCGGAGGATTCTTTTAGCCTCGAGAGGGTTTCGATTGGTCGCGACCGATAACGGGAGCATAGATAAACAAAGAAAGACAATATCAGTCTCTGGTCGTTAGATACATGAGAGACCCAATAATACTTGGTATTTGGTAGGGTCGACCAATTTCCCATGTAAATCAAAGATCTAATTTCTTGGTATGAGCCATTGGTGTGGCATAAGTATCAAGGGTATTCATTCCAAATTTGTTTAACAGGTTCAAGGGCATATTTGGACCGACTCAAGAAAATACCACGGGGTGATTGATGAACTTGCGGTCCTAGAAAGAACGTAAGTTCACCCATCATGGACATTTCAAAATTTTTCTTCATGAGTTTTGCAAAAGCGATTGAAAACTTTTATGTGTGACCCAAAATGATGTCATCCACGTAAATTTGAACAATTAAGATGTGTGCCCCGTGATATTGTATAAAAGAGTTGGGTCAACCGAGCCTTTGGTGAAGTTATTGGCAATGAGGAAAGATGATAGCTTATCGCACCATGCCCGAGGGCTTGTTTGAGACCATAAAGAGCTTTGTTCGGTTTGTAGACATGGTTCGGGAACTCGTGATCAACGAATCCATCGGTTACCGACATAGACCGCTTTTAAGTTGTCCATTTAGAAACGCCGCTTTGACATCCATCGATAGACCGTCATGTTCATATGAGTCATGACGCGAGAAATATCCGAACAAAACCTCAAGATGAGCAACCGAGCAAAAGATTCTTCAAAGTCTATTCCTTCTTCCGGACGATAACCCTTAGCAACTAGACGTGACTTGTTTCGGATGACGCTCCCTTCAAAGATCCAATTTGTTTTTCCAATCCATTTTAGACCAATGACGTAGACTCGTTGGTCTTTCAACCGATTCCATACTTCAAGACGCTTGAATTGGTTGAGTTCTTCTTGCATGGATTCAATCCAGCTTGTCTTTTGTCATTCGTCTTTAATGTTTTTAGGTTCAGATTAGCGAGAGCAGTGAGTGCATAAATGCGGTGTTCACCATCGAGTGAAGACGTTGTCTCGTGAACGACGGTTGATTCGGTTTGCCAATAATATTATCCAGGATGGTCTTTAGTCCATCTATGTGTAGAGGTTGATGTTGGTATACAGTGCGATTTTGAGGATTCAAATGGTTTGTGGAAGATTCGCGACATCCGTGCGGCGATCTCATTTGCAAACGGTTGAAGAACGATTTGGATCAAAATCTGCGGTGGGGTACTTCATTCGTAATATCATCATTTGGTTCATCATTGTTGGAAGTGGTGTGTTCAAGCTGTTGTGTTGGAGTCAATTGGTGTAGGTGCATCTTCAACAAGAGTTGTTGTAGCAGTGTATCGGTATAGGAATATGATCGGGTTGAGCAATGAGCGGCGGATACACCAGAGCACGTTCATCAATATCGTCCGCAACGTAGGAGCAAATAACCTTTCCATTTGTTGACGAGTTAATGAGGGCTTTCTTCGGTGATGATGGGGGTTGAGGAAGTTTAAACGGTTGTGTCCGGTTCTAAGTGTTATACTCGAAGCCATTTCCGTGAGTTCATCGAAATGAGCATGAATCGCTTCCATTACCTCCTTAGTTCGACGATTCCAGTTCGAAACCTTTAGAATTGTCACAAGATCCAATAAAGACTCCAATATCGCCTTTTGCTTTGAGCTTTCCAAAATCATCACGATCATTATTCGGATAGCAAAGGATCCAAATACATGAAAGTGTTTGAGGTTCGGTTTATAGTTGTGGACAAGCTCAAAAGGTGTTTTGTTGTGGCGTTTTGTGATCATGGAACGGTTTTGAGTATAGCATGCGAGATACAACCGCCCATAAGTAATCCTGGAAGTTTAGCATTGATTAACATTGTTCTTGCAGCTTCCACTAACGTTCGGTTTAGTCTTTCAACAACTCCGCTTTGTTCGGTGTCCGTGCAATAGATGTTTGATGTTGAATTCCCACTTTCTCATAAAATTCACGAAGGGTTTTGTTAACAAATTCGGTTCCTTTGTATGTTCTCGATGATTACGGCGGTGTTGCGGAGTGAACACGTATCTTTGTGAGAAAGGTGATGATCATTTGTGGAGCTTGGTCTTTGCTACGAAGAAAATAGACCCAAGTCCATCGTGAGTAGTCATCAACAATTACTAAGATGTAGCGTTTCCGTTGATCGCTTGCACACGCATTGGGCACACAAATCCATGTGAAGAAGATGAAGCACATCTTCGAGGCAGTGTTCCACTTTTGAAGGAAAATGAGCACGAGTGCTTTTCCCTTGTTCACAGTGAGCAAAGGTGATCTTTTGAATACCGAATCGTGGGAGTCCTTCAACTAGTTTGTGTCGAGCAAGGTTGGTGATGGTTTGAAAGTTTAGATGTGAGAGACGACGGTGCCATAGCCAGGATTTTGTAGATGTTGCCTTTGAAAGTAAGCAAACGGGAGATGAAGCAACCATGTCTTGCATAGAGATAGTGTAGAGACTAGAATTACGCGAGCGGACATAAGATCGCTTCCTTGTAGATCACGAATGAAACAAGTTTTCTCCCCGAAAGCAACCTCCAAATCTCCATCACAAAATTGACCCATCGAAAGCAGATTGTGATCGAGGCCTTCCACATAGTAAACCCCCGATTTCGATGTTCCCATTAACATAATCTCCATAGCCCATGATGGGCTGCAAGTGATCGTTCTCGAATCGACAAAGGCCAATGAACTTTGCAATAAAGTTTGATAACAGCTTTAAGATTGCTCGTCATGTGTCGGGAACATCCGCTATCAACAATCGAGAGAATGATCTGTATCACCGCATTACACATGCACGACATGGATGGAATAGAAGTAGGTGTGGAACCCAAATGTTAGAGGGTTCAAGCGTACGTTAGACATACACACATTGACAAGTTTAGGCATCCATTTAAATCCAGTGTGTTATATATCCATTTCGCCATCTATAACTACTCTTTGCTTTAGTCTTAGTGAAAACACTAGGTGGTACCTTGTATTTTTAGAAGGTGTAGCGGAGCACTGTGATAGCAATGGTTGCCTTAGAATCTAAAGAAGGTGGTTTACCAAGCGAGACTTAGAATGATTAGTGGGCCTAGAGGTATTCCGATTCTTAGGATTCCGTAATCTAGAGATTATAGCTTTAGCAACACATTTGTCATGACAATCGAATTCATACTCTTTTGAAAAATATCACAAGGTGCATCGACTAAATATCAAAGGTACTTAACGGTTTAGCATTCGTTACATCACTATTTCTATTACATTTGCCGACGCAACATCTATAGTGGAAGTAACATGATTTTTATTCGATTCCTAGGGTGTTCTTCTACTTTAGCATTCCTTATTGATCTTTCTTAGGTCGAAACTTCCTATTCTTCGCTTGAGTGCTCCTAGGCGTGAAGTGCGGACGCTTGGAAAATATGCAACTATTCTGTTTGAGAGAGGAAACACATTAGCAACTTGTGATTTGGCGGTGGAATTCTTGGTTCACGATTACTAAGTGATTGGTGCTAATCTCTTAATCACGAGAGGCGGAGTTGTTCATACTTTCCTAACATTTCCGTAACTTAGAGATGGTGTGAATCGATCTTGATTTTCGAACTAAGATTACCAAAGAAAATTCATGACTTCTCTAGTGTGAGCAAGATAGTGATCAAGTTCGTTTGATGCTTCATCTCGAGTCTTTTGAGTAAATCAAATATGACACCATATTCTGCTTAACTTTTAAAAGTTCTTGTTCATATTTTGAGATTTGACTTTTCAAAGACACGCTTTGATCATCCAGTTGCTCAATTTTAGGATCGTAAGATTTTGCACTCAATTGAGCGATTTTCTTTGAAAACCGAGTTGATGGTTGTGAATATCTTTTCACACCAATGAAGACGACGTTTTGCATTGTTAATTTCGTGTGTAATCGTTTATTTTCGACTTTTAAAGACTCGATCCGAAGCACATTATCGGTGTTCTCAACAAGAACAACAGTTCAACAATATCAGCGAGAGATATGATCGATGCATATGGCAAACGAATAGAATAGCACAACATTATGGATATCGACAGATAACATCTTCCAAGAGTCGATCAACATCTTTTCTCAGTTTCTTTTTGCGTTTTGTGTTAGTAGTAGATGTTTACGTTTTCTCGAAACGTTTTCATTACCCCAAGTTCTTTATGAAAATCCTTTTCCTGTGCAATTGCACAACTTTTCAAGTTTTTAACATTAGGTAAAAGATTTTTCCAAAGATGTCTCTTTGTTCTCTCGCCGAGGCGATTGAAAATGTTCAACTTTGATTTCGGATCGATATTCTATCTCATGTTGTAAAATTTTGAGGTCGACCATGAAAATGTCAAAATATCGAAGGATTTTTCGATTTTCGTGTTTTGAGTTTACTTCACTAATGGAAGGTAAAGGACCATAAGTTTGTGCAAAGACATTTTGGGATTAACGAGAAGACTCGGTGTTTTGATGATAACCCAGGTGTGTTTAAAGAATCCGTTGGTGTGACGAAGTGACCGCTTTTTATAATTAAAAGGTTTGTTGTAAACAACATTTTTAATTTTGATCGACTCTCGTCTTCGCATCTAATTCCTCTTGACGATGGTATTCAACAACACTCATGATAGTATTATCAATTTTGTATTCTGACCGGAAACTTCGTGAGTTGGTTTGAATGTTTTTAGTGAAAGCTTTGGTTTGTAATCGACTAGATTTTTCCATATCCATTTGGATTAGGTTTTAAGGTAAACTTTTCAATAGTCATTATTGATTCACCATGTTTGTAAACAATGCTTTAAACTCTTTAAGTTTGTTTTGCAAACCGAGAATTTCTCAAGAAGGTCATCTACCCGATTCGTTGAATGCTTTTGTATCGGAGGCTGTTTTTGACAATTTAACAACTCACCTTAGCATTTTGATTTTCCAAGGTGAGCGTTAATTTGCTTTTTATGTTCATGTTTCAGCTTGTTCTAATTCGGACAACAAAGCATTCTTCGAGGCGGCTAGATCATGATCCGTCTCTAAATATTTTTCGTTTTGATGAGATTTTGTAAAGCGGCTTCAAAACCTTTTTCACGGTTTTCTTGAGTTTTGAAAAGTTGAGTTGCATTTGTAAACATTCAAAATCCTTGGTTAATGGTGCATTTTACTTTTTAAGGATTGATTTAATGCATAACATTCCTCCATTTTGAGTTTATGGTCTTGAATTAACCGAGCAAAATCCGGATGAGGCAACAGATCATCTTGTTCAATGTGAGTCTCAACATGATCATTCTTTAGATCCTCAAGTACGACCACGGAGTCAATTTGATTATCAAAGGAAACCATGAGGTCATCTTGATCGTCAAATGTAACTACTGTGGTTAACTTGAAAATCATCGAGGAAGATGTAGAAGACTCGGTTTGAGCGACCGATCCGTCTTGATTCGTATATTGGCGGAGATATTAGTTCGATATGATGATGGTTTGTTCGGTACCGAGACAAGCCATCGGTGTCATACTTTGGGCTCAGATCACTCATGTGCGCTCATGCATATTGGCCATCAATATAATAAATGCATTAGCTCGCAAGTCCTCCATATCATCATCCGAGTCTCGATCCGCCATAAAGCTCATTTTTGTTTGTGAGAGATCCACCTTCATCCTTAAGAGCCAAAAGTAAGGCCTCTTTGAAATAAGCACCGCCTAGTCCTGGCTTTGGGCATGCATTAGCCTGTGTCCCTTCTCATTGCGCTTGTAGCATCGAAGACCATTTAACCGATTTTGAGCATTTCCTGCTCCACCACTGAGCTCATTGTTATTCCTACCACAAGATTAAACCCTTGACCACCGCCCATCCGACGACCATAATCACGATTCTCGAACTTCAACACGTCCATTGTTCACAACACTTGAGTCCGTGTGTTAGATGAGGAACGAATACGATTGTTGGATTTGTTGGTGTAACGCCAAAAGTATTAGCAATCATCACAAATCCTTGTTGCAATGCTCGAACGGATCTGTTTCCTCAAGAGCTTCACCGACATATGCTTGAGCATTGTTGCCGTATGGAACCAATTGATTTTGTTGAGGTTGAGGTTGTTCTTTGTGAAGGTGTGTTGGAAGCGAGAGGTTGAGTTCTTTGGTTGAGAGGATAATTCATTGAGCATACAAGGCAAGTTGTTGATTGTCCGGTTGTATTGTTTAGCAATTTGAGCACGGAGAATCCTTTCCCGATCAACTTCCTTCTCATGAGGCTTCAAGTAATCGTACAACAATCCATAAGTTGAATGATGCATATTCTTCGCCGACGGAGAAAAATGACATACTTCTCCCATTCTCGACCAAGACTACTCGTGAACTTAGTATTCACCGCAATTCTTGGCATGATGATGTTCTGCTTATCCAAATCATTGATGATGTCCGAAAATCGATGATGATATGACTCGAGTGTCTCTCCGTGTTCAATCATGAAGTGTTCATAAGCCAAGTAAATTTTGGATTCCAAATCCTCCGATTGAGTATGATCCTTCCATAAGAAGACGAATATGATCCCACATCTTTGTGCGATCTTTTGAGCATCAACACTACGAAGAATTGGGTTTGGTAATCCTAAGAGGATGTATTCCATTGCAAGTTCATCGACTTCATAGTGTAGAAGTTCAGAGGATTTAAATCGCAACAAGAGCAATGTTGGTTTGTTCATCTCTTGGTGGAACAGCAGCTTGTATCTCGGGCACAATGACGGTAGGCATCTCAAATGGACCTTCCAAGATAACCTTCTTTAAGAACTTTCCATGTGGCTTCTTTAGATCACAAAACCTAAAGAACCTTATCACCCATTGATCGTAGTTTCACGGAGTGAGCATTGGAGGTCTATCAGTGATCCGACTTCATGAATTGATTGTTGGTCGCTTAAAGCTTCACATCTTTGCAAACCAAGTGGGTTCCTTCATAGTGCTTCGTGATGGATGTTGATTGAAATCGTTTGTGTAGGGTAGAGCTTGAAGGTTTGGTGGTGGTTGAACCATTTGTGGTTGTGGAATTGCACCAAGTTGTGGAGTATGTTGCTGATTAAATTGTTGTTGATAAATGGCTTGTTGTTGATTCCATTGTTGATGTTGTGGAGTTAATTGTTGTTGTTGTGGATGATTATAAGTGTGAGGGAAATAGTTAGAGTATGGTGGTTGAGACATGATGATAAACTTGTGTGGTAATAATGGATCTTTGTAGTCGAATGAACCGTTGTTGATGAAGTATCCTTAGGCGTAGAAAAAACAAGAACCAAGTAGCACTTATGCGTAAAAACACCAAAAGTTACGGCGTAACAACGAGGAGTTACACGAGATTTTAGCTTACGCGTAAGTAGGATAAAAGCACTAAAGTTAGGTGTAGACAAAAGTTAGGCGAGAAAGTTATGCGAGGATTACCTTGTCGTAGACCTTAGTTTACGTAAAGTGAATCTTATCGTAGAATTTCTAAGCTTATGCTTATGCGTAATTTTAGGGTTTTTGCCCAAATGATCTTTACACTTCACGGTGCAAAAGATATCCAGAAGTCGACGTATTTTCGGACTTATCCAAGTAAGAAAACACGGATTAAACCGAAAATTGAAGATCAAACCAAGGAACAATCTTACGCGTAATATTAGGGTTTTGATACGCGTGGGATTACTCGTAACTTTGATTACGCCCAAATGTGTTTCTAAACCGGTTTTTGTTATGGAATAGCTTCAATAGTACCAAAAGAACACAAAAGTGTGAATTTTGATGTACCAAAATGCAATTAAACAAAGTTACGTAGAAACGACACCCTACGAACAAAAACAAGCTTAAAAGCGTAAATCCGCGTAAAGTTTGAAACTTTTGCCAAAAACAAGTATTTTAACACCTCAAAACATTGAAAGTACAAGAATCTTGGATTAAAAGTGTAAAAAGCGAGTTTTAAGATAACCAAAGATAGCGTTATCTCACGCGTAAGATTCAAAACCAAAACTTCAAAACAAACGAGTACACCCAACTATTTGGCGATTGATACCCTTGTTAGGTCACTAGTTTTACAACACAAGCTTATAAGAGAAGAGATAAGGCGATTGAACAAGTAAACAAGCACACACACACGATAGTATGAAACGGTTAGGCGTAATGTATGAGTGAAAGAATAACTTGAACAACCAACCCTCAAATGAGGGTTTACAAGAGTTTATATAGGCAAGGAGCTAGGGCAACACTCCCTCTCCTTCCCTATTCCTTATTGGGCTTGGATCAAGCTTATGGGCCTTCTACATAAGCTTGACCTTAAACAAACATAAAGGCCATAATGAAGCTACCTATTACATGTGAAATATAAATACTTGAAATACTGTTTAGGAGTGATTCCAACAAACATCATGTATTAGATAAACAACACGACGCACATTTGTGTATGTGATCAATATGATTGTGTCATTGATATTAGCATAACTAGTATATGTAGAATGTCACTGTCTAGTAAGGAAACTTTCATGACTATCTTTAAAAACATAAGTGTCTACAAGTGGAAAGTAATTATCATTAAGACATTCTAGAGATAATGTAGATTACAACAAAGATGACAAAACATGTAGCTCCCACTGAATTAGAGATCATTACAATAATTCCTTATTCAGTAATAAGAACACAATACATAACAATTAATTAGGTACTAAAAGAGTGTATTCTACTATGTAGATGATGGACTACCCATCAATGCTATTAACTTGAAAATTGGGCATGCAGTTTCTTCCTTAATAGGTTTACTTTCTCCACAATGGTATGTAGCCCCTTTAAATGGTTAAAGGAAAACTACTAGATAAAATATACTAGTTTGTCTTTCATCATTTTAGGGTAATTCGTCTAGCTTCTAACTTAATAACTGATAAAACGTCAAACATTTTTTCTAGTTAACCAAAATGTCATATTTGTTACATAAGAATTCAATCACCAACAGAGGTTTGGTCAACTATGACATTTTAGAAACTACAAATTTATTCCAGTTGAGGTCTCACACAACATGGAGATTTACCTTGTCATTGCAATCTAGCTAATATCTCACATAACATAAATTGCAACTTCAAGCGTTTCTTACCATTATATGGCATAAAATTAAATTTAAGGGTACAAATTTTTTATGTGTAATCAAAACTTATGTATGAAGAAGCATGCATACATCTTCATAACATAAAATGTTATAAAACTTACTCATTAGTTTTAAGTTACTAAGATTAAATTCTACAAAGTTTTAATCGATGCGTTAAGAAACTTACAACTTTGCCTTAAGATGCTTCGTATTTATAATAGTTATACTTGGTAGCTCCAAGTATGACGCACAAAGGAGCAGAGAAGCGGGTCAGCGCGAAGCATATTAAAAACCTTCTTCTTTTTTGTCACAATTTAATGTGTACCCTTCTTATACCCCTTACATAGTTTGTCATAATGGGTGAGCCGTTCTAACCATTTAGTACAGTCGCATCAATCGACTAAAAGTTCAAGATTTAATGCTTAGAAAATAAATCCAATTTCATCATTATTTAGTCTGGTTAATTTTCTATTCTCAAAATAACCCTTTTTGCTTACAAACATATCAAAACAATACAAACAAAAAACAATTAATAAAAATAACCAACTCAACTAATATACATACAACTTAACAATTAACATATGTAAAACAAATAGCCACATGCAAAAAAAAAATCGATAACCCTAATAAGCAATTCTAGGTTTATTATCATTCATATATCAACTAGGGCCTTCACCTACAAAGGTAAGTGAGCCAATACATCGACAAGTCGATTGCGTAATCCTTAGTTAATCATATACCACATTGCACATAATCTAATTATTAGGTATTGAGGTCTTCACCAATTAATATATATCAAACGAATTACATGTGAATCTACTTAACAATTAATCATGACAAATCAATAATCCATGGCGAAACATGCATGTTCCACCATAGATTCCTCATAACAATTATAATCCTAAGATACGCATATAATCATGGCACATAACAATTATTCATAATTAACCACATAAAATTTCATGCAATCCTAGGGTTTCTACGAGTTTTAAAAAAAATAAAACCTAATTAAAAAATAAAGGGGTAATCGACCCACTTAAAAAATTAGGGTTTCAATTTTCAAAAACCCTAGAAACCATAAAGAACATGTAATAATCAACAAGATTCAATTTTTATGTGTTTCGGTAATTAATTACAACGTATTAACGGTTCGTGATGCCACTGTTGGGTTTTAACATTCATAACAATTATATAAAACTCATATACATCATCAAATAATGCAGCAGAAGTAATATAATAATACTTGTAAAGAATTAAGCTAATAAAAGTAATATAATAATACATCATCCAAAACCCTTTTTTCAAAACCCGTGACTTTCACTAGTGGAACCAAAATTAACCAACAGCACCCGGACCATGGACATAAGGAAACTACAGAGTAGGCTAGGTGACGCGTGTAACGAAACATATATTGGGTGAAAAAAATGAAAGGAAAGTCTCTGAAGGGTGTAACGAAACATATATTGGGTGAACAAAATGAAAGGAAAGGCTCTGAAGGGTGTATCTAAGGGTATCTTGCACTAATGGTGAGTGCAATGTAAAAGGTTTAACGGGGATTGGTGATCGATGTGAAAAGTCAATATACATAAACATATATGGGCTATTTGGGTTTAATCCTAAAATTGCCTTATATCCTAAACCGCACCGATCACACCAAGTTACCTCGATGTAATGCTCATGATAATGGTCTTGAAAAGATATGCAAAGCCAAGTTCTAAAGTCTACTACTGACCCACCTGGCACACTCATTTTTATGGAATTATGTATAAGGGAAAAGCGGAAAGGCTTATCCTCACACAATGGAAATATAGGTAGGTGTGCTCGGTCTAGATTAATCCAGTTAAGTAATGAAAATATGTCAAAATTTTATTAATGAAACACTTTTCATCAAAAACTAGAAAAATAAGGGCAAGTAAAATCAAGCGGGTGTCTATGTCTAATCCCTTCTCCCCACGTGGGTCATACTTAAGAATATAAATGAAAGATAAGAAGGGTTAGAGATGGAACGAAAAACTCCCCTGGATTTTCTCGGTATGAATAATAATGCATGTTCAAAAACATGCTCCAATTGTGCCTCCACGAGCAACATCCAACTTCTCATCAACTCTCCAACACCATGTCACTCAACTAGGACGGATAAAAAGTGTTTTCTTGCAGCCAATTATAATTCCATAATTCATCAACCTGTATTGTTGCAAGAAAAACTAATACCAAAAAGCATAATTCCTGGATAAAAAGCAAAAATAGCACGAAATGTAAAAATAAAAACAAAATAAAACCTAACTCACTTTCGTAGGAATCACGGTTGCATTTAGCGCATGCAACAAGCCTTTTAAACCCCTCGGTGTCCCGAGTGGATGGGTGAAGTCTCGTGAGGGTTTACAGGGAACACACCCACAAAGTTCATTTAATTACTAATACAAGGTTATGAAAATGTTTTGAAACTATTTTTATTAAAAAAAAATCATATCGAGAGGATAGTTACGGGCGAATCGGATCGGCCCGATTCTGGCGTGGGTGAGTTGACTTAATAAAATGTGTACCAGAAAGGGGTTACGACGAATCGGATCGGCCCGCCACGCGGCGTAATAAGAAAGCCCGAGAAAGAAAATACCTGGAACAAAGACATTACGGCGTAACTAGATCGGCCTAGTTATGGCGTAATTATGTAGAAGTGGGCAGATGGCCTTACTGATCGCCAATTACGGCGTAAATGGATCGGCCCATTACGCCGTAATTAATCACTGATGTTGTAGTGCCCAAAATGTCAACTTCTTCCTACGTGATCAAGAGGAGTTATCGGAACTCCTATCATCTATCCTTGGTCTTTATACCTGCAAACAGATAACAAAACATACCAAACCCAAAACAAAATCTAAAAACTACCAAAAATATCCAAAAAAAAGTCTAAGAAATAAAATCAAAAACTATCTAGGATAGGGACGGGTAGTCTCCCGACGAGCACTTTTCTTTATCCTCCCTTGAGTCTTTAAGTTAGACTCCTACAACAGCCATCAATCGGACGTCTCCAATAATGTCCATTGCTCTCCTAATCTCGGCTTATGATCGCGTCTAGATTCCCTTCACTTGTTCTTCCTGCTCAACCTGCACACTATCACAACCTCGTGCATTAAATGTGTAAAAACAATAAACATGAGCAACAAGTGAGATATAACACATCATTCATAATTTTAAGATGTCCCAGACTTGGTTACGGCGTAAGTCATATTACTAACTACGCCGTAACTTCAGTCTGAAGAAACCTGATATATAATAAGAATAGATTACGCCGTAACCATGGCCGAGGTTACGCCGTAATCTCAAGACAGAAGACATGATTGTAGAATAATATTAATCAAACAACCAAAAATACGAAGACCGTTCCCGTGGCGCCAAAAACTTGATGCGAGGTTTCTTGACTGTGTTTTACATTTATAGTAACTCGTCTACCTATGGCCTACCTAATGCACTAACGGGCAGTGTATCATGCATGTAGTGAGGGAATGGTAAGCATCGAGGTCGTCCCAAGAACGGTTGATTCCTAACTGCCTAATTAATTAAATTAGTCAAATAAATAAGTTTTAGTGTAAGGATTGATAATATTTAAGGTGTCATGTGATCAATTGGGTTGGTTCTCTGGTAAACAAGCTAATGGGAAAGATAGTGATGCAATTCTTAAACCAAATTCTTCCACAAGTGGCAACAGTCGATAGACACCTTTGGTCAATTCGCCTACCCTATGGTTCTTAGAATCCTCACCAAGATGAACAGGTCACCCGGGATCATTCGGCAATCTAATAGCAGTCATTAAGAGCCGGGCGTTTACTATCGCAATACATGGGTTCTAAATGTCACTAGATTCTTGTTTCAAGTGGGGTTAAAGTCGAGAGGACAACATTTGGTCAATTAGCCTAACCTATCGAGAAGATGCCACCACAGGAGAAATCAGCGCACCGTCATAAGTCCCGTTGTTCCCGGTCCCCTAAGCCAAGTCATTAAGTACCGCTTACATGCTAGATTCATAATAGTGAGTGCCGGCCGTTGGGAACTTAGACACTCACCCCTAATTCTTAAGTTCATCCAAGCGGTAGGTGATCGGTTGGTCAAATCGTACAAGTAGAAAGGTCGTCGGTTGGTCATATCTTACCCTTCCCGTCTCGGTCCACCACCTAGGTCGGTTGGTCATAACTCCTAGGCAATTGGCCTCTACCGCCATTCAAAGCTACCAAACAAGGGTGGCTACCAATAAACTATGCATGCATACACTAGAAACATTTAATTAACGCAAAAGCATTAATAATAAAATAATCTAAACTAGGCCAAGACCTAATTTCTACATCTCTAAAATATCCTAGTGGGATGACAAATATAATTACCATGTAAAACAATAAATAAACAAGACATAACATCAAATAATTAATTGACTAATAATAAATTAATAATCAATTAAATAGAACACAATAAATAACAATGCTCCAATAATTAAATCAGAATCAAAATTATAAATGAATAATGAAACCAAAATAATATTAAGAGTCGAAAAATAATTACATATCGTGCGAGGATAAAGTTTATCGATCCCTGGTTGAAGACAAAGAAACAGGAGGTTTAAAAAACCTTCGTGCGCCTCTGTCTTCTTTTCTTTCTTTCTTGTCGGCAGCCAAAAACCACGAACCACAATTGATGAATCTGCTTTATGTCACATGACATGTATTTATAATGAATAACTTTGAGCCATTAGCAACTTTAGTCCTTTATCTTGCGTCATCTTTTATTTTATCTTGCGTCATCTTTTATTTTGGAGATTTGTCATCTTTTTACACATGAATGTGTAATAAACTTCATTTAATATTGACAACTTCAGCCCCTGGACTTCAAAACTCCGTATAAAATATCTGCATTTAATTAATTACGGCGTAATTAAATTATGATTACGCCGTAACCTTCGAAACTTTGCGCCCAAGTAATAAATTACGGCGTAACTAAACATTGGGTTACGCCGTAAACCTTCGTAATCTCACACTAATCCGATCCGAAATAATCTCTACGGCGTAACTAATTCCATGTTACACCGTAACCTTCATAAAATAATTACGACATAACCATAATAGTTGGTTACGCCGTATCCTTCAAAGCATCATAAATACGCCGTAACATTATTAATGAGTTACGGCGTAACCTTCACACATAATTAACAGGCCCTCGTAGTATTAGTTACGATGTAGTCAAAAGTACCCTTTACGCCGTAACTTGTCTTCAGAATATATTTCTTGGCCTTTTATCACTACTTTTTCGCTCCAGCGCCTCATTTATCCTGAAATGCAAATATGAACGAATATAGACCAATTAAGTACCATATTAATATAAATGAGGCCATAAACACGGGAATTTGATATATAAAAGATCAGGCTAATTTGATGTTATCAGAAGGATTTCAAATTAGATACCCAAGATCAGACCCCCAAAGGGTATATGCAAAATGTATTGAGGACACATGTGAATGGGTTTTTCGAGCCTATATACCCAAAGACTATAAAAAGTTTTATGTAACAACATTTCACGACCATCATACATGCACTAGAACTCAAATTCACCCACATCATCGTAATGCTTCCCAAAGTCCTTGGTCATATATTGAAGGAGGTAATGTCGAGAATAGTAGGATTTATAGGAAAGAGATTATAGCAGATATGAATGCTAGGTTCAAAATTGATATATCATATTCTCAAGCTTGGCGAGCTAAATGTTATGCATTGCAATTGTTGAGAGGGACTCCTAGGAGTCGTTTTCGAACTCCTTTGTATTGCCACAATTTGAAACTAAAAACCAGGGACTATTACACATATTGAAAGCGGCGATGAAGACAGATTTGAGATTTTTTTCTTGCCATGGTGTTGCGGTAAGTATTGTTTATTACAAACAAATAAGTGTATTATTCATGCTATCTATTTATTATTCTAATTATCGAAAGATTTTTTATGTAGATTCGTACATTTGTGTCACACATCGACCATTGATTATAATAGACGGTGCACATCTTAAAGGGAATTTTGGGTACAATGTATCTAGCGGTTGCAATGGATGGTAATAATCGATTCTCAGCTTGCATACGGATTGGGTAAGTCGGAGACATTTAGATCTTAGGATTGGTTTTGACGAAACTCAAGGAATGTATAATTGGTAAGCAAGATAACTTAACGATCATATCGATGGAGTGGATCCATTGCTTTGGCCATTCGAATGTATTTCCCAATGCATTTCATGGTCGTTGTTGTCGCCACTTGTTGATGAACTTACGTGCAAAGTGTCCTCGATTTATAAGTAAGAAGCGCTATTTTGGAGAGCATGTAAAGCATGTCGGTTTGAGACTTTGAAGAACGTTTTAGCACTTTACGTGATGTATTGCCTAGAGCCTCTAATAAACTTGATAGGATTGGTCATGAAAAGTGGGCAAGGGTTCACTTCCGGTATGCGTTATAATTACATGACCTCAATAGTGCGGAATCAATGAACGCGGTGTCTCGACATTCTCGAAAACTCCCGATTTGTATGATGATTGATTGGTTCATAAAATCTTTACAATGATGGTACTTTGAACATCGACAAACGCGGTAAACACATACCAAACCATGCCTATTTATGTTTCTTTTTTTTTTTTTATATATTTTACTACATATATTATACCATGTGTAGATGAACATAAACATGAATAAACATGAAAGCGATTTTAAGGCGAGATTGTAATGTATCTTGGAAAATCTTTCTTGCGAGATAAAAGGAACCTTAGAACAGTTGATAAATGACAATAAGCAAATAAGCACAAAGTGCTTATTTGCATATCTTGAAAAAAATTAAAGCGATAAGCAAAAGATAATTTTTTCATTAACTTAAAAGACAACTTACAATTTAAAAGCGAAACTAAACTTTTTAAAAACTAAAATAACAAATTATTAATAGCAAATAACAATTTCCTAATGAACTACCACTAAAAAAAAAAAAAAAAAAAAAAAACCCTCCAACACAAGCAATCGAGACTACTAAAGTATCAATAGTATCCGTAAACTAGAAACGGTCTCAGTGAGAGTACCAACACGTGCATCACCCTACAAATCATATAATAAAAATTATTTAATAAGAAATAAAAATTTACTACTGAACTAGCATTTGCAAATAACACACCTCCAATGCAAGCAATCGAGACTCTAAAGTAGGGGTGTAACCGAGCCGAGCCAAGCCCGAGCTTGACAAGGCTCGAACTTGGCTCGAAAAAAAAACTAGGCTCAAGCTCGGCTCGATAGCTCGTCAAGCTTTAACCATCTAGGCTTGGGCTCGGCTCAATTCAGTTTCGAGCAAAGCTCGAGCTTTACTTGAAAAGCTCAAATATATGTATATGAATACATGATTACACATTTACACCCCTATTCCAACTCCTGAACATGTTGATTAAGGAGTTGAGACTTGAGACTCAAAAAGAAGAACAAATACAATACAGTCCCAATGAATAAAATCATATAAAGACCCTACAAAAAGGGACATACACTTGAACCAATGAATCATATCTAACTTGGACAAAATGTGACTAAATTGTCATCTGATGCCACACATTCAAGAGTCAAGAGTCAAGTGTCAAGAAGATGAAACAAGTTTAACATTAAAATAAAACATAATCAGTAAATACTAGTTAAGGTTCGAATGTCTAAAATAGTTCAACAAAATATTATTCGCGAGACGTAATAAGCTTCATAGATCTTGAATATTTGAGTAAAATTATTTCCATAACTTGAATACTTATTTATAATTAGGTTAATATTCAAATTAACCCTTAACTTAAAGCTCGAAAAAGCTCGATAAAAGCTCGAGCCGAGCCATCAAAAGCTCGAGCTCGACTCATTATATGTTTCGAGCCAATATTTTGGGCTTGAGCTCGGCTTGAGCTCGATAAAAGCTCAACTCGATCGAGCCAAGCTCGAGCTCGAGTTGCTTGATAAAAGCTCGGCTTGTTTGCACCCCTACTCTAAAGTCTCAATAGTACCCTGTAGCCTAGAAACAGTCTCACTGAGAGTACTAACAGTGCTCTTCAACTCGTCAAAGGTAGGGTCGTGAGGTGATGCTTGTGATGAATCTCTCTTCCTTTTCTTTTTCTTCTTCTTCACTTGCTCACTTAGGTCGTCCTTTTCAACCTGAACTTGCTCACTTAATACCTCACTTTGAACGTGTTTTTCTTCAAAATACTCGAAAGAGTCCTTCCACCAACTTGTGTCACTCTCCGCTTTAGTAGGTGTAAGGGTCTCCAATGGTTCGTCTAACCTATTATTGTCAAACAAAGTGCAACATCTCGTCCAATTAAACGGTAGTAATGATCTCCAAGCCAAAGCCCTCGGAATTATATCCGGCTTTTTGAAGGCATAAACATGTGTAGCCGGGATGGCTTTCCATATCCATATCTATAAAATAGAAAAACAACATAAAAAACAACTAAAAAAAAACAACATAAAACATGTACAAAAAATCACCATATGTAAAAAATACCATAAAAGCCCAAACAAATCCGGTCAGTGTGTATCGGATCTCTTCCCCTTTCTTGCGTTTCTCATTATGAAGCAGTCTGCGATTAGATACAGCATCTCTAAGTTGCTTATAAGTTTTATCCCAAATATACGACCCCCATGGAAAAATATTCCAACAATATTCTAGATGCTCAACCAAATTCAACTTAAAGTTACTAACATTGTGTGATGATTGGTGGCCCAAGAATTCGTTATCTAACAACACCAAAAGACATATCTTAACTGCATCATCGTCTTCCAAAACTATTGACCGATCTTTCATCTGATTAAAGATATCCATAACATCCTTTACTTTAACCGAAACGTTTTCTGGAATATCAGGGAACATCCTTTTCCTAAATGGATTTTCCGTCATGTCCTTAACCCACTCTTTCATATACATATTCGGACCAAAACGTAAACTTGTAACTAAACAAAACTCTTGGCATCTAAAGCGAATCCGTTTACCTAATATATTGAATGAGAGCTCGTTTGGTACGCTTTCAACCTCACTATCAAGTATCGTATGAATCAAAAGTTGGCTATTCTTTTTAAGGACAACATCGAGCCAATGTCCGAAACATGTTTTCCTTTTCAACTTGGGCATCGGTCAGAGGTACAAGTATGTCCGAAACAATCGTAATTTTGGCCTTAATCGTTATGTTTGGCTGGTTAAGAAAAGAAAAAAAAATGTCTTAGCTACCATAATTCACATCTTATATCAGTCATGAAAACCTAACTACGATCACATATCAGTCACGAACCCCAAATTTTCATAACTAACCCTAATTGGGAAAAACCCCCAATTTGAAAAAATTGTCCAATTCAAACAAAACCCTAATTAAAAAAGCAATAAGATAATTCGAATATTAATATAATTTTGCACGATTAAAACTTACCGGAATTGAATCTTTATTCATGATTCGATATAAATTTTTGCACGATTAAACCTTCAATTCGAATTGTTTTTGGGCTTTTCTTCAATTCGCAAAGTTGGGGGGGGGTTGCGATATTTCTTCAAATCGATGGTATGGGAGGGTTTTTTCTTCAATTCGCAAGTTGGGAGGGGGGGAAGAAGAACCTGTTATGTTTTGCGATTTGGCAATGGGAGGGTTTTTAGTGTTATAAAAATATCGAAAATTTTCGATATTTTTAAGAAATTTCGCAAGTCTTGCGATTTTTCTTAAAAATATTGAAAATTTTCGATATTTTTTCCAATTTCGCAAAAAACTTGCAAATTTGCGATTTTTCTCAAAAAAATTGCGGATTTTTTGGGTATTTTGGGTTTTTAAGTATAAAATGGGGTATTTTGTGAAGTAGGTTTGAAAAATTGGCTATTTTTGTCATTATCCCGATATAAAACACGTTGAGATTAATAAAATATTAATTTAGTTATTATTAGTACTAGTAATATTTTTGTTGTTATTATCATTATATATAGTAGTTTATAACTATGTCTAGTTGTCTACCATTCGCAATGTCATTGTAAAACTCATCTGAATCCAACTCCTCAGTGGTTTTACCCTTCCACTTAGCTGCGAGAGACTGGATAGCTCTTTTCTCCACGTACAATCCAACCGCGGTGACATTCACCATGATTCCTTGCGTTTTAACACATCTCACACCTAGCTACAAGTAAACTTTTTTTGCTAGGTGTGAGATGTGTTGAAAAGCAAGGAATCATGGTGAATGTCACCGCGGTTGGATTGTACGTGGAGGAAAGAGCTATCCACTCTGTCGTAGCTAAGTGGATGGGCAAAACCACTGAGGAGTCGTTGGATTCAGGTGAGTTTACAACTACATTGCTACTGGTATGCCTTCACCAATTTTGTGCTTATTCAGTACTTTAATTTTCATATATTACAATGTACTGATGTACACTTATGTGCAGGCTCATTTTGAGAAACTTACTCAAGTTAAAATGATAATACCAATGCCCGGTTATGGTTTTTCTGAAAGAATGTCACAGTTGTGGGCGCCAATATTGAAAGCAAATGGGTGCTATACAGATGCATATGTCACAGCCGTTGATAAGTTTCATGAGGTTTTGAAGGACGAACACTTCCCACCAGGCCACCAGGCAACTCCACTCTCTACACGTCGTCGCCTGTTGGTTCAGTAACGGTTAGCACAAGCTGATAATTTTAACCATATGCGGCTAGCCTCAAATGAAACTGTATAAATAGTTATTATTTGTATTTGTTTATATCTAGATCAACTTGGTTAAAGATGGTAACATAGCTGAAGGTGCGATCGATGGTCTTAGAGGATGAAAAATGGGGGCAAATAGTAATGGAGATGAGCATCGGGAAGTATTCTGCTATCCCACTAATAAAACAAAGTCTGGCCGGGTGACTTGCAGACCTCATGAACTAAGCAAAATGGTTCAAAACAGGGATTTCAGATGTCTATTTTTGTTCTTCTTCTCTAATAAATATGGAGTACATGTGAAGTTTACACGCTAGATGAAAATTCTGAATTGCTTGTCGAATTTGGTTCTTCGAATGATAATAATGGGGCACTATCTATAGCCCTAGTTGCAGATTATTTTCTCTACAAAACTTGTGTTGTATCTGTTTGGAAAAATTTTAAAAAAAAAATCATAAAATGAGATTACTAGCAACAGCAAACTCCTGTACAACAAATTTTCCTAATTTATAGAATATATGTTTCTTTCAAGAACACATTGGTCATATCATTTTTCATTTGTTTAAGAAGTATGCGGACAGAAAGCTAGCTTAGCCTAGCGACCTTAATAAAGAACATCCTATAAGTTTAGAAACTAGTATTTGAAATTTACAAATAATACTCCTTAGGCGTTCGCTCAGGTCTTAGTAATCTCTTCAGTGATGGTGCAAGAATATCGGATCGTGTGAAACATCTATACAAATTATAGCTACACTTTTTGGTACGATTAGAATATGATCAAAGAATGATGCTGCATAAACTATATACCAACAAAATAAAATCTTTTGTCAATCTAAACGTCAAAATGTTGTGATCTATGCAAAGCTATTTACACCTTCGGGTGTTTCTTCTTCTCATGAATATTGATTATGACTTCTTGAAGCTCTGGGAAAACCGTAATGAGTTTAAGTTCAAGTAAACCATACCCAAGTTGCTTAAAACACACTGCAGACTGCAATAATGTGGAATCAATATCAGAAACAGGACCTGACCACCACTTTATCGGCCATTTAGTTAGTTATTGTGTGTATGTTTACCTGGAGAAAATAATATATATCTTTAGCAGATCACTTGTATTGCTTATTTCCAATTAAGCTGACTAAAGTAGTTGGTGCTCCCTCTGAAAGGAAAACCACCATGTTTATAACACATATTACAAATCGTGGTGTAAAATTTAAAGCGATAAATACTCACTTGAATATCATCTTCTTGATCTCGGCGGCTCTACGGACTGACTGAAGTTGCTCTTCAAATGACCCTTGTTTAGTATTTTCTTCTTTGAGGTCTTGCCGGTATCCGCTTGATTTGTCCCGTGCATAGAAAAAGGATGGGAAGGACTTGTCACACTTCGGGATGCATCGCGATAACACTGTAACAGAGCAGTTACGCTTCGGATTTCCCATACACTATGAACATATCTCTTGTAGCCCTAAGGTGCTTGAGAATATGTTTAACAATGATCAGTGAATTTCAACCGAATTACTGATGATCCGTTGGTCAAGTTTTGAGCAAACGCTATATCGGGCCTTGTGCATCGCATCGCATACATGATAGATCCTGCGGTAGAAGCATAAGGAACTTTCTTCATCGCGCCACCTCTGCGGTGTTGAAGCCTGACCTTTGTAACACCCCAAAATCGGCTCAAAGACACAAGTATTGGGGTCTTCTTAAATCGATATCACAACATAAGCATAGAACAATTGATTTTCATAAAGAAATTTTATTCATTCTTGAAAACAATCTTTACATTATTGATTAAGTCGAAAAATGGCCCATTATCAAAATGTGGTCGTCATACATCAGTCGTAGTGCCTATCACCACGCAATACCTTTGCCTTGCGCCTCAAAGATAAGCTATCACCTTAAAACCCGAAAATCATGCTAAAAAGTGTCAACACGAGGTTGGTGAGTTCATAGATTTTTATTTGTAAAAGTTTTATGGACCACAAGATTTAGTATTTAATTCATTTCGTTATGTGACCAGTTCACTCGATCATGTTACCAGTTCACTCGGCAATGTGACCCGTTCATTCGGTCATGTATGTACATAGCAAATGCGACCAGTACAATCGGTCATGTGACCAGTTCACTCGGTCATGCAGGCATAACAGTTTCAAGTACTTGTGTCCATATGTAAAAGCATGCATTAACTTTACACTAGAATGCATCTAAGAAATCAATTAATTGGCAAGTAAACACATAATGCATTCAGTCATTCAGCATAGTTTTAGTAAACAATTCACTTGTTCAGGTAAGATCAGCATTCAGTTTAAGTAAAACGAGCATGTATTCTCCCCCAAAACAGTTATAAAAACCAGTAAAAGTAGGGGCTATGAAACTCACCTTGGCCATTAGTAGCCCAAAGGGAATTAAATCAAGGAGTGATAGTGCACGGCTCCGACACACAACCTAATTAATACCGCAATTTAGTCTTTATGTTTAAGACTCGATAAAGTTTAACTAACTTTATAAATTTTAATTGTTGTTGTTGTTGCTTGTGTGGCCGCATTTAAGTTTGGAATAGTTTTTCAATGGTTTTTAAGTATTGGCCCTTGGAAGGGTATACGCAGAAGGTATGTCGAGAAAGGACGAGGCTTTGGTTTGATGAATACGGGGATGATGATGTACGGAAGATAAGCATATATAAAGAGAGGATGAATTCGGATTATAGGTGATAAAATATAATAGAAGTGTGAAAAATATATTCCAAATAATAATTTTATCAAAAGACTTTGTATTAAAATTTCACTTGTAACTTATAAGTGTAAAAGTTTTAGAAAAGAAATCGGGCATGACCCATGTATATGTTTTAATTACATGTGAAGACCAAGTGTCACGATAAATAATGTATCATTGTTATTAAAACAAGTTTCGTATAATTTAATTATAGTATTGATTGTGGTATGGACTAAAGATTTAAAACTTAAGTTTTTATACATGTTCATAAAGTATGTTTAGTATGTTTTAATGTGTGTCACAAATTTAGAATAAACGAGTCGAGGGATTCGTGAAATAGATTGAGGAAAAGCAATTAACCATGACTTGATTAGAATGACAATTCGGGTATACGCTATACTACGCCATTTGTTATATACTTATGTCATTTTATATCTCAAAAGATTTTATATATCTTGCAAAAAGTTTTTATTTACCCATTTCGTTTAAATTCAAAGGCACCCTTAACGTGTCTGATGGGCTTGCGCAACCATAGGCCAATGTATCCTTATTGGATCTGAAAATCAGCAGGAATACGCCCCCTTGTGGGGCTGAAAATCAGCAGGCAAACTCACCCTTTTTTAGCTGAAAATCAGTGGACAAACGCACCCTTTTGGAGCTGAAAATCAGCAGGCAAGCACACCTTTTTTACCTGAAAATTCAGCGGGCAAACGACCCTTTTATGACCTGAAAATCAGCGGCCAAACGGACCCTTTAGGGGCTGAATTCAGCAGCTACAAAGGCACTCTTGGTGCAGAAAATAAACAAACAAAACGCACCCCTTTAGGGGCTGTATAACAAGTTCACAACGCCCACATTGGTGCAGAAAATTCAGCAACCGGAGGCACTTGTTGGTGCAGGAAATAAGCAAATGGAAAGCACCCTTCAGGGGCTGAGTTATGCAGGTCAAGGCGCACCCCTTTGGGCACAAAATAAGCAAATGGAACACACGTAGACTTCCTCCAAATCCGCTGGTGACGTTTATTAAATTCGAACCAGTTGTTTATTAATAAACAAAACCATATTTAAGTTCACACCAAAAATTTTATTAGCTCATTACTATATAATCTTTTAGCTAGCACTTGATAGTTTAGGCAAAAGTGAGCAAATGAAAACACTTTTACTGTGGGTCTCGACTTTCGGGTACAACCCGATGTTCATATGTGACTCGTCACAGTTACCCTTACGGGTTAGGACCGTACGAGCCGAAAACAATAAAATGGAACAACACGCTCGAGTGAGGTTAAACTTCAGCCAAGGCAACGCATGTGCTAGGCAACCACAGCCAGGATAACTATCCTAACATTATTAAGCCGAAACCTAACCATCGAGTAGAATACCCATTTAAGCCATAACAAGGTTTATGTCATTACAAGTTTTAATTTTCTGTTTTTACCACACTAGCCCAACAACAACAACAATATTCATCCAACATTAATGAATTCGACGTTAAGTAAAACAAGAATACCAGATGAACTTTTTAATAAATTCGAATTAAAGTTTCTTAATTTATGATTACGATAAATGTAAAAACAATAACAAGGTGGTATTCTTACAATGAACCCAAAGGTGAGGAACCATTCTAAGCAAATAGGAGGAAAAGTGGGAGGTTTTGACTTCTCTTTTCATCTTGGGAATTGGTGAGGAACCATTCTAAGCAAAGCTTGCTTTCCATCCTCATAAGTTAATTATACCCTCGTGATCACGTGTGGAAGAAGAGAAGGTGGAGGTGACAGGTGTTTCATCTAGACTTGACCTTGGGTTGGTGCATGCGTATGGTAGCAGCAAAAGTAGGAGGGGACAAATTGTTTCATGTCTTTGGAGAGTGAGGATATGAGGAAGAAGAAAGATGGTTGCAGGTTTTCCCTTCTTATGTTTCTTCTGTACATGGCTCGAATAGGTAGAGAGGGAGGAAGTAGATAGAGTTGAAACGTGGTAGAGAGAGAGAGAGATACAAGTTTATCTCTTTTGTTTTATTATCAAACACAGTATAATCTGTACCCCGTGTTTTATCGAAACTCTGCTTATGTATCCCTTCCCGGTATCCGAAAAAAATATAAATTATGTTTTCGTAAACAATTTCTTAAACGTAATAATATGACATTCTTATTACGTTGAAATTTTATTATAATTGTTTGTCGTTACTAATCTGGTGTCGGAATGCGTGCGGTGCCGTGACTTCCTAAATTCATGAGATAACCCTCGTTTTCTTTCGTAAATTATCCTTGAATGATAAAATGTGTATATTTCACTTATCTCATTATTTATTTTTAATCTTGTATCTTCTTCTGTTTGCGATATGCGGAATAACTTCGAAACAATGGATTAAACATGTATGCTTTAGATTTAACTCAGAGAATAATAAATTTCACATTTATTATACAGATACTTAGTGGACAAGTATCGTTGGTGCGGTGTCTTATTTCTAAAGAAACGAAATGACCTCTCATTTTTTTAATCTAAATATCGACATTTGTCAGAAAATAACCGATTTGAGATTTTCTGACGTGATAAATATTATTATAATAATTCGAAATTTTACGGGTTGTTATAGCCTTCGCTGCTCAAACCATGATTTACTTGCATTGGCAACAATCCCTTCTTGGAATTTTGCATATTGAATCTCTTCAATATTTTGTCAATGTAAGCACTTTAGCTTAAACCGATTAGCGCCTTGATCTATCCTCAGATCTTGATTCCAGTATGTATGTTGCTTCCCTAAGTCCTTCATCGAAAAACATTTACCAAGATAGTCTTTCACCTCTTTTAGACTTGGTATATGATTTCCCATGATTAATATGTCATCGACATACGAACAAGAAAAAGTAACATGACTCCCACTAGCTTTGTGATATACCTGAGGCTCATCAAGATCTCGAGTAAATCCAAAACTTTTGATTTCTCCATCGAATCTTTTATTCCATTGCCTTGATGCTTGCTTGGTCCATAAATGGACCTCTTAGCTTGCATACGGTTGGGAAATAATGGATTCACAAACCCCTCAGGTTGTGCCATATAGATGTCTTCATCTAGGCGCCATTCGAAAAGCGGTTTTGACATCCATTTGCCAAATCTCATAGTCATAGTGTGCAGCTATAGTCCTTTCGGACCTACGAATGGGAACAACTTGGGAGGGCGCCTAAGCTTTCGGGCTCTTCTTGAAGTTGGTTAGTAGTTTCGAAGGTGTTGTATCTTCTTGATCAAATTCGGATCATATACTCTCCAGCGAGTTCTTGAGATATGAGATTCCTTTCAAGGAAATCTCCATACCTAGCCACGATGACTTTGTTCTCGGTTGGTAAGTAAAAGTAGTAACACATAGTTTCCTTAGGGTATCCTACAAAGATACACTTAACGGATCGGCTTGGAGCTTATCGGTGAGTCGCGTTTAACAAACGCCTCACATCCCAGGACCTTTAAGTATGAAAAGTTAGGAGTTTTTCTGTCCATATTTCATATGGAGTTTTAACAACCTTCATTGTTGGAACCATATTCAAAATGTGAATAGCGGTTTCAAGGGCATAATCCCAAAAGTAAAAGGAAGAGTCGTAAGTTCAAACATTGATCGTACCATGTCAAGTAAAGTACGATTTCTCCTTTCGTGATACACCATTTTGTTGTGGAGTATAAGGAGATGTGAGTCTTTGGATAATTCCACACTCGACTAAGTAATCTTTGAACTCTTGACTTATATACTCACTCACCTCTATCGGATCGAAGAGATTTAATCTTCTTACCGAGTTGTAATTTACTTCACTTTTGAAAACCTTAAATGTTTCAAAGACTTCATGTTTATGTTTAATTAAATAAACATAACCATAACGATTGAAATCATCTCGTAAAGGTTAAGTAGGTAGCACCACGTTTGACACATGTCTAAGTGGACCACACATCGGTGTGTATCAATCCAAGTAGATCGAAGCCCTTTCCACTTGTGGTGAAAAAGGTTTCCTTGTCATCTTCGACTATGCAAGACTCGCATTTGTCAAATGATTCATCATTGACCGTTTGTAAAGCCCATCGTGTTGCGACTTTTCCATGCATTTCTTGCCTATATGGGCAAGGCGACAATGCCAAAGATAAGAAGAGTCACGATTCGACTTGCTCTTATTGCTAATGCTATACAACGAATCATTTTCATTGGATACATAACTATCCATATCAATTTCAAACACACCAAGCATAGGAATGCATTAAATTAAAAACATTATTTAAAGCTGAAATTCCATAAGCGGTAAAGTGTGCACAAAACCAATATCTTTTAACAAAGCGAAATAACACCCCTAACAATGGAGGGTGCAAGATGACAATTATTTAGTTCCAAAATTAATCCCGAAGGCAACACTAAATCAAAAGTCCCTATGGCTTCGACTACTGCACGCTTTCCATTTCCAACGTACAAGTATCTCTCTCCACATTTCAGCTTCCTTGCTCCTCTAAGTCCTTGCGATGTATTACAGATGTGAGTACCACATCCTGTATCATATATCCAGGAATTTTGCTTATGAGGAAAAGAAAATGATTCAAACATAAAAATACTTGATGAGCTAGGCACCATCTTATTTTTTATTCGAAGGCACTCATTCGAGATAAAGCTGACGATTCGACTTCCGGTGGCACAGTGAGTTGCGATGGTGGCAAGTTAAATCCTTCTTAGGATTCTCCTTTTTCTTTAGGTTCTTCTTGGGAGCTGGTGGGATGACAACTTGTTTCCTTTCCTTTTCCTTTCCCTTTCTTATCCGCTTGCGGCTTTGGCTTATTCACCCTACCACCTGTATTGCTAGTACAAGGTGTAGGAGCCTTCTTTGGCAATCTCTTCTCGAAGTATACAAGCATTGCATGTAACTCATTCATTGTCTTCCCGTGCAATGCATGTTAAAATTCGAGACAAAATCACCAAATCGTTCTGATTAAGGGAGTGATTGATGAGGCCGACACATACATCATTCGAGTAACCACGGTAGAGCTTCTCAATTGGTCAAGTGATGTTTCATCTCTAGGACGTGGTCGAGACAGATTTGCCAACCTCTTGCTTGCAACTATGAACTTTTCAATAAGTTCATACGGTTCATTGCCGGTGGCTTCTCGAACATACGCTTGAGTTCATCTAGCATGCTCATGGGTGGATAGTGCTCAAATTGTTTTTGCAATTGAGCGACATCCCAAAGCATAAGACACGCCACATCATTGTGCTTCTCATATGAAACACGATATGCCTCTTGTTCGAGAGCGATGGCCGTGTCGAGAGGAGCATCGAGCATAGGTGTGGTCAAAATATCAAGACTTTTGGCAACACGAAGGATGATCCTAAGTGCGATGCCAATCATTGAAATTAGGGCCATCGACTTGTCTCTTCCAATCATATCTTTGAAAGCGAGAACTCATTAAGCTCATAGTGTTATCGGGTTGATGAGCCATCTACGAAAAAGTTTAAAAACCATAATTAGTATTTTGATAATTTTCCTTTTCAATAAACAATTAAATACCCAAGGTTCATATTCATATAACCAATTAATTATTATTGAAAACTAGGATCTAAATTGTCATAATCTCATCACGTCAATTGATCTATTAGTAATGAACCTTATACAAAATGGTAGAGCTTTTGCTCAATTGCCAATTTCAATTGCAATTCCTAGATTTATGGGATTTACATATAGCCAATTTCAATTGCCATGTAAACATGTTTTATCCCATCTTATGCCTTGAGTTGCCGATTCTCGCCTAACTCAATTAAGTTTTCCATCTTAAGAAACTGCAAAATCGTCCATGCCCGTTCTCACGACACGTGGACATTTTACCCTTTGATTACGATCTAAGTCACGTTCTCACGCAAATAAAAGGTAATCTTAGGTGTTTCCATTTCGTTGGATGGCATATAACTTAAATTTAAAGGGTAATAATTTTGATGTCAAATCAAATATGTACAAAGATGTCATGCATTCATCTTCGTAGCATAGTTTTTATTAAAACAATTATGTATCTTGTTTTAATGTACAAGCTTTTCATCATCAAACTTTAATTGAGGTATTGGATAACCAATTAAAGAATCACCTTAATTACCACTATATCCTACTACTGCATGAGTCATAAGACCCAAGTTATTCGGATAATTACCACAAAAATGGTGCGTAGAAATTAAAGTAATTCACCCTTAAGATTTTATGCACACATATAGAAATACTTGGTAGCTCCATTAAGACGCACAAACGAGCGGAGAATCAGGTCAGCGCGAAGCATATTAAAAACCCTCATCTTTAGGGCGTCATAATTTAATGCGTACCCTCCTTGTACCCATCACACAATTTGTCATTAATGGGTGAGCCGTTCTAACTATTTTGTGCAAAAATCAATCAATTAAACGATTATGATTACTATGCTTAAAATTACATGTTTCACCATTGTTTAGGTCAGTTTATTTTTCTTGTAAAAATACCCTTGTTACACATAACAAACAAGCAAGTATTTAAAAAAAATAAACAAATAAACAATGAATGCATAACAAATAATAAGTCATGCATATCAAATAGCCACATGCAAACCTTTTTGATAAATCTTATTAAAAACCAATTCTAGATCTGTCAATATGTATATGTTTAATTAAGACTCTCACTCGTTTTCATCAACGTACAAAGTGAGCTACATGCATCGATTCATCGATTGCGTGAGTCGAAATCAAACACATACCACATAGCACATAATTGATTAAATAATAATTATTGAGGTCGTCCCCAATTAAAGATCTATCAAAATATTTAGTGTATATCACGTAACCAAGTAAAGCATACAATAAAAGCAGATCCATGATAAAACATGCATGTAATTATCATGGATGTAAATCACACTTAACAATTAATGCAATTAAGCGAGTTCGCATACACATAAAATTGCATACGACCTGGGTTTCTAATCCAATTAAAACATAAGTTTATAAAACCCTAATTAGGGCACCAACGCGCCCCTAAAAATTAGGGTTTAGGTTTTGCAAACCATAGATCTCGCATACAAATAATAACACAATCATGTTTATTTTATTTATGTGTTTGATAATTAATTACTTGTTATACAAGGCTCGTGATGCCACTTGTTGAGTTTATAATACATGAATACAATAAAACCATGTAGACACCACAGTACAGTGGAAGACTTAAGATCATAACAAATAAATAATTAGCGAAAGTATGCGTAACGCCTCTTGCAAATGTCGGATCTCTTGAACAAAAGCGAGAAAAAGTGGTTTAAAGAGTTGTCACTACGTTTACAACTCAAACCAATCGGTGTAAGAATAGTGTCTTACTACCACAGTTTGTACACACGAATTAACCAACGAATCAAGTGATTGCTAGATCTAACACAAGTCCTTGTTTTATGAAAAAACAAAACCAAAACACCCCTTGGAGGAGGTTGGTGAATAGGAGCAAGAGAGGAGAGGAGAGATCTAGGGTTAATTCAATGCACAAAGTAATGAGAAACCCTAAACCCTAGCCTCTGTATATATGGTGTTTACAAATCTTTTGGAACAAGTTGGGGTTTGGGCTTGGAAGCCCCTATGGCCACTCTATAGCCCCGAAGGGATGCAGAATCTTTTCCATATTAAGATTTTACACTACAAGTCCTTCTCTTTACAGTTAACGGTCGTTAGTTATTTAACGATCGTTAGACGGACTTTATGTGCAATAATTAATCGTAAACATTAACATTAATTATTTAACTTTAATTCACATTCGCTAATGTGTGAAATCCCATGGTCACGAGTTCGAATCCGGACATTTACGTATTTATAAATATATACATTTCTAACAATATGTATATCCATTTCAGTCGACATGATGCATTAAACTTACATCTTGGAGATAAGGAACCCCTTGAGCAACAACATTCTCTCTCCTGAGCCAATGAATTTGCCTTACAAGCCAATCATCAATAGCATCTTCCATCATTAGTCATAAGATGCCGACATCCAAAACACCGTAAATGCGTATAAAAACAAAATTTAACCAATATAAACTTCTTTTTGGCAAAACAAGACTCAAAAACTGCGTATCAAAATGGATATCTGCCAATAATGCAGTAAATACTCAATAGCAAACTTTAGCCAGCCTCTTCTGTTAAGTTGAAATATCGTGTCCACTAAATTTAGCTAAGGAACACTTACATTAGGCGGCGTCCACTACAGAAAAACATATAATAGCGTTAAACGAACACTAATCTTTATTGTGGTCTTGTGGAGATAAACCATATTCCATGTACTATGAAAAAATCGAGATGCTTTCTTAAACTAAATACACAGTTACACACTTTAGACCCTGTCTTTAATACGTGATTTGACTATGTTGACATGTTTTTATTGTGGCGTTGATATAGAGTTTTGAAAGCGAAAAAATTAAAAGTTTAAAGGTTATTATACGTGAAAACGAAAGTTAGTTTTTAACAAAATTGAGGGGATGATAATGTATTCAAAATTTAAGGAAATTCAAGATCTACCTCTGTTGGGACACCAAGTTCAAAGGTCACTATACTTTCTCACAATGTTCATATAAGTCACTGTATAATGTTTTTGGCTATAGCAATTTGTATAAGTCCCAGAACAGGGTAAAATAATCAGTAGCAACTGCAAATACCACTAGGTGGTTACCGGATATCACTTGAAATCGTGTGATCACTTTTCAAAGTAAACTATTCGACCCTAATGCCTGGGTTACACGAATATCTACTTAGGATAAGACCAAATGTATGTTATTGAATTAGGCACAAATCAATAACCCTTTGCTTAGAAGTGTTAATGGTTTTGTGTCTCTCTTTCATGCATGATTAGATTTCCTATTTATAGGAAAATACTCTTTGCTAGTCAAATGGAATTATGAGAATTAATCGCCCCATTAATCGCCTCATAATTATCCCATTATAAACATTAGTGGTTACATGACCAAATAAGCGTGGTCATTATGCGGTTATAGCGCCACTTGAATAGGTCAAAGCACGTTACAAGTTTATCGGTAGAAACACCACCCATCGGTGGAAACCTTTGTCTATCGGTGGAAACACTACCTATCAGTACAAACCACTATTAGAGTCAGGGTGTTCAGTGACCATATGGGTGTACACTCCGTACCTCCTGACCCATTACCAGGTGTAAACTAATCCCACAATTGTACTAAATTTTCCAACAATCCTCCCCAAATTTAGTTCACTTCCTTTGCATGAAAAACAAACATCAAACAAAACATGTGCATAAACAAAAATATCATGAGGATTGAATTTCCATCTTAGTAAATTACACGTTCAAATATTCGAGAATCAGGGTGTTCTAAGAATTGAACCCTTCAACCCATTTGAATACACGAAGATAAAATACACACAAGTTTTCAAATACTTATCGACTCGACACTATACAAGCCATGTGTCCATATCCAAATTCATAAATGTTGTAAAAGCTAAAGTCCAAAAGCTTCTCAAGCGGCAAAACTTCAACATTTACATAGGTGGTTCCTCTTTATTCATGCTCCGCTAAGAACTTTTCAAAGAAAATTAACCATTAAAGTAAAGACTTCATCCTCCTTTCAGTGAGTTACGAGCACAACCTTGGGATGTAAATAAAACATGTGCTCCAGTCCATCGAATATTCGACTTTCCACATTGAACTCGGCTCCCAAGTTTCCTCGGGAGGAGTTGGGTGTCCTAGCATTCGATGACTAAGTTGGACTTAAACCCATCCATTTAGCGAGACTTTATAACCAAGTCTCTAGCGGACTCCTTCGTCAGTGATCGGCTAAATTTTGTTGAGATCTAACAAACTCTATAGATACCACCCATTCATGATAAGCTCGCGAATCATGCTATGTCGACACCTAAGTGTCTAGACTTACCATTGTACATCTGGCTATAAGCCTTAGCCAAAGTAGTTGCACTATCACACCGGATAGAAATAGGTGCTATAGGTTTAGGCTACAATGGAATCTCAAGAAACAAGTTTTCAACCATTCATCTTCTTTACCAAAGAATTGCTAAGGCCACAAATTCATATTCTATTGTTGAGCTGGTGTCTGCAAGTTTGCTTCTTGGGTGCCCAAGAAATTGCACCTCCACAGTAGGAATACCCACCAGTGGTAGGCGAATTGTCTTGATGTTCTTGATCCAACTTGCATCGATGTATCCTTCCAACAACGATGGGTAACTAGTATATGAGAGACTATAATCCATAGTTCTCTTCAAATACTTTAGTACCCTCGAAGCGCTTGCGATGATGAGCACTAGGATTACTAGTATACTGCTCAATTTTCCCACCGCAAAACCAATATCGGGTCTTGTACAAGTCATGGCATACATCGAGCGACCAATTACCCTAGAATACTCAAGTTGAGATCTGACCTTGCCATTATTGGGCATCGACTTCTCACAACTATCCATAGGTGTACTCATTGGAGTACAATCAAAGTAATTGAATTTCTTCAACACTTTCTCAATATAATGAGACCGAGAGATAGAAATTCTTTTACTTTCATGTTTAATCCTTATACCAAGGATAACATCGCCTCCCCATGTCCTTCATGGAGAACCTTGATGACAAAATTCCTTTGTCGAGTCAACTGATTTTGGTCGGTGCAAAGATCAACATGTCATCAACATATAGACAAATGATGACTCCTTTACGTATTCATCAAATTTGCTATATACACATTTGTTAGCTTGGTTAAGAACATAATCACTAGACAAAACCACTTCATCAAATTTTGATGCCATTGCTTAGGTGCTGTTTGGTCCATATAGATACTTAATCGGTTACACACCTTGTTTTCATTGCCGGGCATGATGAAGCCACGAGGTTGGTTCATATAAACCTCCTCTTCTAATTCACCGTTCAAGAAAATTGTTTTCACATCCATCGATGAATAATCGGTTGTGAATAGATGCCAAAGCAATCAGGTCTTATGGAATAACGTCTGAGCCACAAGGGCATAAGTATCAAAATAGTCTATCACGACTTTTGTTTAAAGCCACGAATGACTAGTCTAGCCTTGAACTTTTAATAGTTCCATCTACCTTCATTTTCCTTTTGAAAATCCATTTGCAACCCAAAGGTTTGCAACCTGGTGGTAGATCAACCAACACCAAGTGTTGTTGCCCATGATGGAATCCATCTCATCATTGATTGCTTCTTTCGAAAGCAATATCACAGGACTTCATTGCTTCTTCAAATGTCTTGGGATCATCCTCAACAATGAAGCAATAGGAGTATTGGTTTGAGACCTTGTTCCTTCAACCAAGTATAGTTGAAACTCGGGTCCAAATGACTTTGGAGTCGACCCTTTGCTCTTCCCGAGCATAGGTTCGAGTTGTTGAACCACAACCTCATCGGGGACCAGCGATGGTTCATCACCGAGGACCTCGATACACGGTGTCATGAGTTCCATTAGGAATCCTCGACTTGGTCTAGGATGATAAGAATCTATTCTCATCAAAGTATGCATCCTTGATTCAATTATTAAGTTAAGCGAAACATATTCATTAGGTTCGATAACATAGAACCTAAAAGCCTTGGAATGCTCGGCATATCCAACAAAGATGCAATCAATGCCTCTTTCACCCAAAGTTTTCGACTTTGGATCGGAGTCTTACAATGACCCTACAACCCCGAGACCACGAGATAGTTCGGTTGGGTTTCCTTTAGTCGAGTTCATAAGGGGTAACCTTGTTCCTTTTTTGGGAACCCTATTTAATAAATAACAAGTCGTTAACATAGCTTCACCCCGTAACCCTTGACTCAATCACGAATAGGACAACATGGAATTAACCATCTCCTTGACACCTGTTTTTCCTTTCGTAAATACCATTTCTTGAGGAGTATAAGGCGATCGTTTCATGGATAATTCAACCGACTAAAATCTGAGTATCCATGTACTCACCTACCCTATCGATCCTTAATATTTTGATCGGGGACCCAAGTTGTAATTCAACTTGATTTTAAACACTTTGAATTTATCTAATGCTTTATCCTTGGTATATAACGAGATAGACATAACAAAACCTTGAAGCATCATCAATAAATGTCACAAAGTACTTCTTATTCCCCAAAGAAGGAGTGGCATGCAAATCACACAGTCGTGTATAATCTCAAGAGCTTAGTCTCACGACTAACACCACGAAAAGGTTTCTTGGTTATCTTGGTCAACATGCAAGTTTTACACTTTTCGGTGTCCATGTCAAAAGTGGGATTAACCCGTCCTTAGACATATCTTGCATTCTTTTTATAGTGTACATGGCCAAGTCTTGCATGCCATAGGGTAGAGTCGGTCGGTCGGTGGTGGTCACAAATGTTGAATTAACACTACTCGGTGGCGATGTTAAGTCTGAACATTTGATTACACAAATATCCAAAACCAATAAACACACCATGCTTAGAAAGAACAAATTTATCGAGACTCGATAACTTGTTTATATCCATGATTATTCAAAATACTACTTGAAACCAAGTTCTTCCTTATATCGGAACATGAATAACATTAAACAAAGTTACAATCTTTCCGAACTAAATCTAAGATCTACACAACCGACTATGCACCAAGGTTGTTGACTCATTTCCATGTGAAGAATAGAACCATCATTCGTTGACTCATAAGTCTTGAACCGCCTTCTATCTTTACACATGAACTGTTGCACAGAGTCAACCCACCATAACATCATCATCTTGCACATAATAAGATTCGAGATACATATGTAACATAATAAATCAAAAGACTTATTAAACATATTCTTGCCTTTCGGTGAGTTGGTGAACCACCGCTCCTTGAACCATTAGTGCACGATCCATTGGCTTTACCACCAACTTTAACACCCTTACAATCCCTTTTAATGTGACCGGTTTGCCACATTTCCAACAAGTAGGTGTTGCCTTCTTGTTAGGATGCACCCTTGTGTTGTCATGATATTTGCGTTTGCCTTTGATGTCATTGTACCGGTAGAGTTGTTATGCTCCACCATATTGACCGCGGATACACCAAAGTAGCATTGCTACTCTTTGGCTTGTCATTATCACGCACCTTGAGAGATTCCTCGATGCGTGGATGACCGCCCAACTCAACGAGTTAACTCCTCCTTTTATGTTTCAAGGTATGCTTGAAATCTTTCCAAGAAGGGGAAGTTTATCAATGACACAAGAGACTTGAATAGCCTCATCCATGTATATTGTGTTGTGTAAACCTTCCAAGTATACCAAGAAGTTCATTGTATTGTTTCATAACCGGTCTTGAATCGGTCATTTTGTAATTTGTGAAATTACTTACAAGGAACTTCTTACTTGATGCATCCTCGACCATATATTTGGCATCGAGGAATCCACGATGCTTTGGAAGATTCAAAGTTCGATAAATATTAAGCAGAGAGAATCGGACATACCATTGAGGATTAGACCTCCGCAAATGTAGTCATCATTCTCCCATTTGCTCCTCCTCTGATCCGCTCAACCGTAGCATCATCCCCATCATCGAATAGGAGTGGTTAGCACATACACCACACTCATGCTAGATGACAAGAAGTGCATCTTCTTCTCGCCATCTCCTAAAGTCCACCCTTCAAACTTGTCCGACTTAGCAAAGTTTGAAGCCATGTATTCATTGCGCAGCAGACCATTGATTATCACAAATAGTTTACTTTGATTGTTGGTGTATAAGTCCCGAGCAGGGTAAGATAATCGATGAGCTATGCGAAATACCACTAGGTGGTTATCGGATATCACTTGGAATCGTGTGATCACTTTCCAAAGTAAACTATTCGACCGGGTTACACGAATATCTACTTGGGATAAGACCAAATGTATGTTATTGAATTAGGCACAAATCAATAACCCTTTGCTTAGAAGTGTTAATCGTTTTCTGTCTCTCTTTCATACATGATTAGATTTCCTATTTATAGGAAAATACTCTTTGCTAGTCAAATGGAATTATGAGAATTAATCGCCCATTAATCGCCTCATAATTATCCCCATTATAGTGATTAGTGGTTACATGACCAAATAAGCGTGGTCATTATGCGTTATTATAGCCACTTGAATAGGTCAAAGCTTGTTACAAGTTTATCAGTAGAAACACCACCTATCAGTGGAAACACCACCCATCAGTGGAAACACTGTCTATCAGTGGAAACACTACCTATCAGTACAAACTACTATTAGAGTCAGGGTGTTCAGTGACCATATGGGTGTACACTCCATACCTCCTGACCCATTACCAGTTGTAACTAATCCCACAAGTGTACTAAATTTTCCAACAATTTTATAAATTTCTAATCACTTTTATCTCTGGTTGATGACGAGGTTTTGATATTATGATTTAATGGTGATTCTGTTAATACATATTATATATTATATATATATTCTCTTTATATACTAAAAGGCGTACACACTTTTGTGTGCAAACCAAACATTAAATCTGTTTTTCATGACTTGCGAAAAATAGTCCACGAGGTTCAGTGGCTATTTATAAAGTAAGTCCTGCATCATTAATTGCAATCTATAGCAATCGGCAAAAATAGTCCTTAAGGTTTAGCGACGTTGCAAGGTAAGTCTGTAGAATTAATTGCTAACTATAGCAACCTGGCAAAATTAGTCCCTAAGGTTTAAGTGTCGCTACAAAGTAAGTCCTTTTAAGCCAATCCCGTTGCATCGCGCTGGTTTCCACACTCGTATATACTAAAGATTGGGGAGGTTGCTACACTAACATGCCTAGCATTAATTGCTATCTATATCAGATTGGCAAAAATAGTCCCTAATGTTTAGTTATCCTTGCAAACTAAGTCCTTTGTAGCATTAATTGCTATCTATATCAAATTGGCAAAAATAGTCACTAAGGTTTAGTTATTCTTGCAAACTAAGTCCTTTGTAGCATTAATTAGTATATTACTATCTATAGCAATTTGACAAAAATAGTCCCTAAGGTTTAGTTGTCCTTGCAAACTAAGTCCTTTGTAGCATTAATTAGTATGTATAGCCATTTAACGAAAATAGTCCCTAAGGTTTAATTGTCTTTGCAAACTAGGTCCTTCGAGGACTAACGATGTAACATAACAGGCACAACAACAAGCAATGACGTGAGATCACTTCGTTTTAATCTAATACTCGTTTTGTTTTTTATTGTGTCATCGTAACTACAAATGTGGGGATGTTGTGGTGTGTCATCACTTTTATTAATTAGGCTATTTAGTACATATAATAAGATAATTAGCAACTTTCGCATATTTGATAGGAAAAATAATGATACGCAAAATAGTAAAAAATGACAACTTGAATATATTACAATCAACTATTTCTAAGAGTACGGTGAGGAAGCAATTTAACATCTTAAAAATCTATTTTTGTGTCGTTGGTGTCTAAATAATATCAACACTTGGTGTCGTTCGTGAACAAAAGGTATTTGAGTCATTTCAACTACTCTCGCTTATCTGTGATTTTTTTTTTTTTTTTTTTTTGAGTGAATATGTATTTTTAGTGGGGTATTTTGTGGGACCCAATAATATGTTAGTGGTGTGTTATGAGAGAGTTTGTTTTAGTTATTGGTGAGTTATTGGAAATTGTATGATGTGACGCTGAGGTGGCATATCAATAACGTGTTATTGGTATTCACGATACTTTGTGCTCTAAGGATGGATGGCAAGGGTAAGACATTATCACCTTACACCTTAGCGTCACCTCATTTTTCTCTCTCCTCTCACTCCCTATCATCTTTTTATGGACATGATCACCTTAACCTAACTTTCATTAAAATACTCATTTTATAAAAATATACCCCACTAAATACCCTACATACACTTACAAACCAAATAAAAAATTATAAAATCAACAAGATGACTGGTTCACCTTAACTATTCTCGAGAACTAAACCTCACGCGTGAGAATTGTTTGTGGACAAGAGGGTCACTCGTGAGTTTGGTAGTAAGGTGAAGGGATCACTTCCCTTGCTTTGTAGCCTAATATCTATAGCTAAACAATAAACTTTAACTTCTCCAACATAGTTTCACTATGCTAATTTAACATTTCTTCGTTTCTTTTCTATGTGTGTTAATCTAATTTTTCTTTGCTAACTTAAAGTTAATGCTATTGTTAAGTGAGGTTATACATATTTATGCTACACTTTTTTTAATTCAGTAATGATTTAGTAAATAAACTTGAGTGCGAATACTTCTTTGAAAAAGCGTATTATATAATGTGAATAATCTAAGGCTGTGTTTGGGTGAGGTTTTTAGAGAGTTTATGAGGGCTTAAACTTTTAAATAAGTTGGTTTATAAAATAAGTTTTATTTGTCACAGAACATATAAGTCATAAGCACTCCATGGCAAATTTCATTGAAGAGGCTTATAGCTATTTAAATTGCTTAAATATCATTTAAAATATAATGGACTATCACAAAAATCGAAAATATATCTAAATTTAACTTGATATATTTTTATGCGATTTTACATTAATAAGCTTCAGTTTTAAATAATTTGTATAACTCTATAAAAATATAAGTTTCAGCTTTCAGCTTTTAATATAAACCTCAGCCCTAGTTCCATCCTCAGCCTCAACCCATTATACAAGATAGAATGTGCAAATATATAGTTATGAATCTTTCGTTTTTTTTAAATTTGGATTGTTGGATAAGCTATAGCAAACTAATCTCAATCACTTCAATCAAAAAAGTTACAAATCATAACAAGACTTAACAACCACTAGTAGTACTAAAAGATGACATTGCAACATATTTTATTGAACCCCTTAGAAAAATCAATGATTTAACTAAACCATGTTTATAACCTATTTAAGACCATATGTAATAAATCCAAGTGTTATCGAAGCACATGTGATCATAAATTAGAAGTTTATGAGCCAATCTTATTATAGTAATTGGTATAACCGGTTGGACCATCTCAGGTCAATGATGATGCGAAATGTATGGAGAAATTATAAGTTTCTTCAAAGATAGATTTGACTGTTCTCAATG